>JARHVA010000565.1:600000-977500 GCA_037957365.1 Torreya grandis
TTTTTACTCAATAGCGAAGAGTAACAATAAAAATATGAATAACTTATATCAATCGAACGGTAGATGACAATAGTACTTTGGGCCGTATAACCATGAGCAAATTTGATGTGATGAGTAATCATTTCAGCCACCCATAAGTCACACACACCACATAAGAGAGTAGCCATCTCATTTTCTGTGAACACTTGCAAAGGTGAAGTAGGAAGCACCTGATTAAATCTTGGTCACAAGGACTCATTTTGTCGCATGATTCCTATCGTAATAGTTGCATCCATAGCTAATGAAACATATTCATCAAGGTTATCCATGCTAACCAAGATGTTGTGCTCTCCTGGTTTGAGGGGATAGTCAAAGAAACCAGGAAGAATGAAATCAATGCAAAGGTCTTCAATTTGTGCTCCATGGTAATGTAAACGTGATATTTCCTCTCTCTTATCAAAAACATCCATTGTTGCCATTGGTTTGTTGTTGATAACATTTTCTAAACCAAAATTGGAAGGCAATGATGATAATGTTTTTGCAGCCATAGCCATAATTTCATCTTTCCCTATATCTGCTTCTTCATTAGGTAGATCAAACTTATCCTTTCCACTACATGGTAGTAAAAAATTGTCTTTTCCCTGATCATGCTTTGCTTGTCCACTCTGTATGGAATTTGGATTGGAGCTGGTTTGATTCACCACCATCCTCTTATCTGGCCTGTCATTAGATGAAGAAAGTTTTGCCCCATCAACATCAACATCAACACCATCCAAATTGCATTGCCCTGTATTAGTAGGCATTATCACCTGCAATGTTCCTTGATCATTCTTTTTCTGCTTGGGACCATTTTTTCTGCAAGCTGATTTGGTTTGATTCTCTTTCTCATGGATTAGTTTATCAAAGCCCTTTGTAACTGGTTTAGCCTGTTTTGCCTTTATCCCCTGGTTAGATTTGATTGAGTCTAAAGGATTCTCTGCACCATTGTCATCACTTATTGAATTTCCTTTCTTTATAACAGTAGGCATCACAACCTACAATGCTTCCTGCTCATCCTTTTTCTGTTTTGCATTTTTAGCTCTGTAAGCAGCTTTGGTTTTAATCTCATTCCCATGCATCATTTTATTGGAGCATTTTTTTATTGGTTTACCCTGGCGTTGCTTTAATCTCCTGTTTGATTTGATAGAGTCGGGAGTTTCCCTACCTTGGTCACAAGTTATAGAAACGGTATCACCTTGCCCAAGACTCTCCAGAAGTGTCCCAATACTGCAACCGTTAGTGGTTACTTCTATAAGTTGAAGAGATTCACCATCATGAACAGATGGTGTGGAAAACTGCATTGTGTCCTGACTATCCTTTTCCGGGTTATAATCCCTGTGCTTTCTAAATGATTTAGTTTTCTTCACCGCCTCACTCTTATTTGATTTAACAAAGGAAACATGTCCCTCAACATTTCCAGCATTTGCAACAAACATACCCTCAGAATCTGCATGCATGGCCATTTTATCTTTGCACTAAATCAGGACTACCTGCTTTTTGGTTACTAGACATGGGTTTTCGACATGCTCTTGTCCGCTTTCGTGTTACCCTCTTGGCTGCTAAATTAGATTGCCAAGAAACTTGCCCAACTTGATCACCAATAATCAATGACAATTCTTCAGTTTGGCTAGGGGCATCTAAAACTGACTGCAATCCACTAGTAACATCAAGCAAAGACAATGTTCGTAGCTTGTTACTTCCTCCACCATCTATTTTCAAATTGGCAGTTTCTTTTTGAAGTGCTAATTGCCACTTTTTCCTTTTTATTCTCCTATTTGTTCTAGAACATGACTGAAGTTCTCCATCCTCTGTGGTAGTGGGCATACCTTCAGAATGGCAATGGCCATGCTCTCGATTGTTTTTTCAGGAAGATCTTCACTCCACATTTGAAAATCTTCCTGATGAACTCTATGACGACTTGACTTTCTTTTCTTAGCACTAGGCTCTATATTGTTATCTTTTATATGTGGACGTTTGACTCTCTTCTTAACAAGGGGGCATGGGGATCTTCCTGCCCATTTCCCTCGGAACATGACCTTCCATCAAATTCATTGAGAAAATCACTGGGACCAATTGTTGGTCGTTCCATCTTTCGTCCAACAAAATTCGATATCAATGCTGCATTTCGTATTTTCCTAGCCTTTTGGGTAGCAACCAATTCTTGTGGATGTAAGACCTTCCACCTCCTCCTGTATTGATTGTCAGTGCAAGGAGGCACAAAGATTGCAACCTTGGACAAGCAAAATCCATAAAGAGAAATTGCTGATTCCAATTTGGCATCTCCTCTTCCGCCCATCCTTCTATTGTAATTGAAGGATCTAGAGCATTATACCACCTTTCTCTACGTTGGACTTCAGTGCGACCAGGGACGAATGCAATAATATTTTTCCACAGTCTAGGCCCATAAACCAGGACGACAACCTTTACCCGCTTATCCTTCTCCATGGTTCATCTTCCAACCTTTTTCCTATTTGGGAGAATAGACTTGCACCATCTGTTTAAGCATTGAGCACATGTCCGTCCTTCCATGTTGGCAGCAACAATTTGCGAATCATTATCCCCAAAAGTCTCAACAACTGCTCGAAGCTGTTCGTCTTCTTCCTCTGTCCAATCTTTTCGCATGGTGTGAGCATTGAGACTACGTTGATATTGTGACAAGCATTGTGAAGGTGTTTTATTAGTCCCCAACATGTTTGAAATTTGTACCTAGTTATGAACTCCATTGTTTTGCACAATCATCAAAAGCTTTTTGTCTTCAAATTTTGTTCATGGACTGGAGTTGATTAATGGATCTTCCCATAAGTCGATGAAATATTTGCATTTGCATATCTATGCTATTGGACCCAATCCTTTGTTTGGGGAACAATCCTCAAGACCTCTCTCTTGCACACACTGAAGTTTATCTTCACTCTAACGCAGACAACACATATCAACATCATCATTAGTGTTTTGGATAGATAACTTGTGTTCATCTCTAATATCCATAGTTTTTATGTCATTCTTCCCAATAGACGAGTCTCCATAAATATCAACTTCTTCTTGGATAACTGTGTTTGGGCATTCCCTTAGTTCAACGTTGAATGCCTCATTCATTTGCTCTTGGATAGGGAAATGAGTCTTGAATTTCTCTTCATATTCAGCACTGCCATAACTATGATTCACAAATTCGTCTTCCTCATAGTGCATGTTTCCATTCCATGACTCTTTTAAATCCAAATAGTCTGAAAAAGAGATTTTTTTTTGAATCTCTGTTGAAAGGATGTTCTATGACTCGTAACTGTCCATAATTCCCTTATGTAGTGACTACATGGTTCACATGCTGGCAAGAAAAACAGCTCTGATACTGCCGTAATATTCCAAATTGGAATTTTTTACACGAATTTGGTTTTCTCGGAAAATTCTATTTTTTTATAAATATAAATATTGCATTTAAAATAATAAATTAAATAAAAAATAAGTCCGCAAGGGGTTTCGTCCGTGCGCTGTTATAATCACAAGGGTTTTTCTCCTTGAGAGTGGTTGTATAGCATGACACTTCTACGAAGTTAGATGATTGAATACATAATTGAATGCCTTCTTCCATTCCCACAATGGATTATTTATATCTTCAACCTTACATTGAAGAGACATGACATTTCCAAATGTCTTGACCCAAGAGTTATATTCCCAAGGGTGCCATTCTTTGTCTTAATGAATGCTGGTTAACAATTTATTAATTAAATAATTAATAAATAACTAATTTTTGTTGTTCCTTAATAAATGGCAACGCTCCTCCTAATGGCAGCGATCTCCTTCTTGGTGTTTGCTTGCATGGTAGTTAGTGATTTAATGGTGGTCAGCGTTTTAATTAAAGATATCTCTAGCGAGTTAATTGGGGGTATTACATATATTCTGAATTTGTTCCCCTTGTTTGCTAGAGCAATGAAAGAAAATAATGTTAGATTTAGCTTGGTTAATCAATTGACTCGTAGCACTGGAAAACATCTAAAGAATTTTTTGCAATTGTTGAGCTTCCAAACAAGTGGCTTTGCCCAAAAGCGTGTAATCATCCACAAATTGTAAATGCGTAAGAGGGCGAACTCCTTTAGCCAATTTAATATCTTTGATCTTGTGTTCCTGACAAGCTGTAGTGACCACTACCAAGGCATTCCTCCAAGATAATAAATAAGGGTGATAAAGGATCCTCCTGACATATCCCTCGAGAGGCCAAAAAGATTTGAGGAGTGCCGTTAACCAAAATAGAAAAGGAAACCGATGATAGACATGCTCTCATCCAAGTAATCCAATCCCCTGAGAAGCCAAACTGAGTCAAAACTCAACATAGAAAGTCCCAATCCAATCAATAAAAGGCCTTGGATAAGTCAACCTTGATAAACATAGAGGGAGATTTTTGACTATCCATAGAATGTAGGGCTTCCTGTGCTAAAACTATATCATGAATTTGATGGCCTGAAACAAAACCTCCTTATTGAGGAGATAGGTTCTTATGGAGAAGAGGTTTCAACCTCTCTGCCATTACTTTAGTGAATGTTTTGTAAAGAACATTACACAATGCTATAGGTCTAAAACTAGATATTTCATTCACTTCCCCAGCTTTGGGAATTAGAGCTATGAAGGTTTTGTTTATTTCCTTTAGCATTGTTTTAGCTGTCCTCACTTCTTCCACCACCTTAAGAAGATCTCCTTTGATAATATCCCAGAACTTTTGATAAAATTCAATTGGAAATCCATCGGAACTTGGAGTTTTCCCTTCATATTAAACACCACTTGCTGTAATTCATTTTCCATGACTAGGCCCGTAAGTTTCTCGTTATCTTGATCAGAAATGAGTTTGGGTAGGGTTTGTAGCACTGCCTGTTGAGCAATGTCATCCAAAGGTTGAGTAGTAAAGAGCTGTTGGAAAAATTGTGTTGCTATTTGCTGCATACCTTCCAAAGAAAATTCTTTCCATCTCCCTTGTTCAGGGAAACTATGTGATTTTGAGCCCATCTATCTAGCAAAGATTTGTGAAAGAAAGCAGAATTTTCATCTCCCTCTTTTAACCATTGATCTCTGGATTTTTGTTGCCACAATCTCTTCTCTTGTTTCCCGTTCATGGAGCATAGATTTCAAGAGAAGCTCTTTTTTAAGAAGGTCCTCATTTTTGCCTTAAGTTCTAATAATAGCATTAAGCACTTCCAGCCGCTGGAAAATCTGCTGCTTCTTTTTCTTTGATATCACCAAATTCGTTCCAATTCCATCTCTTCAATTTGGCCTTTAGATAATTCATTCGTTTTGTAAAGGAAAACATATGAATCCCATACCTTGGCTTTCCTTCCAACCACCATTGTTGAATGAGATTTTCAATCTTTTCATGTCTAAGCCACATCAATTGAAAGTGGAAAGGAGCATGACAAGGAGCTGATTTACCCATTTCTAGACACACTGGCTAATGTTCAGATCAAATGTTTGTCCGGAAATTTTACAAACAAAATAGGACCAATAGGCTTAGCCATTAGATTTGCAGGCTGCTCTATACAAGCACAAAAGTGGAGAAGTATCACTAGAACGAACTAACTATCGAGTGTAGTGATGATGGATCTCAATATGTTTTGAGTGTGCATGAAATACCAGATTCTTCACCAACTCCAATACACCTAGTGTGTGCATGAAGTACTGGATTCTTCATGAACTAAAATACACCTTGATCGTCACAAAAAAGAGGAGCATGGTGAGAAAGTTGAAAATCAATCAGAATTTGACATAGCCAAATGTCTTCACAATTGACACTCACTGTTGCTTTGTATTCTGCTTCGGTGGAAGATAAAGCCACAATATGCTGAATCTTATTTTGCCTTGAAACAACCCTTGAACCAAAGGAAAAGATGTACCCTGTGGTACACCTCTGAGTATTTATTGATCCTTCCCAATAAGAGTTTGTATAACCTTTCAATCTGAAATTTTCTACCCTTTGATAGAGGATGCCAAAGTCAAGAGTACCTATGACATATCTCAATACACGTTTTGCTGTTGTTCAATGATTGAGCTTCAATTGAGATAAAAATTATGAGAAATAGCTAACAACAAAACATAGATCTGGTCGTGTGGATGTAAGATTTATCAGGCTGCCCACCAATTGTCTGTCAAATGATTTATTGACCAGTGATGAATCATCATGAGCTGACAACTTTAGCTTGACCTCCATAGGTGTAGAAGTACGATTACAAATTGTCATTCCAAATTTCTTCAAAATATTTGTGGCATACTTGACTTGAGCTATGAAATTGAGATAGTCATGTTGCCAGAATTTTACGCTAAGCAATAGATTAGGAGGCATAGATCAGTCATGTCAAAAGCAACACACAAATCTGATTGTACTTGCTGAATTGTAGTGGCCCCATTATTTGTGATGGCTAGATAATCAACATAGACAATAAGTATCCCAATGCCATCACCATCACTTTTGACATAAAGATTTGGATAAAAAAGACTCCTTTTGAATCCAAAATCTTGTAGATGCTGGTCAATTTTAATATACCAGGCTCGTGGGATCAGCTTAAGCCTGTATAGAGACTTAATCGATTTGCAAGCTAGATGATTACTAATCGATACCTGAAAACTTTTAGGCTGCACCTTGTAGACCTTCTGATCTAAATCTCTATCAGGAAAGCAATCTTGACATCCATCTGAAACAATTTTCATCAAAATTGAGTTGCTATAGAGAGAAATAACAGAAATGTGACCATCTTCACAGTGGGAGCAAAAGTCTCCTCTTAGTCTATTCCCTTATATTGCAAAAAACCTTTCGCAACAAGAAGAACCTTGTACTTATCCAAAGTGCCATCAACTTTGCAGTTTACTTTGTACACCCATTTGCAACCAATGGGTTGTTTAATTGGAGGTAACTCCACCAATTTCTAGGTGTTGTTCTTCATCAAGGCATCATATTTTGTTTGCATGGCAGCCTCCCATTCAAGTTTAGCATTTGCTTTAAAATATCTATGTGGTTTAGATATTGTGGAAAGATTAGAGTAAGAGCAAAATAAACACGCTTCTCATTTGAATCAACAATTTTCTTACCCATCCCCTAAGGCCGTGCATCTGATTGAGGCATTTTATTCTCTCGCACATCTTGTAGAGTGGAGTAAAACCACTCAAGCCTCTAATGTACCGAATAATCATATATTGGGTAAATATCAGCTAGAGTGTTGATATATGAGTGGAGTATTGGAAATATCAGTGTAAAGCAAAAACAAGTTCTTATGATTCAGTTTCATTAAGTGATGGAAAATCATATATTATATAAGGAACATACAAGATATAGCACAGTTAAGTATGTTCTTAGAATGACTAAAAATCTCCTATCTATTAGTTAGTTAACTAAAAATCCTAACATTTCTGATAACTTTTAGGAGTACTGGATGATCTCAATTCCTCATCTTTCAAAGGAATGCCAACACTTGATTCGAGTACCTCAGAGAGTGCTTGTTGGTTACAAACAAAGGAGGATTTTGTGTCCTTCACATCAACATCTTGACTAACAATTATCTTGTTAGTGGAAACATCAATAAGTATATAGGCCTAAGATTGGTCACTATTGCTAGCGAAAAAATATTTGGCACTCTTGGAATTTAGTTTACTCTTCTTTCTATCAAAAACCAAAGTATATGCAGCTTAACCAAAAACATGAAAATGTGTTACCCCAGGTTTGATTCCAGACCAAGCTTCCTCAGGTGTGACATCTTGCATAGCTTTGGAAGGACTCCTATTTAGGATATATAGTATCGTGTTTACTGCTCGAATCCAGTATTTGTATGACACACCCTTATTATGCATCATGCACTGAGCCATCTCCATGATGGTGTGATTATGCCTCTCAACTACCCTATGTTGTTGTGGAGTGTATGGGTCTAGCAATTGTTGATGAATTCCTTCCTTGTAGTAGTTCTGGAACTGCTTGGAAGCAAGTTCATCCTCATTGTTGGATCTTAGGGTCTTGATCTGCGGACTTGTTTTGTTTTCCAGTAATGCTTAGAATTTCACAAATTTGGATAAAAAGTGAGACTTCATTTTCAACAAGTAGACCCACATCTTCCCAGTGAAGTCAACCACCACCAACAAAAAATACCTTGCTTTAAGGACTATAGATGATTTCCAGGATGGATGACACAGATCTGCATGCATGAGATCAAAGAGCCCTTTTGCACACTAGGTAACTTCAGTTGGAAATGGTTTCCGCTTCTGCTTTCCCGCCAAACACCCTACACATATCCTATTAATATTGGATAGTAGGCAAACCAAGAACCATATTTGTTCTTCTGAGTTTGGCTAAATATTGAAGGTTGAGATGTCCAAGTCTCTCATGCCACAAAATGTTGGTATTATCCTTCACGACTAATGCATGCAAGTTGAATGTGGTAGGATCAACAAGCTTATACAAGCCATTCTGCCAATGTCTAGAGCTACTACTCTATCATGTTTTACATTAGACAATACATTTCTTTCCAAAGAAATTCACTGAAATGTTAGGATTTTTAGTTAAGTGACTAATAGATAGGAGATTTTTAGTCATTCTAAGAACACAATTAACTGTGCTATATCTTGCATGTTCCTTATATAATATATGATTTTCCATCACTTAATGAAACTGAATCATAAGAACTTGTTTTTGCTTTAAAGTTGACATTCGAGTCCTTGTGACACCGAAAATGCCAATATTTGGCATAATCAAAGAATCAACAACTGATAGGACTTTCATCTGAGCAAGATGTCATGAGAGCATATTCTTCTTTAGAATCTCATTCAGCTTCAACTGTTGCCACATTTGCTTGCACCTTCGACTTTTTGTTATGTGAAAGAGCATGTTGTCGCTTTTGACAATCGTTCTTGACATGCCCAACCTTATGGGAATAATAACATTGCACTTGATAGTTGCAAATAGACCCTTCAGGATTACGCTTCCACTTCCCCTTTGACTGAGCAACAAGTGCTCTCTCTGTTTGTCCATAATAAAACTCACTAAGTTGTGTTTTCATGTGTTATTTTTGCAGCAAATAAGAACTAACCTGATCAAATGTCAGTGTTTGGCTTTTTACCATCAATTGTAGAGCCTCCACAAAAGATTCATAGGAGGGTGTCAAAATATTTAGAACAAGAGCCACCATGTCATCATCAACTTTTTTGTTAATGTTATGAAGCCGTTCTTGGAGATATTTCATCCGAAGATGTTGTGACAAGGACCCACCTTCATTCATCTTAATAGAAAATAGCAAATTCTTCAGGTACAAGACTATTTTTTACGAAGTTTGATATTTAATTTTAAGACTGGTCCACAACGCACTTGCCTCAATGGCATTCCGCACTTCAAGAATCATGTTATTTGACACAGATAACTTCAACAACAAGGCCTCCTAATGATGTTTGTCATAATTAGCAAAATTAGTTACAGTTCTTGCTTAAGTGCTGAAAATGATTTTATCACAATCATGATATTCTGCAACTGTTAAAATCTTATGACTCGAAACATTGTAATTCTTGCCAGTCAATTTCTGCGCTTTCGATGGAACCAAAATTTGAATATTAGCCATTTATACACAATATCTGACATTTGACTCGGAACTCAATGCAACGGGGAAATGCACAGTTTATAATCTAAAATTGCTTCTAATCTAAATGTCAAAATTGTTGATAATTTGAATGCAAAAAGTTGTACTTAGAATTGGAAATCACAAAATCTTTGAAAGTTTGTAGTATTTTTCTAGTGTTATTTTCCTACTTGCATGCCCTAGCATCAGGGCTTCAAATAAAATCACGTTTTCTTTAGACTGCAAAACACGTCCACTATTAAATCGTGTTTTTATTTTTTACATCTGCACGTCTTCCTCCAAATCTCGTTCTGACTATGCTCTAGCTTCATTGCTCTACAATTGGTTGTGCCCTAGCATGGCAACAAACTATCTACTCACAAAAATTGTGATTCCTGTTCGTTTTTTTCGTCCTTATGATCTCCTCACAACTTGGCAATGTCGTTATGATCTATGCCTTTCTTGGTTTGTAACGTTTGAAATGTGCCCTGCTCACCTCAACTTGACTCTTGCTCATCACGCAAATCCAAGATAGTCTTTTTCCCTCTTGCCTTATGCATTTGGTCTTTTTCTATTGTGCCCTAACACTATTTCTATGTTTTTCTTTCTGTCTTGTGGTTCTGCATTGATCTTTGTCAATCACGACCTTTTGGTCCATTCTATGAACCGTTGGTTTGAATCATCTCTTCTTCATATTTGTACCATTTCTTCAGTTCTTCCTCAAATCGACTCTGTAACTTGTTCATGCCCTTCGGCTAGGGCTTCCTTGAATAGTGGACTTCATTCGCCCCTGACTAGGGCTTCCCCAAATGATTGGCTATGATACTAATGTTAGCAAATATGAATGCTAAAAGAATGAAGAGAAATTGAAAGGCACACCTTGAAGTATGTGTGCATCCTTTTATTATGAAAAATGTAGTTACATATAGTTGGGGTAGTTCATAACTTACTATCAGTTGATGTAGTAACTAATATGTTAATTAATATATTTGATAGACACAGGGGCAAAGAATAAACATAGCATCCACTAGTATAATTTAATCCACCAAATACTACTACACTCAACTAATGAGATATATTTAGTGAGTTTGTACTAAGAACTCATTGACCAATATAATGAGGAGTCTCTATTACATCAACCTTGTTAAACAAGATCCTACAAAGCATTATCATTCCTTGCTAGCCCCATGAGGTACATTTGAAATGGATACACGTTTTACACCTTTTAAGGCATCTAATGGTGCAATTACATTCAAATTGGATCGTAACCAAGTTATAATATTATGGACAAGGTGATA
The DNA here is from genome assembly GCA_037957365.1 of Torreya grandis. Taxonomy (NCBI): domain Eukaryota; kingdom Viridiplantae; phylum Streptophyta; class Pinopsida; order Cupressales; family Taxaceae; genus Torreya; species Torreya grandis. The sequence goes on from JARHVA010000565.1 coordinate 610,880, forward strand.
CCCTGCCTATTAACTTATTAGGACGATTTCCCACAAAGACAACTTGCAACTAACTCTTCAAGGTATTCTATCTTCAAGCCCTAAGATAGAATAAAGACAAAATAGAGCTTCACAAAACTAAAAGATGCTTTGCAAGACGAAACAGAAGAAGAGTTACACAAAGCACTAGAAACGCATTGAAATGTTTGCAAAGCATACTTTTGTAATAGATTGCAAGTGCGAAGTTAAGGCACAAGTGAATAATGTACTTTGCAATGGTTTAGTATGCCACTAGTATAGATCAAAACTAATGAAGAAATAGGTAGTTACAGGTAGTTATGGCCGACTTAGGTAGAGAATTTGTATTCACACTTATGCGAATGTCTATAATCAGGTTAAGAGAGGAGTGAGTAAGAGTGATATTAATTCACTATCAAAATTCCATGGAAAGATTCGTTTTTGCCCTAGTTTTTGTTATAGTTGTTTATCTTTGTGACCCTTTTTTTTTGAAAAGGAATTATAGTTTTGTTTCCTCTATCTTCAAGTCTAATTACTTAGTTCTTTACAATTTATATCATAATGAATAAGATAAAATGGATTTACTTTGATGATTCTGTCCATTGTTTTGGTTTGTATGATTTGGAAAAAGACTACAAACCCCCCGCCCTCTCCCCCGCCCCAATTAGTTTGACTTTGGCACGACATGCGAAAGTAGAGCTCATAATGGTTTTGTTTCTGTTATACGAAAAAATAATGTAATGCCCGAGTTGTGATGTTACCAGGGCAAAGAGAACTGGAATCTTGGTTGAATGACGGGATCAAGGAGTTTGGAGCATACGGAGTAACCATAATTTGTAAGTTCATTTTTATTATGTTCATGGGAAATATTTGATTTTTTTGGTGTCAGTTTATCGGGTTGTTAGCCAAATGGTTAGAAGCCCTTGATTAATTTCATGTTCTGCAAACAATAGAGAAGTTTTGTGGACAAGGGAAAATATTGAAACATTGCAACGGTTAGACAAAATGTGGACCAAAGCGGTGGACTATTGGGCAAGGAAAACAAATGGGTCAACCTCTTTATGATTGGGTCATGCCACACATGGAGCAGGATGAAATGTTTAGGAAGCTATGCGAGCAAACAAAAGTGGCAAGTAATAAGGTGTGGTAGAGGATCTCGCCACCAATACTTTGGAGCAGCTCAATAGAGACAAGATGCAATTCAAAGCTGTGGTGATAGAAATAAATAAAGCATTAGGACTCTCCATTAAGCTGCACCAAGGACGACTGCAAGATGTGGTAAGGTATGTTCAACTCAAGATTCAACAAGCATGAACAATGCTCAAGCGAACAAATGTAATTTCCAAGGAAGAAATATCTACTATATTGGTGGAGATTCACAGCTGGAATAGTCGATTATAGGATGTGCTTCAATTGTGGCTCACAACATAGACTACTTCCTTGGAAAGTACATTTCTAAGGAACAAATGTACTTTCCAAGGAAGAAATATCTACTTTCTTTGGTGTCAGAAAGCCTCAAATTTATAAAATCACCTCTTGCGAAGGATCCATATCCAAAGTATGTTTTGATAAGGTGTTTTCTAGGTTTTGTTTATTTTGTGGAAGGGCAGGTTTGACATCACCCAAAATTTGATTGCTAGGTTTTGTTTATTTTGTGGAAGGGCAGTTTTGACGTCACCCAAAATTTGATTGCTCATGATTAAGTAGGTAAGGAACCTGATTGAAAACCCCCAAGGGCGGTCTCTTGGTTCCCCTCTAAGGCAAAATCTAGCAATGGTGTCTGAGGTGGAGTGGAAGTGGTGAAAACCCATTAGGGTGCCATAATCAAAAGGCTATTATCATATAGCCTTCAGGTACATTTTTTTGGCAGAATGATATTTGAAGTGTCGGGTTTGCAGTGGACGTTTTCTGTTGGTGTTGTCTTGAGGCAAGATAAATGTTTTTGTCTTGTCTTATTCTTAGGGGGTTATAAGATAGACATCCTTTGCAAAGTATACAAGGTTAAGCAGAGCTTTGAAAGATGAGGAAAAGCTTTGCAAGCCTGAAGATTGTAGAAAGAACAAAATAGAGCTTCGCAAATCTAAACGATGCTTCACAAGATAGAAAATGAAGAAGAAGTGCACAAAGCACTAGAAGTTTATTGTAGTCTTCGCAAAGCATACTTTATTATAATAGATTGTAATTGCAATGTTAAAGCACAAGTGAATAATGTAGTTTGTAATGGATTAGTTGGTCATTAGTATGGATTAAAGTTAATGAAGATCTAGGTAGGTAGAGGTATTTATGGCTGACATAGGTGGAGGATATGTATAAATACTTGTGCGAATGTCTGTAATCGGGTCAGGAGAGAAGAGAGTTGAGAGTGATGTATGCTTATCAGAATTCAATGGAAAGGTTCATGTTTGCTCCACTCAGTTTCTGTTATAGTTGTTCATCTTTGTGATGCTTTCTTCTGAAAAGGGATTATAGTTATGTTTCCTCTATCTTCAAGTCAAATTACTTCTTCCTTACAATTCGTAGCATAATGAATGATGTACAATACATTTCCTTTGATGGTTCTGTTCCATTGTTCTGTTTTGTATGATTGTACAGAAAATTTCAACCCTTAGTCTGACTTTGGAATGACATGTCAAAGTAGAGCTAACGATGGTTCCCATGCCAAACTAGAGATAACAAATAACTCGGTAGGACTCAAGACCCATATTAGCAGCCCTGAAATGGGGTAGTGATGTAAAGTATTAACAATTATCTTAGAAATTTAAGCGTCTAAATGATACACATAATTTAATTTGAAGATAATGTTAAATAACAAGGGCCTTTCCTATTTCTTCATGAGACTATTGGCAGCAAAGATGACAGCACCACCAACAGTCGGAATTGCCAGATGCTCCAAAAGAGACTGCAGGATGTAACTGCTTGTTTGCCAAAATGAGATAGCTGTCATGACTGATGGTATCAATTGTTTGAAAAAGAAAATTAAAACACCTTAGGTGTTTTCAAAATTTGACTCCTCTCAATCATCTGATCGAATGGGAATTCATTGCTGGTATTATTCACACCACAGGAAATGTCTATGGCTTCTGCCAACAAGATTAAGGACTTGAATAACTCAAATGATTGTTTTATAAAAAAAAACAGTGCATGTAGAATGAAGGTGAGTTAAATCATCTTGGCAAGGAATTTTTATTCACAAAGATGAATTTCTAAGCTTTTTGATCTCCCTCTAAGCAATAATCTCTTACCCTCAAGCTAACGCACAATACTTTCAGTTTGCAGCTGAACCCAAAGGAAATTATGATCATTCCACCAAATGTAAGGTCTCATTTGCTTTGAACTCTACCAAAAAAAAAATGCAGCAGCAACGACAATCATGGGCGGTTCAGCAAGCCTCTAATATGGTCAAGTTCCCATCCACAAGAAAATAAGGGAAGAGTGGGAGGAACAATCCTTTAAACAAACCCAGGAATCCTATTTCCTTTTCCATATTAAAACCTATTGAAGAAAAATGCAGCAAGAGAATATATGAGAGGATTATTAAATCATTCACAGTCAAGTAATTAAAGGCTTTCTTGTCGGATTTTCTTTCCCAAAATTTTTCAATAAGAATGGATTTACTTATTTCTCAACAGAGAGGAAGATTCTGAAGAGGTCTCCACATAACTCTCCAAAGCCTCCTCCTGAGGTTCTTTTGATTTCTCTCCATAATATCCTTGCTACAACAAGCTCTATTGAGCTCTAATGGCTGCTCAAATATGTGCCTCTCTCCAAGATATAGGATTCTCAATGTTCTCTCTTCCTAGATAGTAAGTCAACAAGATTGAGGACAAAGAATGAATGAGAAAAAAGTTTGATTCAAAGTGTTTAACCCCCCATTTCCATTGTGCATTCTCTAAGGGATACCATCCTTCCTCTTCAAGGTCCTTACAAGGCTGAATTTCCTACATTCATTTCCCCTTTCATTAAAAGGAAAATTTACTCTTACATGCGTGAGCTTCCACTTTCCCACATGCAGTGTAAGGTCCCACCAAGGTCAACCTTTGTCGGAGTGGCCACAATCGAGGATCGGTCTAGATAGGATCGAATGCATGAAGGTGAATCTGTATGGCGTAGTGAAATCATGAACATATGAGAGGAAAAAACTTCACAATGTGCAAAAGCATTCAAATGCAATAACATTCCTGGTTGGTTAGCCAAAAGTACATAGGAAGGTTCATTATAGGTGGAAGATAGACATGTCTTCACATCCTCATGAATGTGGGATTATCTTCCCCAATGACCTTTATTACACACCTAAGTGACACCTAAGCAAGCTAACTAGATTGTGTAAGTAAAACCACATGGTGGGAAAAAGCCTACACCAACAACGTTCACATAATTGGATACAATCTCCCTCAAGGATTTCTGTAAAGGTGAAAACATCTATTTCATGTAAAGGAAAACCTATTTTCCTACCAAAATTTAAAAGTAAAATAAAATAAAATAATGCAAGGTCGTTTGCCTAAGGTTTATGACAATCAGTACACCTTTAGTTTCTCTGTCTCCCCAAAAGAATAAGTAGCGATTATTTGTCACCTCAATGAAATCACATATGCCAACTAATGATGTGTGACTTTTATGACACTTAGTATACTTTCCATGCCATCACCTTGCCACACCATCTCATTAGGCGACTGAATGTATGTAAGAAGAAGAAAAATGCACATGTAACCGGTTTAGAAGTTGAACAATCTCAATGAGTGGTCTCCATAGGACTTCGAGAAAATGGTCAAATTTATAGTTCTAAGAAACATAATCGTGTTGTATATCAAAATGACAAGCGTGAAAAGGGGATCACTACTATAACATCTAACAACCCCTATTTTCCATTTACCTTGAAGTGTGTGTCAATATTGTCACTTAAACTCAATTTTCCCCCCATTTCCTACATATCCGTGGACCTCACTGGATGCCACAAACCTCCGTATCGTGTACATCATGAAGCATAACACTCATCAAAGCATCACCTGCTCCACAAAGTGATAATAATAACAATAAATAATGACAAATTAAATAAATGTGTCACCATCTAGTCGCCAAAGATAGATATTCATCAAATGTATTAGAATTGAAAATACTTCATCAAATATTGAATCAAGGCATGATATAGATCCTTAAATTGAATATCACGAGTTAAGTTCTGTCTTCATTGACTAGTGAAAATGTAATGTTAGATAAGGCAATAGCCATTTAGCTACCAAAGACTTGAAAGTTGCAATAGGCGAAGACATGCCATCAACAAGCTGCACCAAAGAAAGTTAGATACAAAGAATAGCAACCAAGGTTATGCCACAACAAGATGTAGTTAAGCCTACAAACAGGGTTTGAGCCATCAGATGTTGGCCTTTGAGTTGCCTTGGGTAGCCGGCCAAAGTAGACAACGAAAAAATAGTACCCGATCTAGTCAAAGGGTAAAGTGGGATGAGCAAAATACGAGTGTCCTATATTCTTGAAGGTGTTTTAAGCTGGGTTCAGCCAGTAGGGGCATTCAATCTGCAATCATTTTGGTTTTCTTTTTTTACGAGCCATAATCTGTAATCCTTTTCCTAGTGGCTTTTCATGAATCAGATTTGTTGACGAGTATCCCCTTTTACTGGACCTTTGAGCTCCAATCGTGGTATTTATAGGTTAGTACGAGGTGCTTAGACACACTAGAAGACTTGATGGGGCACATGCAAAATTTTCCTTGAGCTAATACAAAGGTTTTTTTGACACTAGGAAACTATATCCACATTGAGCATTGGAATATAGCTGAGGGACTGAATCTGTATGAAACAGATGGAGGGAACTGTTTCAGGCAATGGGCCTGAAACACTTCTGCAGATCAGCAGACACCCACCCTACTGCATTTCAGAAGTCGTTAGTTATTTCTCCATATTTATTTTCCTATTTATCTTTTTGTGGGTCTACAGACTCGGGTTTTGGTGATGGAGATGCTGATAGGATTTTTTTGGTAAAGAGGTCAGTTCTTCATCTCTTTGTTTCTATTTTTCTCTAGATTGGATTTATTTTTTTACATGTATTGTTATGTTAAAACCACATTGAATTAATGGTCAGGACATTCTGCATTCATACATTTATGCTCAGGACATTCTGCATTCATAATTCTGTTTTCAACTATCATATTTTGTACTTTGTTCTTATTCCACTTTGTTCAATATATGCGTCTGCAAGCAAAAGAGAATGATGTTACACGGTGATTAGGGACTCCTGTTTCTTGACAAGGAGATAAATGGATTCAATACTGGTCATTACATGCATGCATGTGCTGTGGAAATTACTTTTCTGCATTTGTCGTTGAATGTGTAGTGAATTCTGTTTTTTTTCTTTGGATTGCAAAACTCATCTTGCCTTCTGGTTTCTTCTTATCAAGCATTTTACAATTCACCTGGAAATCCACTTTTTTGCTGACATTTTCCATACCGAGGAGCAAATTTGTATTTGATAAGATCAGTAACTAAATATGTTGTCATCCTATGGGAGAGGAATCTTTGCTGTGTTGGCGATATAGATGTGCCTTTGAATTACTTACACAATTTAGTTTATCCAAATGTTTGAGCCGTAAATAGGTTTCTGTATCCCCAAATATGAAATTTTATCCTTTATTATGTTCTAGTGGGAAAGTATATTTTTAAGTCTTGTATTGTAACGTATTACTGAGACCTTGCTAACACAGATACCATTCCAGCAACTAAACGGACAAGACTCTGTGAAGGTGGTTGTTTATATGATTTGTTGCTTAAACATAAAGAAATAAATTATATCAATGTGTAGAGTCTAAGACTCATGGGATTTTTGCGGCAGAATACACAAAAGGATAAGAAGTTACAAGAAAGGCGCAAGGAACAAAGGGCAGACATAAAGAAATCAAAGGTATGTGAGCTTCTGGATGGAAATTGCATTTAGTTATATCATTACATTGTTGCCTGATGTGCAAAGCCAAGAATTTTATTCTTGAAAATTTAAAATTAGCCTCTAGTCTTTATTTTTTATTCAATTATTTGTTCTTTAGTCTAACTGTTATCAGAAGCTTGTATTGGGGTGTTATCCTGCATTTTTTTTGTACTGTTGAATCAGTCCCTTTAAGGTTGATGATCATAGATAAGCTACATGGAAAAGATATTTATTTCTTAGTTTCTATATCACACTCATTTCATTTTTTTCTTATCTGATTTTGAACCTTTTTCTCAGGATAAACAGGATCAGTTGCGGGCATCAGCGAGGCAAAAGCATGAGGTATTTCTTATGTTGTTTTCCCAAGAGGGTATACGCTAATTTGAAATCTGCTTTTTTTTGTTTTCCTATGCCGTAATTCCTGAATAGGGTTTGTGGCATATTTTTGGGAAACAAGTCCTCATTTTTATGGAAGTTAATTTTGTACCAGATTTAATGGTACAAGAACTATTAAAAAATTGTCCAACATTTTTCAAGGCCAAAAATATCTATTCTTATCAATACTTGGTGCCTTGATTCACGTGAAGTTACCTTACTTCAGAAGTATGTGCCAAATTCAATCCTTGTACTATGTTGAAAAGTTTGCTCTTTCTTGCTTTTCTCCATAGTTACCTGGTAACCCCCCCTTGCCCCCCCCCCCCCCCGGTTTTTCCTTGTCCCAGAGGATGCGGGGATGGGAAAGAAATGTCCTCCCATCCCTCTTTGCACAGGGAAAAATGGGGACATCCCTTGAATTTAGGGTCTTTAGCCTCAAATACATATAAACTACTTGTTGACCATTTTGGTCCTGCAGGCCAAAATCGGTCCCCCCTTTTGTCCCTTGCTGTTCTGAACCAGTCCAAAATTTGATTCTTTGCACAAGTCTAGTTTCTATGGACTCTGCAGGTCTATTTCTACGGACTCTGCAGGCATTTCTACGGACTCCGCAAGGAAGAGACAAGTTCCCACTTAGGCGCAAAATGTACCATTCCAAGTGCCCTTGTGGAGGCAGTTTCGGGACTCAAGTGCCCTTGTGGAGGGCAGTTTCGGGACATTTGCAAAGAGGCCACAGAGAAAAGCCAAAAATGTAAGTTTCTTTCGAAAATTTGTTTAAAGGCAAAGAAGAGAATTTCTTCGGAAGAAAATCCCTCCACAAAAGACAAGGGCCGAGACAAAAGACAAGCGATTTCTTTCGGACTTTTGGTCCGAAGGAATTCCTTTGGACAAAAAGTCCGAAGAAATTCGGGAAAGAGCCGCGGGTAAAAAACCCGAAGTCTCCGAAGGAAAGGAACGAGCAAGATAATTCTTGCGGACTTTTTGTCTGCCGGAAAAGTAGCCGAGAGAAAATCCGCAGGAAAAGTGGCCGAGTGAAAAGCCCGGGGAAATAAGCGAAAAGCGAAGGAAGAAATCCTTCGGACAAAATGATTCCTTCGGACATTTTGTCTGAAAGATTTCTTCCTTCGCTTTTCGCTTATTTCCCCGGGTCTTTTCACTCGACCACTTTTCCCGCTCCTTCGGACATTTTGTCCGAAGGATTTCAAGACCAAGGCAGCGGAAAGACCCCGAAGGGCACCTTCCTTCGGACAAAAAGTCCGAAGAAATTCGGGAAAGAGCCACGGGTAAAAAACCCGAAATCTCCGAAGGAAAGGAACGAGCAAGATAATTCTTGCAGACTTTTTGTCCGCGGGAAAAGTAGCCGAGAGAAAATCCGCAAGAAAAGTGGCCGAGTGAAAACCCTGGGGAAATAAGCGAAAAGTGAAGGAAGAAATCCTTCGGACAAAATGATTCCTTTGGACATTTTGTCTGAAGGATTTCTTCCTTCGCTTTTCGCTTATTTCCCCAGGTCTTTTCACTCGACCACTTTTCCCGTTCCTTCGGACATTTTGTCCAAAGGATTTCAAGACCAAGGGAGCCGAAGGACCCCGAAGGGCAGGTGCCCTTGCGGGGTACTCTTGGCCAAAATGAAGGACACTTCTCCAAAGCCAAAGGGTCACCTTCCCTTCGGGAGGGTTCGAAACAAGAAGCCCGAAAGAAAGGGAACCGACAAAAGGGCCGAAGCAAAGGAAAAGGCCGAAAGAATTCCAAGGGGTGACGGGCCCGAAGACGTCAAAATCAAGCACGTCGAACTAGCTGTTGGAAGTTCAAATGTGGTGACGGGTGCGCAGACGTCAAATTTAAGGCTCGTGAAATAGCCGTTGATTTTGAAAAGCTTAAAGAAGTGCCCAAGGAACTCAGCGACCCGCCAAGAAGATAGCCCCGAGGGCCGAAGAAGCCAGAAAGAGACAAAACTAGGAAGAGACAAAGTGCAGAAACAGACAAACAGTCCAGGTGGCAAAGAGAGGTGTCGACTCAAGGATTTATTCTTGCAGTTGGAATAGTGCTTGCCAAGTGGTCATCAAACGGTGCAAACAGTAAGCAGTGCGCCCTGTTTTTTCCACTTTGCATTTATAAGTAGACAAACCGCGCGAATATCTGGAAGGAGCAGTCTTGTCTGCAGAAAAGAGGCGTGGCCCGTGTTTTCACATTAATGTTTGAACGCCAAAGTCAAGACCGGCGATTACACAACATGGTTCCAGCAAGCCTCTTCTAGAAGAATGACATCAACAACAGTGACTTCCTCTTTCCGATGCTCTCAATGCACATGGGCCAGCTTGTCAAAGGGCGCCAAAAGTCTTTTCAAAAGGGGCGCCTTTACTTCTCTTTCTATATATTGTAAATTTCTCATTTTGGGAAAAAGATCTCTGAGCCCGTAAGGCAAAGCTCTGCCCAAAAATATTTGGGTTTGTAAGGCAGAATTTGGCCGGATTTTACCTTGAATCAAGACTTAGCAATTTTTACCTCCATTTGAACTTGCACTCACGCATATGTCTATGTTTTCCTTTTGCGTTAAGTCATTTTCTTTTATGCTTTTCATAGAACGATTCCAACATGTCTAGTGCATTGTGAAGTTTCTTCTTCTGCAGGTCTGCCAGAAGTGTCTACAGCAGGAATATAGGCACATGTGAATAGGCTGCCAAAGTGTCTCAGAACACCTTTGATAGTTCTTCCTCCCTGTATCTCTACAGACCCCTGACTCACTGATACATAAGAGTTTCCCCACATCAGATGAAGCGTATGACAGCTTCTTCTTGGTGAAAAGTGTATGTTCGGGCTGAGTGGATCAATTTTTTTGGTGTATCACATTTTTAGTTTAGGCTTAGGTTCTGTTTTCAACATCCTTCTCTCTTTTCATCCCCCTCCTTTTTTCATTTATTTGTTAGCAGTAGGAAATCCAGGACCTAAAAGATACATCAAAGGGAGCTAGCCCTTATCTAGAGACTCTCCCCCCAGTTTTGCCAGGCCCATAGGCAAGAGGGGAGTTTCCATTGTGACGCATGGGAGACAGGAGCCCAGCGTCTTGTCAAGGGTGCAATCTACTGCGTCAACACTACTAATAGAGAAAAAAAATTGGGAAAAAATACTTAGTGCCCCTACTTTTGTTACCACTTTTTGATCATCTAGATCTTGATAGGGCTAGGTCAAGGCATACGATGGACAATTGCAGTAAGCTGCTAAAACTTTGATGTTACGGAAAAACGACCTTGGAAAGATCTCTAATACTGGGTATAAACCTTCCTACAAAAAATTATCCAAACAACAAAAATGTAGAATATGCACTGCAATAAAATAAAAATAGAAATATATTATGGAGATTGTCAAATTGGATTACAAAATATCATCGTGTTCTTTGAGGGGACAACCTCCTTAGAGCAATGCTCAATACAAAGATATTCGATAGATAGCTTTTCCTATTGCCTATGTTATCTACTTAACCTAGTTCAACTAAAAACAACTACCATTTCCCATGTATGTAATATAATTACAATTAGCTTATGGGATGATATAATAGCATATGCGTCTAGGTTTTTATTTAATAGCACTCAATACAAAATAAAAGAGTTCGGACAAAAAGGTCCTAACAAAAGGTATTGTTGCTTAACGAGTTTTGAAGGGAATTGTGGAGAACTTTATGTAATGTCCCCTTTTTCGAATTAAGCACGATGAAGGGCCCAAAGCCTATTCTTATGTCTCATAGGCTAAGGGTTATTAATAAAAGGGAAATCATTTAATAATAATATTTTAAGTTGTTCTCAACATCACTTTATTTAATAACATGGAAAATGACACATTATTATTATAAAGTTGGGCCAAAAACAATATCTATTACATGGCCAAAAAGTAATTATTATGAGGATAAAAAGGTGAATATTTAATTAAAAATAATTCTAATTACTTTAGGGCTATGTAACAAGGTTCGCCGAATTTTTGGCTTCAAAATTGAAGTTCGCCGAATATTTGGCCATGTCGTAAAATTCGGCTAGATTCGAAAAGTTTGCGGTAAAAAAGGGGCAAAAATCAAGTGGTAAAAACTAGGGCAAAAGATGGACACGATTGGCAAGATTGGATTGGGCAGTGTTGAGCAGGACGTGTTGATATTTGTGGAAAGCCATCGTGGAGAGCTGTGCACTGTTGCTGAGAGGACTCGGTGGGCTGCTGCACCCTATGGCTATTTGGAGGTTGCGGAACCATTGTGTTAGATGCCCACATGAACAGGGAATCTGCAAAGGATTTGAGGAGGAGCCAATAGTGAACGCTAGGCGACAGTTGTTATTTCCGTCCTTTTTCTTTATTTTTCCTAATGTTTTTTTTTTTTTTTTAAAATTTGGACTTTGTAGGTTTTTTTTTACTTCTTTTTTTGAAAAATCCAATAACTTTTGTCATAGTTTCATTTTAGATTTTTTAAATTTTTTTTTCATTTTATATTTTTTTTAATCTTTTTTTTTATTAACTTTTAATTTTGTTTTTTATTTTATATGGGTGTCATTTTTTTGGGTTTTTTTAATTTTTATTTATTTTAACTTATTTTTATTTAGTTTTTCATTGATATTTATTTAGTTTTTATTATACTTTTATTTTATTTTTATTTTTTGAATTTGTTTATAATTATTTTTATTATATTTTTCTTTTTTTCATATTTATTTATTTATTTGTATTTATATATATAATGAAATTTTATATTTTTAAAGTTTATATTAATTTTAGTTTATTTTTATGTTTTTATATGGTTCAAACTTAATGACAATTTTTTTTCGAACTTTATCCATTGGCGAACTTGAACTGAATTTTATCCTCGTCGAACTCGAACCTTGTGACTTAGCTTTAGGGTTAGGGTGAATTTGGAAAAATGAGTTCCATAAAAGGATAAAGGGGCAATCATTATTGATTATGTTTTGATTATTCACTTTTGACAATTCACGATAGAATCCAAAATTCACCCGTCTGTTTGAGGATGAAAACCTTCATTACAGCCGGACCAGAGGACAAAACCCCTCCCGTCCATTGAGGTAGCTCCATACGGAAGTTATGATTGAGCGAATCATCAGGGTATTCTTAGAATTTGAGTTGGCTAGAAGCCACCATCATTTCCAAGAATTTTTATAAGGTGGAGGGCGCAATAAAAATTCTGTTTAGCGACCTCACAAGGACTGCCCCAGTTGGGCATCACTCACTTTAGTAGTTTTGAGCAGCAATAGCCCGCCCTCGCTACCCCCCTGGGTAGGTCGTACCATCCATCGCTGAGTGCACCACCCAAAATTCATATCGCAACAAGTCCAACAGCCATAAGGGCTGGTGTCACCCCAACAACTCTATATTAGCACCGTACAACAGGAAATAGCAATTCCTAGTGCTTTTGGGGCATGAGTGGTGGTACCATGACATGGTCACCCAAGGACACAGATCCATTTCTACATTAGAAGAATTCAGCCAAAGGTTTACAGAGAGGTTTGATAGGAAAGATCCAGAGATCTGTTTCAGGGAGTTAACCCAACTCAAACAAGAAGGAACAATGGACTGTTACATTGCTGATTTTCAGAGGCTATTTGTGATGGTACCAGATGTATCTGAAAGGAGATTGGTGGTTTTATTTGTTGAAGGCTTGGCTGAACTTCTCAAGGGCTTAGTAAAAGCTTTTGACTTGTTGTCTCTGTAGGATGCAATCAAGAGGGCATTGAACTTGGAATCATCTACTCCTAAGAGCAAATTTTTGCCTTATGGGCAGCCAAGGGCAGCAGCTTATGGGCAGCCAAAAACATCTTATGGGCAGCCAATGGCATCAACTTTTGATTAACAAAAGAAGCCATTTCAGTAAGGGATTTCTCTGCAAAAAGAGTTGCCACAAAAGCCAAGCACAAAAGTAGAAATGAGAAATGAACTTAGGAGGAAGAAACTATGTTTCACTTGCAAGGATTCTTGGGAGCTGGGTCATAGGTGTCTTCCAAAAGGACATGTGCATTACATAGAGGTAATATCAGATGATGAGATTGAAGCGGGGGAACCTGAACCTGAGAGTAGGGAAGGAGAGTTTAGGAGGCACCCTTGCCACACTTATTTCCGCAAGGCCCTATGCCACACTTTTTGGTGCACCCATGGATTACCCTTTTATAATAAGTGGAGTTATGCATGGTCATAAACTCACAGTGCTGGGTGATAGTGGGGCAACCCACAATTTTATAGATGAGGGATTGGCAACTAGAAGAAGGTTGAAAACAAAGTACGTTGATGGGTTCAATGTTATTGTGGTTGATGGTTCTACTATTCCTTGCACTAGGGGGATTTAACAGTTGGAGATTACACTTGGTAATCACAGGGTGTGTGATGACTTCTATGTTTTGGGCATAGGAGGAATATATATGGTTTTAGGGGTGCAGTGGTTACATTCCCTTGAGGAATTCACACAGAATTATTAAACCATGGAGTTGAAATTCAGATATGACAGAAAGGAGGTTGTACTTCATGGTATGGCCGATAAAGCCCCCACAGTTGTTACAAGAAACATAATGGAGGGTGTCACATTTGGTAGTACTCTCTCTAGATCACAATTGATTCATGATTCTGCTATCATGGGTTCACTCATAGAGTTTGTTGGAGAAGCATCATTGGGTACATGGCTTCCAATTCTTCATTATATCAAAGAAGTGCAATGCAGCTAACTACCTCACAAGAAAGAGCATGATAGTTCAGGGATTGCTTGAGGGCAAACAATTTTGGGAAGGACAAATTGTAATGTCCCCTTTTTCAAATTAAGCACGACGAAAGACCCGAAGTCTATTCTTATGTCCCATAGGCTAAGGGGTTTTAATAAAAGGGCCATAAAATAATAATAATGTTTTAAGTTGTCCTCAACGTCACTTTATTCAATAATATTGTTGGGTGAATATTTTGTCAACCAGCTAACTGATGAGCAAAATAGGTCTGATCAGCCACATCAAGGGAAATTGATCGTCCAAAGTTGCAGGGTTACCACATCCAAAGGGGACAAATCTCTCCTCTCATCAAGGGGAGGTTCCCTGTTAAATATGAGTAGCTATATACTATAGATATAAGCAGAAAATAACACTCAGGGGTAGGGTAACACCATCCATCTCTCTTCTTTCAGAGATGATGCTCACAGACAAAGGAGAAATCTTGGTGAAGAGACTGAAGGCCCTTCTCTTCTTTCAGAAGTGGTCTTACAGGGAAAAGCAAGAGTTCTTTCAGGGAGTGACAAAAAACTGGTGACAAAGGGTAGTAACCAGTAGGATGAAATGGAACACAAAGTTTCCACCTCAACTGCTCAAAGAGTGAAATACAAAGGATAATGGGGGCACAAAGTCGTCCCAAAATCCTCGACGCAGAAAGAAACTAAAAACACACACTGAAGACAACTATAACAGCACAAAGTCTGAAAGTAACTGACTTCAAGACATCTTCCTTATCACTTCCACTCGTTCTGCTTGTTAGATTAAATAAACAAGAATACATCTAGAAGACAGACATAAGAACAATCTTCTAAAATGACACAAGCTATAACAGCACAAAGTCTGCAAGTAACTTGCTTTCTCATTCAGAGAAAGTAATATGAACAACAATCTGAGCTCAAAGTCTCAGTGTTTGCCTTTCAATTTGGGCAGAGTCTTGCTTCTGTGATAAAAAAGATCTCCTTTAAAATGACACAAGAGAATACAATATATAGTAGCCAAGAAAGGCTTGGTGCTTTGTTCCATGGAACGGCCCATGCTGCACTCAATGCATTGAATGCATTTTCAGTTTTGTCAAAGAGGGCCATGCTGAAACAGGGCAGCTGCCTTAATTGTGGCGTGTTGATTCATCTCGAATGTCTTCTCCTCGACCTGAATCATCTGGTCTGTCACCTGATGTCTGCACAACTGTCCACCTCGCCTTTACCCCAAAGGAGACAAACAGGCTGCGCTTTCAATGTTTGCAGGTTCAACTATCTACCTGGTGGACTGTTCCACCTACTGGAATAACTACTGCGTAGATATTTCTGGTGATCCCTCTTTCCTGCTACAATTTGAGCCCTCGAGCTATCTTTTACCCTTTCTGGTTCTTTTGGTTCTTCCTCTCGGCGGTTCTTCTTTTCGCCCTGAAGGTCTTTGAATGCCTTTGAAAGCATTCAGGGCCGCACTTAGGCCTGCAAAGATCAACAACTATTTCATTGTCTCAAATTTGACGTCTTCGGGTCCGTCATCGTTTGAAAGCGAACGGCTAGTTGGTTGCCCTGAATTTGATGGTTGCGGGCTTGTCATCCTCCCTAGCAATTCCTTCAGGTCTTTCTCGCTTGCTTTGGCCGCTTTTCGCTAATCGTGACACGTGGCATTTTCTGCTGTGAAACAAGCAAGGACACTTGGCAGCATCCGCTTAACTTATAGAAGCTTTAGACACCTTTTGAGAGCCCTGCGGAAGATGACACATGGCGGCTTCCGCTGAGCTTTAGAAACAATGTAGAAACATTCGGGACTCATTTGGATTCACGCGGATGCAGACACTTGTCACGCTGCGCTGAGTTACAATGGGACACGTGGCACATTTCGCGGCTTTTTAGAAACAAGTTGTAATGTGTCCCGACAGATGACACTTGGCAGCTTCTGCTCGTTTTAGCAACTCACTCGGGGCCCACCACTGTCTTTACTCAATATCGAAACAAAAGGAAGAAACTGCGGATGTTGACACTTGGCGGCTTCCGCCAAGCTTTACAAGGGACACGTGGCGACTTCCACTGTATTTAGAAAAACATATTAAAAACCTTCCGTGGTTGCCACGTGGCGCCCTCCGCAAAACTCTGAGAGAAACTTTTTGAAAGAAGCTTTATAGCTTATAAGAAACTCGAAACACGGATGTTGACACTTGTTGCGCTCCGCCGAGTTATAACGGGACACAAGGAAGAAACCGCGGATGTTGAACTTGGCGGCTTCTGTCGAGCTTTACAAGGGACACGTGGCACGTTCCGCTGCTTTTAGAAACAAATTGTAATGTGTCTCGGCAGATGACACTTCGTAGCTTCCGCTTTTGGGCGTTTTCCTTTCGAGCACTCCTTTGAACCATTGAACCGTGAAGCGGTTGAACTTGATGAATTTTGACAAAGCACTCGACTCTTTGAAGCTTGTCGACGACGTTGAACTTTGAACCCGTTGAACCCTTGACTAAAAAAAACTTGAAAAATGAGGAATTTGAAAGCTCAGAACAAATTTTGAGAAGGGAAGAGATTATTTTGGTTTGTTGAACCAAAATAATTTACATGTCGCAAAAATGAGTGATATTTTTGGGGACAACAAACATGAAAAAGAACACTCATTCATTATTATTATAAAGTGGAGCAAAAAATAATATTTAATTGGATAAATACCGGGGTTCAACGGGTCCCTTGCGCAGTAAATAAATATCAGAAACATATAACAAAAAAGGATCTATAGGGGAATAATCAAAAAAGACAATTCCGAGATCCATTACAACAAGAAGGCAAGGCCAACACACTGGCAAGCCTATAAATAACAAATGAAGAACCAAAAAACCTTTAAGACCAAGAAGGCATCTAGTGAAACTAACTTGAATAGAGAAAGATGAAACTCCAAAAAGTCAGCTACAACTACCCATTAGTGGGAAAATAATCTAATAAATTATCCAACTTCCCCTTCTTCCCTTCTCCTTTTTTACTTCCTTCTAACTTCCTTGCTCAACATTCACCAAAACAATTTGTGATTTTGGGTCTAAAAGAGGAGATAGTTCTTTATCTGATTCTGAATTTTTTGATTCATGGCCTATTTACTCCCACTACCAAATTTTCCAAGTGAGAATTCTTACATTTTGCCAATTTTTCCGAAGTAGACCGAAGCTCGGCAACATAATTTGCTTGTTCTTCTCCCTTCTTTTACTTATCCTCAGAATTTCCCTGATTATCTATATCCTGAAAAATATCTTCAGCCACTAATTTTGGGTCTAGGGCGCTCCATTTGCTAGCATTTACTTTAACCCCTTTTTTCTTTGAAGCTTGGGGACACCCCTGAGGACAAGAGGCATGAAGATGCCCTGTTGCTGTACAAAATGACACCTAAATGTAGTGTTTTCATAATCTAAAATTTGAATATGTTGAGAATTACCAAACTTAAAGATGATTTTGTCTGAAAATCATTTACTCAGATCGATTTTCACACAAATTCGATCATAAGTGCATAACCCTACAACGAAATTGTCCCTATCATTCTTAATGAATTTACCTAATGTAATTCCAATCTCTTCTGAAGCATCCCAGAAATGAAGAGGCAAGTTTGGGAGTTGTACCCAGACAGACATCTTCAAAACTGAGAGTGTTAGGGTCGAATTCCGTGAACCAGGGTTAACGAATAATCCTCAATTTACCCAAAACCAGGGTCCCTCAGCTCGACTTTTTTGAAAATCTTTTTGATTACTGAAAAGGACAATAAATTTTTTTTTAGAGCAAAGCTATAACTCGCACTGGGTTGTCCAAGCTTCATAAATCCAATGATACAACGTTGCCGTTGAAGGCTAGAGGCCATTAAATCTGTAGATTACTGCCCTTTCTGAAAGAGTATGAAAATACGCAAAACTTTCACTTTTTGAAATCTTCACTGCTGGTACTATTGTTGTTTGCTCCACAATATACGCTTGGGAAGGAGTGAATTTCTTGGAGTTTGACATGGATGCAACATTCCTTACTGCGTCCTTAAACGACATCGGCTTGGAAGAAGATGCAAGACTGGGCCCTACAACACTGCCCCTCAATTTGGAGACCAAACCGATGTATGAATCCTTGCCAATATAGTATCTGGCCAAGAAGTCCCAATCCTGCAATACTTTTCCCTGATAAACTAGACATTGCATATCAGATGGCAGGGCAAAATAACTCTCTAAAGTCTGCTTAACCATCCCCACTAGATCAGACGAATCTATCTAGAGGCATCTGGTTTTCCTTGATAGCGATTTGATAATTATTTGAAACCCTGGCTCTCTATTCCCCAAATTGGCGGACTGGCAAAAGAACTTGCTGAGGGAATATTGATCCGCTGCTCCATACCTCACTCTATCCTCCTTTGCAGCCACTAAATTTGCCTTCACATGATCAAACACTAGAGAAACTAAGCCGCCGTCATCCACCACCGGTAGACAAGCTCCTTCCACAGGGCACAATGCCTCAACCACTGCACCAGGAAAGGAAAAATATTGGCCGTCCGAAACCCTATTCGTGCCCATATTCGCTAACCGATCTATCTTGTAAAAAAAAAAACATTAGTAATTACATGGCTAAAAGTAATTATTATTATGAGGAGAAAAAGGTGAATATTTAATTAAAAGGTAATTCTAATTACTTTAGGGTTAGGGTGAATTTGTAAAAGTGAGTTTTATAAAAGGACAAAGGGGCAAATATTATTGATTAGGTTTTGATTATTCACTTTTGACAATTCACAACAGAATCCAAAATTCTCCCCACTTCTGCTTGAGGATGAAAACCTTCATTGCAACCGAACCAGAGGACGAAATCCCTCCCGTCCATTGAGCTAGCTCCATACAGGGTTTACGATGGAGCAAATCATCAGAGTATTCTCAAAATTTGGGTTGGCTGGAAGCCACCATCATTTCTAGGAATTTTTATAAGGTCAAGGGCACAATACAAATTCTGTTTAGCGACCTTACAAGGACTGCCCGAGCTGAGCGTCACTCTTTTAGTAGATTTGAGCAGCAACAATGCGCCCCATCCCCTGTCCTCCCCCAAGGGCAGGTTGCGCCACCCAAAATTCAGATCGCAGCACCTTGGGGTGCTAAGGCAGCAAGTCCAGCAGCCATAAGGGCTGGCGTCACCCCAGCAGCTCTATATTAGTGCCATACAACAGGAAATAGCAATTCACAGTCTTTTGGGGCATTCCTGGGCACAAAAGGGAGATCCCAACACTCCAATCTTCCATACACAGTGCAGTCAGGGTTATACAGCAGTTTCAATATTTATTGGGCTCTTCCCCATTGCCATACATCTCAGATCAGACCATCAACAGCTGCTGTACTTTACCAGCTGCAAGGACAAGCTATGGTTGTTGTAGCAGTGCTTGGAAGGAATCAGTGAACAGGGTTTGTGGATATCCTAACATTAAGTGGTCACTCCGTTTTATTTAATGCAATTGTAACTTGAAAAGATTAATAAAGGAATTAATTTGATCAATTGATTATTCATTCAAAGTGGGTTGCCAATTGTTTATGAGATTTCAATTTTGGTAAGAGTTGTAAAAAATAAAATATCCAGAATTCAGTATTTTATTTGAAAATTCAGTATTTTGTTTAAGAGGGATATTTCACTTTATCACAAAAATAATGACATAAGAGATATTTATAGGCATATTTGCGCTTTCCTAGAGTGCTATTAACTCATTTTAAGTCTTTTTTGTAGTCAAGTTTGGGCTTCTCTCCTTCCTCTCACTATTGGGTTATACAAAGGTAAGTTGAGATAACATTCATTTGAGAAAATAAGTGTGAAGAATGTTTACCAACTCGATAAATTTTAATTTCTAGAATTCTATTTGTAAATGATATTAGCTTTCTATCATCTATTTTTCATGTACCTAGTAAACTTAAACTGCTGTCTTCAACAAATTACTTGGGTCTGTTTCTAGGTTGTGAACTTCAAAGTGTACTATGTTTTTATGACCACATCATACAATTATTCAGTGTCTAGCTTGTTGGGCCAAATTTTTCCATGCCTCTTCTTAGTGAGTAGCCAGATAGCACTGTCTCATATTTCATGTTGATTTTGTATTTAAGTAATCTCATTACAAAATGCAGTTAGCAATTCCAAAGTCCGCACATTTAGGTGTCAACTATACTATGCCACCATTGCCTATTCCAACCAACTTTTGTATGGAGAATTGAAGTCTGTGCAAAAATTGCCACAAGTTTGAACAAACCTCCTTCAATGCCTTTTTAAAAATACTTTATAGTAGTTGAAATTATCCTTTTGCAAACATCAACCACCATCAAATTCCACCTTGAAGCCTTGTTTCATCATTTGATTGGATGAAAGTAGATTCATTAAGTTTGAACATATACAATTCTGGTGCATAATAACATGCACCATAGTTGTAATCTTGATTTTTTTGGGATTCTCTTAATCAATGGCTTATTTTCTCATGAGGCACCAAACATGTGGCGGGCCCTTTTAAGATGTGCATATACCTACCTAGTAAGGCTTGGTACATTTTCCCGAAATGTACATTGGGCTCAATAATAAAGATGTGACGAAATTGTAACT
This sequence comes from Torreya grandis, assembly GCA_037957365.1. Taxonomy (NCBI): domain Eukaryota; kingdom Viridiplantae; phylum Streptophyta; class Pinopsida; order Cupressales; family Taxaceae; genus Torreya; species Torreya grandis. The sequence continues at coordinate 631,476 of JARHVA010000565.1, forward strand.
TATAACCTACCCCCTTGTGGATGGCCTATAAATAAGAGGGTTGTGCCTTCTATTATTTACAACAAAGCATATGTGACAAGTAATGGTGGTATTCTTTGTAGCTGACAAATCTTTGTACGAAGATAAAATTCAGTTGAAGTTCGCCAATGGATAAAGTTTGAAAAAAATTCGCCATTAAATTCAAACAACATAAAAAATATAAATAATAATAAAAATAAATTAAAAAATTATAACATATATAAATAAATTTAAATAAAATATATTTTCGAAAAAAAAATAAAATTGAAATAAAATGGATATTAAATTAAAAAATTAAAATAATTTTATTATGTATAAAAATAAATGAAAAAAAAATAAAAAAAATAATGAAAAACAAATATGAAATAAAAATAACTAAAAATAAATAGAAACAAAACAAAATAAAAATAAACTAAAAACAAATTATAAACAAAATAAAAATGAAGAAAAAAAGAAAACGCATATAAAATATATATAAGAAAAAAGAATAAAAACAAATTAAAAAATAAATAAGCCCTAAAACTAGTGTTAATGTTTTTTAAAACAAAAGCCATAAAAATAAGACCCTGCATGCTGGGTGCTCGACAACTCGTGTAGCCATTTTAAGTTGCCACACAGATCTCCACGCCCTCACGCACAGGTTCGCAACAACGACGACTTAGTCCGTCGAAGTCCTCACGTGCAACAACCATAGCCCAACTGTGTAAACTCTGAACAGGTCTAAAACTCGGATAAGGCCCCTGGGCTCCTCCCTTTGAACAAACAACTTGCAGTCAAGCCACGATTTTTTTCTTGTGTATTCAAATGAAAATTGTTGTTTTATAATACCCCGAACCCTATATTTTCTTTTCGCTCTCAAGGGTGTTTCCCACTGTCTTTTTCCCACACGGACTAATTTTAGGTCTCATTGCTCAACATTGAATTTGTCGAACAGGTCTTATTTAACCAAACTTTTTGGTTGTGACATTAAATTCGTCAAATTTTGATTTGTTAAGGGGAAATTCGGCGAACCCTGTGACTTCTCTCACTTTCTGTCTATTGTGTTATTGATCTATTGTGATTATGCTATGGCGAATGCTTTGCAATGATGTAGTAGAGTATATGATTCTTTTTCCTTCAATAATCTTGGTTAAGGGTTAACTAGATTTACACATTCATTTCTAATGTACAAAACATTAAATGTTTTTGCAACATCTCCATTGTCCAACTTTATCGAAATAATTGTAGTTACCAAATCTGACCGGATCTAGTTGAAATCCTGCTTGATACATGTTTTTTTGGATGGGCTACTCAAATTTGATCCAATCTCAATTGTCTTTAATTTTTATTTCTTTATATGTTGAAAAATAGAAAATTCATTTCTCCTCGGTGATCGATGGTGGCTCAAATGGTTCCTCCACTATAGACACCTATGTTGTTTGGTTACGGGTACGGGTATGGATACGGGGACGTCTCGGGTACGCGGGTACGTCATTTTTCAAAAACCTTGATTTGGATACATCGTGGGTACGTCTGTGTATATATATATATTGTATATTACTCATTTTTTTAGCAAAACACTTGAAACTACATAGTGTGAAAATATTTGTCTATAAATGATAAAACACTTAAAAATATATAATATTCATCCATTCATTACTTCAAAGACAAGATGTACATTCAAATCTAGAATAAATTATCTCGATTGTCCACAAAATCATTAATGCCACTCCCATTATTTTTCAACTTTATCATTTACTGACACTTTCTCTCACAAGGGCTCATCGGTGCATTGAATCTCACGAGTGCATGCCTTAAGGGGTGCACAGGGAATGGGGTGGGATTGGCTTGTGGCACTTTGCAAGAGATATTCTCATACTATTCTATCACGCATACATCCCTTCATGCAGCCTTCATACCTCCTGTGATGTCCCCTTGAAATCTTGAAACCCTGAAATATGGCTAAGTTTGAAACCCTGAAACCTTGGAATCTAACTAACTCTGAAATATGATAGGATCCTCCAAAACCTAGAATTTGCATTATAGCTCCTAGCAGTCCGAAACCCCTCTCAAACATCCTGAAAGTATATAAATAAAATATAACTTAAAGTATAAGTTTACATTTAGATATGGACATCTAGTTTCTTATACTTTAAGTTATATTTTATAACTTATTTAGATATGGACATCTAGTTTCTTATACTTTAAGTTATATTTTATATGGACATCTAGTTTCTTATACTTAATTGTTTATTTTATTTATATACTGTTGGGTTTGTATTGGATTTACATTTAGGGTTGCTTAGTTTTTAGGGTTTTTTTTTAAAGGATTTTTTGAGGTTTTTAAAAAAAAAGTTTCGCCATTTTTCTGCCAGAATCCCTTGGGCATGCCTTGAGACATCTCGGGTATACCCGGAGGCATCCGTGGCCATGCCGGACGTTTCCGGTACATCCACGGACGCCTCCGGGACGCCTTCGGGAGTACCCGGGATGTCCTCGTGTCAGAGGCGTCTCCAAACAGGAGGCACCGGGGGGGAGGGCGTACCCTTGCAACGTAGATAGACACAGATAGAGATACTCGATGAAGTCTTCCAGGATTCATTGACACATGTTTTTGGGGCTCTGGTTTGCCTTTCTTTGCTATTTGTATTGGTTTCATTACCACCCTTGTTTGTGGCACATTGCTTACTTTGTTCCTTTTTTTGTCTCTTAGGATTCTTTGTGTAGCTTCCTAGAACTTTCTATTATTAATTGTTGTATCCTCAAGTCCCATTGACCTATGTTTGGTCATCTGTGGACATTAATGTAATTTCTTTCTGTCTCTCACCTTCTCTCTGCTAATCCACAATGTCCCAGTTTACTTCCTCTGCAGCCCAACAAAACTGCGTTTTTTCTGCAACCCACGCTTCGGTCACTACACATCCCACTACTTACAATCATGATTTATGCGGGGTCTCTCACCATTTTAGTCACCCATTTTCAGTCTGAATATTATTTGTTGTTGGTGTCAGAATGTTCATTTTTTCTGCTCCATATCATCTTCAAGAATGCACACACACATGTGTGCGGGTGTGTGTTTAAATTACAATGCACAATAGCTTTATTTAGATTTTAGGATTTTACTATTTATTCTCTTTTTTCATGCTTTTATGTTTCTTAGTTTAGAATTTTAATTTTTTTATTGATATAATATGTTATGTATTGATATGTTTATGATATATAATATATTATTATAACCTTATTACCACAAGACTTGGCTTTGGGGACCCAGAGACACACCTCAGATACAAAGATGCATCTCTAGTACCGAGATGTCTCTTGATACTCGTAGGCTTCGTTTTGAGTCTCCCTATGTCTCCTGTGCATTATCTTGACTTCAGCTGTAGTCTTCCATTAAAAAATGAAAATGAAAATAAAAAATGATTAAAATAAAGGCCAACGTGTCTCTTATTAGTACTACCTAACTGTAATTGACATAACCCCTATGCCATAATCTCATTTATGTGTTTTAAATTTCAAATTCTTGTATGCATTTTATGTCTTTTTAAAGTTATTTACTTTTATATATGTATATATTATATATATATATATGTGACTAACCCCGATGCCATAAATATCATTTATGTGTTTTAAATTTCAAATTCTTCTATGCATTTTGTCTTTTTAAAGCTATTTACATATATATATATATAGAATGATCCAAAACACATTGAAACACATCGAAAACAATCACTATACAAAGTGTTTGACGAAATGCCTGCTCACTAGAAGTCAGAAATATTTGTGGGTTTTGGAAAAAAATTGATTTAAAAATTGGGGTTGGTCAAATATAAAATTTTAACTCAAATTTTTTCTGAAACCCACAAATATTTCTGACTTCTAGTGAGCAGGCATTTCGTCAAACACTTTGTATAGTGATTGTTTTCGATGTGTTTCAATGTGTTTTGGAATGGGATCATTCAAAATGCAAATTGAGACAATATTTGCTTAAACAGAAAACCCACAATGCATAGAAATATCATGAACATTTCAACAAACACTTGGCATGCATAAAAAAACACTTAATACAATAATTTGACCTCAAACTCCAGCAATGTATTGATCTTCAATGTTATACAGGCTCAGATTACAATAGCTATGATATAATGCCCAAATGATGATGATTTACAAGATAATACGCTGTTGTTATACAAAGCACTCTGCTGTAGCATGACACAAATGAATCTGCTGTGTCTTTATTTTCATGCCCAACATCAAGCGATGGGCTTCTAGAATGTCCTGCCCTACCAAGAATCTCCCTTATGGGCTGCTCTTAGCTTATTACAACAGTGTCTAGGCCTGTTGACATCAGCAAACCCAACACATTCCCTCTTTAGACCCCCATGTGAATCTTATACTCATTATATATGCTCCCAATCAACAACCCTGCCACCAAAGGAGGCATCGATTCAAGCTACCAACTAAAACGTGATACATGAGGAAGGTGCGTTTGGTTTCAGCACTCCCAAATAATCTCAAATATCTGATTTTTCCCTTATGGCACCACTCCAACTAGCAAGCATCACACTTTTAACAATATCTTATCAAATCCTCTCAAAACAAATATAATATTGGCACAATCTCATTATATTTGTTTCAGATGGAATAAGAAAACTTTACCATCAAATCTTCTAACCGACAATCATTCAACAAATAAACTGTGGCACAAATCATTCATCTTATGCGTAGATTTTGGATAACTCTATTGGCAAATCAATCTGCACAAATTGTAACTCTAAATGAGTCACAATATTAACCAGGGAGGATCTTCCACCATCGTGGCTAATCTTCTCCAAGAGGGTTTCTGTCGTCAAGAAAGCTAAGATGAACCAAGTTCAATCCCATAGAACCACAAGAGGAAATAAAATAATCTACATATCCTCAAATGAGCTCTCTAAATCTCTTATATTTTTTTTCCCTCAAACTTTCCAAAAGTTATATTTTAAATTCACTTTTTAAATACTCCTTTTTGCTCCAAAAGACCCTTTATGAAATACTAATATTTTTTGATGTGTGAGGTCCCTTTTTTAAGCATCCATGATTTAAAAGTTTTGATTCCAACGAGCTATTACACTAAGTTGCTTTTAGGAATATTTTATAAAATTAAGCAACTTTAGTGAAATTATTAAATAAAAGCTCATTAATTCCTCTGAGTTGCGAAAACCACTGAAATAGTATCATAATAAAAATATGACTATACCGGAATGATACTGATGATGAATAATGATAATCGGAGTTGACCGAGAGACTTACTATAAATAGACGCTCTCTCCAAGAAGTTTGGAGAACACATTGGAAGTCGGAATTCACTTTTGAAAGTGTCATAAGGGTCCTCAAGACCAACTGAGCTCACTGCCAAAAAACAAACATCTTTGTAGTACACAACTTGCATGCTCCAAGAGCCTTGGAGATTACCTTATCAAACACCAAGCTGCGTTGATCAAAACTGGAACTGGACAAAAGCTTGCAAATAAGTATTACTAAAAATGGGGACATTACTATATATATATAGAGCTATGTCATGCCCCAAAAAAATGCATGAAAAGAACAAGTAAATAGGGCAATTTTTTTTGAGAATGTGCAATGCACACTCTGCATTGAATAGTAAACTAACTATTGTAATGGAAAGTGACACTCAACTTGCCAAAAGGAATACACACACCTAAATGGGCATGGTTTACAATGTGGAAGTGGCTACATGCTCATCACATGTTCACACCGGCCCCACTCGTTCAAACCAGCGTATCGACACCTTAACGACCAATAATTTTTAAGAGATCCTAGTGGACCTCATGGCTCTGAGGATCAATCTGACTATCCAACTAAATTGGAAAAGTATTAGGTATCATGTAGGTTCAAATGGTTCTGTTAGACTCTCAATGGAATTGAAATGAGACCCCAGGAAAAACCATCCAATAAGAGGCCTTAGTTTGTACCTTAAGTCAAAAGTTCGATTTCTAATTTTAAGTTGAGTTGCTTTTATAGAAAGGGCTTAACTAAAGATCTACAAGTCCACATGTGACCTCAAAAGGGGCATAAAATATTTGGTCAAGCCCTCTTGTGGTTGGAGCATCTCATCTCCACCGTTTGATCATATTCTCATCTCAACCATTGGATCTAGATAAGTTGAGGAAACCCTAAAAATCCTTATGGATTGCTATAAATAGCACTAGCTCACATATGAGATTACAAATTCAGATTTGTGAAAGGGAAAGAAGGTTTGGAGAATGACTTGTCCATATTCATCTCTCTCTACCTTCTTATTCCCTGGACGATCGCCGTTAATGGGATCTCCAAGCTTTATAGTCTAAATTTAATTTATCTTGTTTTTTAATTCTAAGAATATGGAAAGCTTGTTGGGCAGGTTAGTAGGGCTTGAAAGAATGCAATTAGGACGAACGAGCTTCACACAAAAGTTGAAACCGTCCTTGAGACTTCAAGCTTCAAGAAGACAACAATGGGTGTCAGGGTTATTTCCAAAATTTTCTCATAATTCCTTAGTTTTCATTTTTATAGTTTGATTCTACATGGGTGTGTAGGGGATACAAAAAAAGGGGTGTTCCTTAAGGGCTACCCCACCCTAGGGGCTCCTAGGAGCCCGCAAAAGCTCTTTAGGCCTTATAAGTCACCCTTCATGAAAAAGGGCAAATGTGGAAAAATGTTAAGTTTCAGGTCCCGAAACGTCAAGGCCTATTTCTAAAATTTTCTCATAATTCCTTAGTTTTCATTTTTGTAGTTTGATTTTACTTGGGTGTGTAGGGAACACAAAAATAGATGGGGTCCCTTAAGGGCTACCCTACCCTAGGGGTTCTTAGGAGCCCGCAAAAGTTCATTAGGCCTTATAAGTCACCCTTCATGAAAAAGGGCAAAGGTGGGAAAATGTGAAGTTTCAGGGTCCGAAAGTTTGATAAGCATAAAAATCATAAAACAAAAGCAGCCTCCTTAAGGCCTTAAGCTCTACATGCAATTTCATGAACTTTCAAGGAGAATTTCCAACTAGACTTTGTTCATCATAATGAAACATGTAATAAGGAATGTGAAGAATAGAAATGCACTTTGTTTACATTGATAAATCGTATTCTTTTGGTAATGTCCCCAGTTTAGTAGTTGACCAAGTGTGTGTGTGCATTAGCCTAGTTCTACATGGTCCTAAGGGCTAACGAAGGGTTTAAAGGGATCATAGAGTGTTTTGGCCAAGTCATTTCCAGTTTAGGCAAAAAAGGAGTTGATTTACTCAGTTTCAGGGATACTATTTTTAGTAAGTTAGCATGACACAATGGAGGGCAGTTTTGGTGATTGAATTTAATACTCCTCGACGAGAGCTTTCCGGGGAACTATCACTTGCGCTATTCGGAGTCCAATTGCTATTATATTTTAATGCCTGAAGTGTTATTAAAGTAACATTTAACTTAATTGCAAAATATTAAAGTGTTACTTTAATATTTACTTTATGGGGATGGTATCCAAGGGAGACATAAGTAATATTTTAATATATAAAATGTTGCACATCTTTTATCCCGCATTGCTCATGATAGTTGAGTCGCCCCTTGGAGAAAGAATAAAAGGAAGCGTTTGTGGCTTCATTCAGCATGTTGGATAAGAAGAATCGATGTACTTGCAGTTTGCAGGTTATTTTGGCATTTGGGAACGTCCTTCCCATCTGTAGCACTCTAGACATCAATCATGGATTGGTCTTTAGAGTCTATGCTTCCAGCTTCATGCAGCCGCGTCACTGTAGCCGCTGCACCACTGTAGCAGCCATGCCACTATAGCAGCCGCATCACTGTAGCATTCGTGCCACTGTAGTAGCCACGCCACTGTAGCAGTCGCGTCACTGTAGCATCTTGTAGCAGCTGACGAGTGTCGTCCATCTCCTCATTTAATCAATATTCAATTAATGCCTTATCAACCCGTGCTGGTGTCCAAAGCTATCTGCAGTAAGAGTCGAGAGAAACAAGCGTGCAGAGTCCGAAGAAACAAGCCAGCAGAGTCCGTAGAAACAAGCTTGCAGAGTCCGAAGAAACAACCCTGCAGAGTCCGTAGTTTTGTTGGACGGAGAACAAAATGATCGTACCCTCGGTATTCGTTGAGGATATTCACCTGAAACAATGTTCATTCCATTGCTGGGGTATTTAGTGAGTTATTGCATGGCCGACATTGCACTTGTTTATTCATTTTGTAATCAATATAAATACAATGTGTTGGTTATTTCAGCTATGTGTCTCTATGTTTTCAATTCTATATTTATGTTACATGCATAAGACTTTGCAAAACACAAAAAAAAAATACAAGCAAACAGTTTCGGAGTCATAAGGGGTTTCAGCTGGGTTAGTTTTGGGCGTAACAGAGGTGCCCATTACAGGGTGATACCACTAACGACTGGCCGTCACACCAAAAGTCCCGGGATGATCTGGGTCCTCTTCCAGACCCCTATATGGCCAGCCACACAGGACCACGAGGCGACATTCCATTGCTCGGAGGCCCACGGATCACCGTGGCGTTCTTCGTGGGGCCCAACCCCTAAGCGGGGGACATAACAGTCACCCCACCCTTTATAGGGCTCGACCTCGAGACCTGGCTCTGATACCACTAAGAACTGGCCGTCACATCAAAAGCCCCGGGATGATCTGGGTCCTCTTCCAGACCCCTATATGGCTAGCCACACAGGACTGCGAGGCGACATTCCACTGCTCGGAGGCCCACGGATCACTGTGGCATTCCTCGTTGGGCCCAACGCCTAAGTGAGGGACATTACATTTTTATTGAACAATTCCATACATCCTTTCCTTTCAAGAGGGTTACAAGGGTGAGAAGGTGAGGAGGCCTTCATACTAGAACCAAATTCTTATTAAAAATTTTCCTTTAATTTATTAAAGTAATCAAAACATACACAAGGCATAAAAGCCGATAAAATGAATGTTCCAAATAATATTCCAAGTGATCCCACAAGCTCTCTAAGTCTTCTTCTCAAAGCAAGCTCCAATCAATCTCAAAAACCAAGGGAGGGAATGTTGGAATAATTGTCATTGATATCAAAGGAATTGTAACGGATATGAATGGAAATGTCAAACGGAATTGTTGCCAGAAGTGAATGGAATTGTTGCCGAAAGTGAACGGAAATGTCGACGGAAGTGAATGGAATTGTTGCTGGAAGTGAACGGAAATGCCGATGGAAGTGAACGGAATTGTCGACCTTGGCCGACCTATTGGGAGGAGTTGTGACTGTTCGAATAGACCTTTTCACTTGAAGAGGCATGACCTCAATTTGTGGCTTTCCGTGGGTTATAAATAAGTGCATAACAAATGGCAAAATTTGTAGATTTGAAAGTGGAAGATATAAAAGAAGAGTAGAATTTTTAAAGGCAAATTTTTGTGAGAATATTAAAAGGAAAAAACCAGCAAGTATAAGGAAGAGTATAGCAGCGAAAACACTCGAGTGTAGATCGAATCGAAAGGAGATAAAACAAGTGTTCTATCATCCGTTTTGACAACAAATTTGAGATAGAAGAGTGATTTTTTCTGAGAAGGTTGGTGCCTTCGTTTTGAAGAGATTGGTGCCTCTTGATGAGTTGGTGCTCGGTGAAAGGGGTTGGTGCTCTTGTAGGTTGGTGCCTACAAAATTGTTTTTGGGATAGGTGCTCCAGGAGGTTGGTGCCTACGAATATTTATATTAAGAGAATTTCTCCGTGGTTTTCTCTCGAAAGGGTTTCTACGCAAATTTGTGTCTATTTGCATTGTGTGGTTTTGCATTGTATTCTTTGATTGCTTTGAATATTTTAATTGCAGAGTAATTTGAGGTTTTGGATTTAAGATTAATAGTCGAAAGCGAAAAAATATCTTATATTGATTCACCCTGCCCCCCCGCCCTCCCTCAGTATAAGCTTGTGCTTAACAATTGGTATCAGAGCGGGTTCCTTCAGTGTTAACACAATTGCTAGAAGTTAGATTTTGGAAAGCACATATGGTAGGATCTCAAGTGCTGGATGGTTTCTCCACTAACAAGGCTCCTTTGTTCGATGGAACAAATTACGCATTTCGGAGCATAAGGATGAAGACTTACTTGATGGCCCTAGGTTTCTATATTTGACAAGCAGTGGTAATAGGATACACAACGCCACAAATTACACCAATGGATGCCACTGGAAAAAAAGGCCAGTGAGAACAATGCGAAAGCTATGAATGCAATCTTATGCAGGCTTTCAAAAAATGAGTTTGTTAAGGTTATGCATTGTGAATCTGCAAAAGAGATTTGGGATAAACTCAACACTATTTATGATGGTGATAGGTTAGAAAAGCAAAACTCCAAACCCACCGAACGCAGTTTGAAACTTTAAAAATGAAGAATGATGAAAACATTGCTGGGTATCTTCTTCGTGTTGACGAGATTGTTAATGTCATTCAAGGACTCAGAGAGAAAATTGAAGAATCTGTGATCGTTATGAAGAATGATGAAAACATTGTTGGGTATCTTCTTCATGTCGACGAGATTGTTAATGTCATTCGAGGACTCGGATAGAAAATTGAAGAATCTGTGATCGTTCAGAAAGCCCTGAGATCCCTACCATTGAGATTTGATATGAAGGTCTCCGCCATTGAAGAAATGAAGGATTTAAACACGATGAAAATGGACGAGCTCCATGAAATTCTTATGGCCTATGAAATGAGAACCGAATTTGAGAGACAGTCGAAGAAGGAAGCATCATTCAAGGTCTCGAAAAAAGAGAAGATCAAAGAACTAGAATCAAGTGAAAATTCAAGTAGTGAAGAAGATGAAAATGAAGCTCTATTCATTCGGAAGCTAAAGAAAGGATCGGGCAAATATAAAGGAAAGTTGCTATTTAAATGCTTTAATTGTGGTAAAATTGGTCATTTTGTAGCCAAATGTCCAAATAAAGGAAATAGTGATGATGAGGGAAACAAACCAAAGTACAAAAAGGGATTCAAGCCGAGCAAAGACAAGCAAAGATTTGATAAACAAAAGAAAAGCCTATACTCCAAGAGGTATAGCAGCTCATCCGAAGAAAACAAAGAAAGTGATGTTGAGAGTGATAATGAAGAGATTCTGTTCATGGCTACAGAAGAAAATGCCGTCACCAACAAAGATAATTTGGAGGAAGACAAAGACATGGAAGAAGAACGTGAAGTGAACCTTGAAGAACTTATTTTCGCATTGGAAGAAATGAAAGCATTTAAGAAGAAGAATCAGAAATTGAAGTTATAGCTTCGAAAATATGAAGAAGAGAATCGAGACTTCAAAGCGAAGACATCACAAGTCTTTGAGGAATCAAACAAGGTAATTGCTGATCTAAAAGTCCAAATCGAAGAAGCAAAGAAAATTGAAGATCTAACAGATCAGCTAAAGAAGAAAGGAGAAGATTGTGAAAGGTATGAATCTGAGATAGCTGTTTTAAAAAGGGATCTAGAAAAGGCGAATTCTAAAATAGCGACTTGAAATCTGAGAAAAGCACTCAAGCTTTGAATAAGATTCTAGAGAGTCAAAGATCACCATCTAACAAGTTAGGCATTGGGTATGAGAAGGAAAAAGAGAAAGCTAAAAGCTATGCTGAAACTCTTAAGGAACCAGTGAAAAAGGAGACCAAGAAGGAAGAAGCCTAGAATACAAAAACCAGCTCTATCAACAAAGAAAGCAAAGGAGAACAAAACTTCAGAAGACCATTTGCTCCAAGATATGCAAATAAAATCAGGTTTGGTAATTATTTTGATGGATATTGTTATTATTGCAATCATTTTGGTCATAAGAAATTAGATTGTAGAAAAAGAGCCAAGGATATTGAAGTCAAGAGCAGAAACAAAGGAACCTATGCAGCCTCGAACATAAACTACAATTCGTTTGCTCCCTTATCAAACTTTGATGAAGCTATAGTTTGTTACAAGTGCAACAACTGTGGACATATAACACGCTATTGTAGAAGTGTTTTTGAATCTGTAAGACAAGATCAAAAGTTCAAGGCCCCAGTGATAAAGGAAAGAGAACCATCAAAGACCTGGAAGAAGAAGCAAGAAGAATCCATGATCATTCAAACAACATTCCATGCTAGAGATGGACAACAATGGTTCATCGATAGTGGATGTTCGAGACACATGATTGGAGATAAAAACAAATTCATCTCATAAAAAAGTGTCAATGAAGGCACGGTGAAGTTCAGAGACAACACTACAACCAAAATAATAGGAAAAGGTACACTTAGTCTCGATAATGGAAAAACCAAAACAGAAAATGTGTTATATGTAGAAGGGTTAAAGTATAATCTTCTAAGTGTTAGCCAAATGTGTGATCAAGGACACACACTCAAGTTCTTTTCTGAAGGTTGCGAGATCAGAAAAAGAGACACGGGAGAACTAATTGCAGATGCTCATAGAACCACAAACAACCTATACATGCTTGGAGAAATGAGAGGAGAGAAATGTTGTTTGAGTCAAGTTGAAGAGAGTTTGCTATGGCATAGAAGGTTAGGGCACATAAATTTTGATAATCTTGTGAAAATCAGCAACAAATAGGCTGTGCGAGATATGCCCAAGATAACGAAACCTTTAAGCACTCTATGCAAGCAATGCCAACACGGGAAGCAAACCAGAGCAAGGTTCAGAACGAAGGAATATTCGACCACCAAACCACTAGAGCTGATTCATACAGCTCTTTGTGGTCCCACCAGAACTGAAAGCATGCAAGGTGAGAGCTACTTTATGTTGGTCATTGATGATTATATTAGAATGATGTGGGTAGCCTTTCTAAAAGAAAAATCAGAAGCATTTGAAAAGTTTAAAGCTTTCAAGGCATTAGTAGAAAATGAAAAAGAGTTAAAAATAAAATGCCTAAGGTCAGATCGAGGAGGTGAGTTTATTTCAAATGAATTCATTGAGTTTTGTGAAGATCATGGAATTAAGAGACAATACTTAGCTGCAAGGACTCCACAACAAAATGGAGTGGTGGAAAGGAAAAATTGAACCGTTCAAGAGATGGCTAGAACTATGTTGAATGAATCTAAGCTATCAGATAGATTTTGGAGAGAAGCAGTTAATACAACAGTATATATCTTGAATGGAGGGCAAATCATAGTTAATAATGACAAAACTCCTTATGAATTGTGGAAAGGAAGACTAGCTTCGATCAAACATTTCAAAGTGTTTGGAAGTAAATGTTTTATCAATAGTAATGAAGAAAACTTGGGCAAATTTGATTCAAGTGTTGATGAAGGAATTTTTCTTGGCTACTCCATCAAAAGCAAAGCCTATAGATGTTATAACAAAAGGCTACAAACTATCGTAGAAAGTGCTAGTGTTAGAATAGATGAGATCATAAATCAAAAGGCAAAAAAACCTTCAGAAGAACCTCTAGAAATACTCAATATTGTAGAAGGGGAGGAAGAAAATGTAGAAAAATGGAGTGAATCTGAAAGGCAGGACACCAAAGCACCATCTCTTTTTGTTCAGAAGAATCATGTTGAAACTCAGATCATTGGCAACATTGATGCTGGGGTGCAAACCAAAAGAAGAATTGTAAGTGTACTCGAGTATATAAATTTCTCTTCTTTATCCAAGGGAGAGCCTAAGAATTTTTCTGAAGCTAGTCATGATAAACATTGGGTAAAAGCAATGGAAGAAGAGTTAGATCAAATTGAGAAGAATGAGACTTGGGAACTTGTGCCTAGGCCAATGGATCAGAATGTGATTGACACTAAGTGGGTTTTTCGAAACAAATTGAATGAAAATGGCCAAGTCACTCGAAACAAAGCAAGGTTGGTATGTAAGGGATATGCTCAAGTAGAAGGTGTAGATTTTGAAGAGACTTTTGCTCCTATTGCTAGATTAGAAACAATTCGAATATTTCTTGCATTTTCAGTATTCAAAAATTTCAAAGTCTATCAAATGGATGTTAAATCAGCATTTCTAAATGGCAATCTAGAAGAGGAAGTTTACATAGAATAGACAGAAAGATTCCTCTTATCAGAAAACAAGGATTATGTGTGTAAGTTGAAGAAGGCTTTGTACAGATTGAAACAAGCTCCTAGAGCATGGTATGCTAGGCTTGATAAATACCTACAAGACCAAGGATTCAAGAGAGGATATGCTGATAGTAATCTTTACATCAAAACTGAAGGAGATCACCAGTTAATTGTTGTGGTGTATGTAGATGATATAATCTTTGGAGACAATGAGGAAATGTCTAAGAGATTTGTCGAAGATATGCAAAAGGAATTTGAGATGTCCATGTTAGGTGAGTTGTCATTTTTTCTTGGTTTACAAATCTCTCAATCCAACAAAGGAATATTCATATCCCAAAGCAAGTATGTGAAGGAGATGTTGAAGAAATTCGATATGGAGGAGTGTGCCCCTGTTAGCACACCTATGGCTACAGGTACAAAGTTGAGCAAAGATGATGAATCTTCGAATACTGATCAAACTCTTTACAGATCAATGATTGGGAGTTTACTATATGTGACGGCATCTAGGCCAGATATCATGCAAGCAGTAGGTATGGTTGCATGATTTCAAGCAACTCCAAAAGAAACACATGTGCAAGCCGAGAAACGTATATTCAGATATTTAAAGAGAACCTTGGATTATGGGTTGTGGTACCCAAGAGGTAAAGACTTCACATTGGTAGCGTACACGGATTCAGATTGGGTAGGTTGTGTAGATGATAGAAAAAGTACAAGCGGAGGAGCATTCTTTCTTGGAGATAGCCTAGTATCATGGTTGAGTAAGAAGCAAAATTCTGTATCTCTATCCACAACAGAAGCAGAGTACATAGCGGCAGTGCTATGTTGTACACAAGTTCTATGGATGAAACAAACCTTGAAAGATATCAAAATAGAGTATGATCATCCAATCTCCATATTCTGCGGTAATATTAGTGCGGTAAGTATTTCGAAGAATCTAGCTATGCATTCCAGAACTAAGCATATCCCTATATAGTATCATTTCTTGAGAGAGCAGGTAACATAACAACAAGTAAAATGGGAATATGTTTCCACATCCGAACAGATGACAGATATCTTCACTAAGCCACTTCCAAAGGAAACATTTGAGTACCTACGACAGAAGTTGGGAGTAATATCCTTTGCTTCTACTCATTAAAAATCAAGAGAAGTATTGGTTAAGGGGGAGCTAAATTTCTTTTTTTTTTGCTCCTTGAATGACCCTTTGCCATTGATGTCAAAGGGGGAGAATGGCAGTACAGGGAGTTACAGCAAGGGAAAGTTGCAGAAAAGAAGATGGGGAGTTGCAGAAAAAAAGATCTTTTTGGAAGGTTGCCATCAATGACAAAGGGGGAGATTGTTGGAATAATTGTCATTGATGTCAAAGGAATTGTAACGGATATGAATGGAAATGTCAAATGGAATTATTGTCGAAAGTGAATGGAATTATTGTCGGAAGTGAACGGAAGTGTTGCTGGAAGTGAACGGAATTGTTGCCGGAAGTGAATGGAAATGTCGACAGAAGTGAACGGAATTGTTGCCGGAAGTGAATAGAAATGTTGACGGAAGTGAACGGAATTGTCGACCTTGGCCGACCTATTGGGAGGAGTTGTGACCGTTCGAATGGACCTTTTCACTTGAAGAGGCATGACCTTAATTTGTGGCTTTCCATGGGTTATAAATAAGTGCATAACGAGTGGCAAAATTTGTAGATTTGAAAGTGGAAGATATAAAAGAAGAGTAGAATTTTGAAAGGCAAATTTTTGTGAGAATATTAAAAAGAAAAAACCAGCAAGTATAAGGAAGACTATAGTAGCGAAAACACTCAAGTGTAGATCAAATCAAAAAGAGATAAAGCAAGTGTTCTATCATCCGTTGTTTTGACAACAAATTTGAGATAGAAGAGTGATTTTTTTTGAGAAGGTTGGTGCCTTCATTTTGAAGAGATTGGTGTCTCTTGTTGAGTTGGTGCTCGGTGAAAGGGGTTGGTGCTCCTGTAGGTTGGTGCCTACAAAATTGTTTTTGGGGTAGGTGCTCCAGTAGGTTGGTGCCTACGAATATTTATATTAAGAGAATTTCTCCGTGGTTTTCTCCCGAAAGGGTTTTCACGCAAATCTGTGTCTATTTGCATTGTGTGGTTTTGCATTGTATTCTTTGATTGCTTTGAATATATTAATTGCGGAGTAATTTGAGGTTTTGGATTTAAGATTAATAGTCAAAAGTGAAAAAGTATCTTATACTGATTCACCACCCCTCTCAGTATAAGCTTGTGCTTAACAGGGAATGCTCACCTCCCATCCGCATTGCCATCCTCAAGTGGGGGGCTCCAGGCAACCCCCAAGCCAAGACCTTATGAAGCACAAGTGACCAAAGAAGAAAGGGAGATAACGAGTCCAACATGGTTTACAATTTGGTAAGGAATGGGTGTAGGTAGATCTGGTCTTCCCTAAACTATAGGGTTTCACATACCATTTTCTTCCATCAAGCCAAAACATAAGAAAGAGTGCAAACTATCACAAATCAAACAAGTAGCTCAAATAACATAGAGAGGAGGAGAAGAGCTTATAGGAGAAAACTTATCTGTATACCTCAAATCCCACTCAATGGGAGAGCACATAACCTTCCAATGCCTATTGTGGCAAGGAAAACCATTCCTCAATCCATTGATAGGGTGATAGGAGCACATTTCCTTGAAGGAGCGAGGGGAGGATGGCTCATGAACATTCCATGAAGGTTCCCATCTCAGCCCTATGAAAAAACTAAGTTGTAGAACACACATGAGCTCCCTTCTCTACCCTTATTCAAGCACGACGGTTTGGCTCAATTTGGGTAACACAATGTTACCATTTTAAATCAATTTTTACACATAAAACCCAGCAAGTTCCAAGAGCTAAGAAACTTACTAAAAGCTTCAAAAATGTCATACTAAATATTGGCTCAAGGCCCACAAATGTTACTAAGAGCAAGAAGAAACATTGTGAACTAAAAGAGCTTCACAACTAGCTCATACATATATTTAAACAAGAAAGAAAGTCATTCAATAATTTCAAAATTTTAAGACAAAGCAAGAGAATTTAAGTAGTGAATCCCCAACCTCTAGTCCTCCACTTGATAATAAGAAACTATCCTTTTCTTTTGCTCCTTCCAAGCCTCCAACCAAGTATAATAAAGCTTAAGTCTTGCAAAGCAAGAGGAGCTAAAGGCAAAATTTCATGGGCAAGGTATTGAATGGGATGGAATGAGGGTGCAAGATTAAACTTATATCTATGAACTAGCATTACACAATATAATTAATCAAGGTGGGCATTGGTCAACATATACTTTTTGAGTCCAAGTATCCCTCCATTGGCAATCTTGTCACCTACACACTCATGTGCACATTCAAGTACTCTATACTATGATAGCCAAAGCAACATGATTGAACACATTCTTTAAGCAAAATACACACTCACAAAGCTCACACGCGCGCACGCACGCGCGCGCACACACACACACACACACACACATATATCATATTAATCAAAATATCCCAAATTACAGCTCATGAAGGAAAACCAAATGTGACATGACCAAACACCTTATGCATAAACAACATGAAACATAATATGCTAGCTTAACTAGTTGAGCCATCCAAGGGACTAGGTGATAAAATAACACTATCCTGAATAATATGAGAATAATGTTGGCACTCAATGCCTCAAAATAAAGACACAAGTATTGTCTCAAGGACAAGTACAGTGAATTGGAAGATAAAAGTAAAGCTCTAGTAAAATTGGGCCTCACAAAATAGATATTTTTATTTCTCATTTTTTTTAGTATCCGTCTCCAATTTTTTTGAAAAATTGTTGCACTAGTGCTTGTCCCCATCTTTTGTTCCAGTACTTGTACCCATCTCTTGGTAACTATGGATATAACATAATATGTTATATTCATATAATGCTATAAAACATATTATATTTTAGCATATAAATAAAAAAAAATATATTTTATGTTTTCTATATAATATATATTTTTCTATAAATTTGAATTGGACTTTCCAAAACTTATGGAAACATCGGATTTTTGATTTTTGTTTCCCTCCCATATGAATTCATATTTCCAAACTTGGTAACTGTGGGAATAGTGCATTTCCTGTTACTCCATATGAACTGCCATTTTAGACCAATCTTTCTTGACGATGCTTCTTTGTCTTCAATGTTCTTTTCCATTGATCGACTATGACTTGAACCTAGGACCTCTCACTGCATGCTGGGGTGATCTCCCATTGAGATATTGGCCATTTTATGACCGGGGTTTTAGTTAGGTTCCTTGTTATGGTTCAGGTCTGGCTCATTTTCTCAAACACTCCCCTTTGAGTGACACTTTGGCGTCGGGCTTGGATACCATGTTTTCCATTGATCAGCTAGGAATTGGACCTAATGTTAGCAAATATGAATGCTAAAAGAATGATGAGAAATAGAAGACATATGACACACACAATAGAAGACATATGACACACACTTTTGTGTCCATCTTTTTATTAAGCACAAAAGAAGTTACAATAGTTGGGAAGGCTGATACCCAACCATTAGTTAATGGTTAACTAATAGCTAATTAATAACTTTAACACCCTCCCTTATTGACTAAGCCAAAGACTACTCCAAGTTTGTGCCAAAATTATACACATAAAGTGGACCAAAGAGTTGTCATTACGTTTACAGACTGCTTTTTAGCGATCAAGTTGAAATCTGCAGTCATTTGACATGTTGTTGTTGTCTAATATAGGAGCTTCGGTGTAGCAAAAAACCAAAAAAGATAACCAACAACAAAACAAAGATCCGGTCATGTGGACATAAGATATATCAAGATCTCCACCAATTCTCTGTAGGGTGATTCATTGACGGGTGATGAATCATTATTGGTTGATAACTTCAGCTCGCCCTTCATAATTTTGAATTCAAAATCGTGGAGATGTTGATCAAATATAATATACCAGGTTCGTGGAGCCTGCTTAAGTCCATACAGGGATTCAATCATCTTGCAAACCAGATGACCACTACTAGATGCCCGGAAACCTTTAGGTTGACCATGTAGACCTCATCCAAACCTCTATTCAGAAAACCAAACTTAGCTACTATGGAGAGAAGCAACTGAAATGTGACCGTCTTTGCAGTAGGAGTAAAAGCAAACTCTGCAATAGCAGTGGGAGTAAAAACCAGCTCCACAAGAGGAGATGAAGCCATCTCATCTATTCCCTCCTATTGGGAAAACCTTTCACAACAAGATGAGCAGTGTACTTGTCCAAAGTACCAATTTTTGTTCACCCATTTGCATCCAATGGGTTGTCTAACCGGCTGTCTATGTACCATACAAAGGTAAAAAACGAGAGCAAATTGACCATGCTCTATTGAATGAACAACCTTGTTTCTGGTCCACTGAGCTTGTGCGTTTGACCAAGGCATTTCATCCTCCCACACAACTACCCATGCATTCGATTGAGGAATTGCATCCTCCTGCACATTCTTTATAGTGGAAATTCCCTCTACAACTAGTGCATGTAAGTTGATTGAAGCGGGGTCAACAAGTCCATGAGGAACTTCATCCTCCATCACACCCTGTATGGTGGAGTGGACTTCCGCACGCGCATTTAAGTTGACTGTGGCAGGGTAAACAAGCCTATACAATCCACCTTGCCCAATACCCAAGGCATTTAATCTGTTCTGTATTATATCAGACACAATACATTGTTTCTCAGAGAAATGTACAATAATGTTGAGATTTTATGTTAACTGAGTAATAGACAATAGATTTTTATTCATGCTAGGAACACACCTAACATTTCTTATTTTGTTTTTTGTAGCATTACTCAACACTATGCAAATATCTTATATCCCCTCTATTGCATGCGACTAACCATCAGATATGAAATAGAGTAAGAAAAATTTGTACTTGTAGTAAGTATGACATACTAGTGTTTACAACATGTGAAATGTTTATATGCGTCGGAATCAATGAACCAACAATTGTTAGCACTAACATTCAAGTATAATGCCACGAGAGCATATTCTTCCTTAGAATCCCATTCGTCTTTAATTGTTGTCATAATTGCCGCCAGACTGGTTTGTTGGTAAAGTGCATATTTTTGTTTCCAACAATCCTTTTGAGATGCTTTACCTTATGACAGTAAAATCACTTCACCTGGTACTTAGAAGATGAATCAACGGGGATATGTTTTCACTTCCCCATCAACTAAGTAATAATTGCACTCTTTGCTTGTCCAACACTAGACTCATTTACTTGTGTCTGTCTGCATTCCTTTTGCATCAAATAAGAACTAACTTGATCAAATGTCAACGTTTGGTTTTTTAGCCATCAAGTGTAAATCCTGCACAAAAGATTCATATGGGGGCATCAAGTTGTTAAGAACAAAAGTCACCATGTTGTCACCATCCACCTTTTTGTTAATAGCTCCTAAATGGTCTCAAATATCTTTCATTTGAAGATGTTTTGACAGGAACTTATCCTCATACATCTTTGTGTAAAATAACAAATTCTTTAGATACAAACCCTGGCTTTTATTTGAAGTTTGACATTTATTTTTTAGACTGGTCCAAAGGGCACTTGCCTCAATGACATTCCAGACCTCAGGAATCGTGTCATTTGACATCGACAACTAACAACAAGGCCTCCTTATGATGCTTGTCATAATCCGTAAAATTTGTAGCAGGGCTTACTTCAGTGCCGAGAATGATTTTATCACAATCACGATATTCCACAATTATTAAAATCTTATGATTCAAACATTGTAATTGTAATCAGTTAATTTCTGCGCTTTCGACAGAACTAAATTTTGAATATTTGCCATTATTTTGACTTTTGATTCGGAAATCAATGCAAAAATAACTGTAAAGTCTGTGTATAGATCTGGCTACCAAAATCAATGCAAAAAGAATTACAAATTCTGCATACAAGTTTGATTTACTCTGTGTATAGGTCTGATTATCAAAAAAATGTCAACCTTTCTGGACTATAGTCTTCCTAAGCCCTAGCACGAACCCTGAAAATCGCGATTTTGGATGGAAAGGTGAAAACTAGACTACAATTACATTGGATTGTACTTTCTTGTGCCCTAGCTGATGATGTCTAGGTTGTTTTTCTTCTCCCATGCCCTAGCACGATTTGTAACTCTGAAAATAACTTCTCCCGTGCCCTAGCACCTTTTGCAAGTTGACATTTTGTTCTCACACTTTGCTTATTCGTGTTTTTATCTTTTGTTTTCTCACCTTCTGCTATCCTCTCATAAATCGTGTTTTCCCTTTGCGAATTGGTAAATCGTGTTTTCCTTTTGCGAATTGGTAAATCGTGTTTTCCTTTTGCGAACTGGTCTGCACATGATTCTCTATCACTTCTGCGAACTGGTCAATTGCGTTTTCTTTCTATGAATTGGTCAATTGCATTTTCCTTTTATGAATTGGTCAATTACGTTTTCCTTTACATATTGGTCTGCACATGATTCTTAGTCATGACTGCGTTTGGTTCTGGTGCGAATTTCTTCGTTTGGTTCAAGGCAAACAAAATACATCTTCCTCCTATCACAATGTCTTGCAAGCAAATTGCGAACTGTGTGAACTGAATCACAACCTCTGGTTTGAATCATGACCTCTGCTTTGTCTTACAAAGCTTTGCCTTTGCACTTTAACTTGTGTTTTCTAGCATCTAGCTTTGCCTCTCTACGTAAACACTTCCACTTCAAAACCTCTTCAACTTCTTGTTCATACCTTTCTCCTAAGGCTTCCTCAAACAATGGGTTTGAAACTAATGTTAGCAAATATGAATGCGGAAAGAATGAAGAGAAATAGAAGGCATACGGAACACTTACACACTCGTGTGTCTGTCTTTTTATTAAGCACAAAAGAAGTTACAACAGTTGGGAAGGTTTACAACCAATCACTAGTTAATGGTTAATTAACAACTAATTAATAACTTTAACACACATGACCTCCCATTGGATGCTGGGGTGCTCTACCACTGAGCTTTTGACCCTTTTATGACCTGGAATTTTTGGTAGGCTCCTTGTTACGATTTGGGTGCGGCTCATTTTCTCCAACGTTCAAGCTATTCCAACCAGGTTTTATTGAGTCATGCCTCATTGCTCCTGAATATACATACCAATCATTATTAAAAAATCATGCATCATAATGGATGTATGAAACGTATTTGCATTCCTCATATTTGGTTTATTATAATGACATGTGCCCTGTTTCCCTGTCTTTTGTATTCATGTCACCTATGTTATATGCAGTTTCTACCATTGGAGCTTTTCCATTATCTTTCTCGCTGCATATCATGACTCTCTTCATGTTAGGAATTATCTTGTATTTGGGTACATCAAATTCCTTACAATGAGTGTTTACGATAAATATTTTGTAAATTCCCATGAAAAGGGAATATAATAGATGTCATGTTTAGGGAATATGGAACACTCAACAAGTGCCTCTTTAGGGAATATTGGAGTTTGTAATTCTTTTACACGCATCCATCACATACATAGGACAATGGCACCTAGTATTAGGGGGTAAATTAGTAACTCTTACATTCTTCACTCTCTATATAGAATTCAATAGCTTAATTCTCCTGAGTTCAATCTTCTTCTCTCTATTGTCTATTTAATGCTTATTTTTAAGGTAATTTTGTGCCTTTATTGCATAGTTTTTTAATGAATCCAATCTTTTTAATGAATAATCCTGTATTCCTATCTTTCACATCCAGCATTCCCTTTCCTTATGCTGTGATCTCCCATTATAGGTATAAATAATATTTTCATTACTCCCCTTGTATCTTTAAATTGTGATGGTTGTTCTATTATGACACTGATAATGGATTGTCATAGGCTGCACAAATCTGGGATGATTTCCCCTTTGATCTACATTGATTTTTAAATCCTTTCTTGCCTTTAAATTTGCTCTCTAGATAAATCCTTTTTTCAAATCTTCTCTTTCAAGCTTCAACTTGTGCACTTCTCAAAGAATATTCTCACTCAATCATCAAGAGCTCTGTGTTGGTATGTAACACCTGATTACTAGTTATGGACAACCTGAACTTTGGTGTTAAGCTGTTCAATGTCATTGCTGGCAAACTCTTCTCACTTACATCATTGCCCATTAAACTGAGCTGATTTTTTGCGTTCATATCTTTGTCAGATGATGTGCCACTGAATCGCTATCCTTCATCTTCCGTGAAATGGATTTCTCAAATACACCCTAGATTGATGAGGTGTCTCATAAATGTTTTTTAATATTTCTCAAGCCCGCTTTGCTGTTATTGCCTTTTGAATTCCTGGATCAATTTAATATGTCATCAACATTTTTATCGAGTAATGTATGTTATTAGCTCTCTCTTGAAACAACTACCTCACATCTTCATGTATATGTTTATCTTGTTTAGCAATACATCCACTCACCATGTTCCATTATTTTGGAACCGATAAGTTCCAAATGTTATACTTACTGCCTAATTACTGCCATCTTGTTTCATTGAGTTAGGGATAGTTACCAGAAGACTCTAGTACAAGGATAAGGACCATGTCCCCGTTCCCATTCCTGTTCTCGCATCTTTTCGTGTCTGTATTTACATATGATATAGCCGTATCCTTATTCATTTACTGTCGTACCCTAATTTGAAAAGGTGTCCATGTCCCCATTCCCATGCTCCTACATACCAGGAAATTATGGTTAGGGAACAAATGAGCCCCAAAAACTTCACACCTCTGCGAATTGGCTATTCCAGACATCAAGTATGTTTGTAAAATGATAAATTCTTGTGAGAAAAAGCTAAACCAATATTTAAGCATCGATATGGTTATGGAGGAAAATGTGCATGTTTACAATGGGTTCAATGCCAATTCTATTTAGCGTTGAATAAATTCACAAAAAAATATATGATTGACTCTCCATACGTCTATTTCATTGGATTTACCATTATTTTTTTTTTTTCAGGGCGATCATTCATTAAATAGTGTTGGTAAGAAAATGATATCTTATAAAATACTGCAGCAAATAATTGCACATATGGCTAGCCTGAGGTGGGCTGCCCTTTACACCACACCACCCCACTTCCTAACAACCAACCACAACATTAAACGATACCTTGCTCACATGTCTAGTATAAAATGTGACGTCTTAATACAACACAGTTAGATTGGGGTCCCATGAGGCCCACTACTGTTCTTATTTTGATGGTGCAGCCGGTCCCTAAGAGTAAACAATATCTGCTAACTGCAAAATTTGGAAACTTAGCCTAAAATATAGCAGCGGATACATTTTAGGAAGAAGAATTTCAGCTGCTTCTAGAGGCTGAGGGCTTAAAGTTTGCAGGTGCTGAAGAGGAATTGTAGAATGATTTTGTAACAGAGAGCAATTTACTAATGGTTTTTTGTTACTCTTAAAATGATCTTCTGTTTATTCAGCATGAAAAATTATAAAAACCTGTAGTTTAGCAGAAATGAAATAATTTCTATTGAACCTGAAAGCTGCAAACAACTACTAAATTTCATGAGCATCACTTGCAGAAAAAAATGAGGATTGCCTGCTCCATGGGACCACTAGGTTAGTTTGAGATGGCATAACTAAAAAGCTAAGTTTATGGGTCCTTGGGTACATGGGGACCTGTCCTTGTACAGCACATACCGGGTCCCAGTTCCAATCTGGTCCTCCATCTTGTTCGGTCTAGGTACATCAAGGATGGACCTGGTCCGGATGGGATGTACTGGGGTCGTACCCTATCCGAACCCAGGGTGTACCTGAGCCAAACCTGGGGGATACCCACAATTTTTATTTTTAAACTTTTTTTTGTTAATGATGTTGACTGCATCAAATGCTTTGGTTGCTGCATTAAGTCATTATGTATTGTCCTCATGCTATTACATTTGTCTATTTCAACAAAACACGGTACCACTGTTGTCCACTTTTGGTAACAATGTGGCTAGTGTTACCAACATAATTTCTACTACGTAACTCTTCTAATTATGTACAAATCATTGCAGGCAGCTTCCTGCTGGAGAACAATCAACACTCACAAAATCCCGTGTTAATGGGATCCACCAAAATGAGTTAGAGAATCAGAAACCTTCATAGATTTAATCGTAATGTGTTTTGAAGTATTGTAATTGCTGATTGGTACAACTAAAATCACACATCAAAAAACATAGACATAACATTAACAGACTCCATGACTTAAATGTTGACATATTTCTGATGCTGCTAAAATTTCTCTTTTGATAAGTAATGCAAGTATATTTCCACAGCACATTAACATGTATTTGACAGGAATTAAATACAACAGTGGTACAAGACGTTTTCTCTTTGAATTATTAGTAGTGTTTTCAACTGTTTTGTGGTTATTCAACTTATTTTGTTTACTCTGCATATTATGCTGTTAATTTTGCTTATTTTTTATATTTTTAAGAGTTTATGGTATTTTCATACAGCTGTATCCAGGGAAAAAATCGGCATACTGGTGCACCTGTACCTGTACTATGCCATTCCCAGTAATAGGAATGGAAACTTAGCTAAAAAGTGACCCCTTAGTCTATTTTCATGATATATTCCTAGTGCCCTTCTTTAACACGAAATTTTTATTGGCTATTTAGCAGCTTAGACCTCTACTCCTGATATACAGAATGTAACAAAGTCAATGTTAAAAAACTGATGAGAACAAATTGATATTGTCATGACATAGAGGCTTCATATTGGTCAATCTCCATCCCCTGCAACACTTGGGTAACCAGTGACAGTGCTCACCGGTTACCTAGGAGGATAACACAGTTACATGCTTATAGCTTCATCTATTAATAAAACCATCCCTGGAACCATAATGCTTCATCAAGCTGCCATGGCCTCTGTAGATGTTCACTTTTGCAAATGCCATGAATTCACTTAGGGAGCCTCCTATATTGACAGGTTTTCTATTTATTTCCTTGTCATGGACTTATCACAGAAGACATAGCTGGTTGAAATAGGAAACCAGCAGTTTTTGCCACCATTGGTATTCTTGTCATCATTATTCTTCAAGGGAGAAATAAACATTTAGACCTAACACAATCTACATTAACAATTGTAGAAGAAATAGTTGCCATAAAGGCAATTACGTTCACCAAATCTAGCATGTTTTTTATTTTTCTGTTTTTTACGTCCCCACTTTGATACATTTGCTTAGACTTCTAGAGGATGCCATTTCTATATTGAATTCAACTACAGAGACTGTTAACTGTGTTTCCTTGCCTCCATACACATCTGTTATGTCCGGACTGTGGCAGTTAGAGCATGTTCGAATTACCATACCTCTTGCAACAAATAATTTTGACATTTAATTTGGTTCTAATCTCTGAATTTCTTATAGTAATCTATTTGAATTCTTTTTTAAATATATATTTGCCATCTCTGTTTGGTCAGGTGACTATTCACATGGTTACTTTTGGTCTATATTTTCCAGATTTGCATCTCAAAGAGCTTCAAGAACCACTTTTCCAAGGATTGGAAAAAATGACATTGCATTGTGGGCCTACACTAGCACTTCCGCAATGCTCATGGCCCCGTTGTGGGCCTACACCAGCACTTCAAAAATTCTCATGGCCCCATTGTGGCTATATTCAGCTCTTCTACAATGTTATACTAGGTTGCCTTGCCGTGGGTTACTTGATTATTCATCATGCTTGACTGCTACACCCAGCTGTACAGTCATCTGGCAGCACCATCACCCAATCTGGCAGAGATCTGGGCACGGAATAAATTTTGGCTGCCCATTTCAAAAGCTGTTGTTCTTTAATTTGCTCCAGAAGAGTAAACTTCCAGAAATCCAAAGCCTGCTCTGCACTTCTCCTGGTTGTATTTTCAAGTAAGACACCATTATGCAACAGCTGCCTGAGCTTGAGGACATCATCGAGTACTTGTTTACCATCTCCCTGTTATGTTCCTCAATGATGTTTTTAGAGGAAGCTTTACCCTTGGTAAGTCTTGAAATCCTGGGCCAGGAAGAGCCTTCACCACCCATCTCACAATATTTTCCAGCATTGAAATACTTAAAACAACCTGCACACACCACCTGCCAAGGAGAATGGTCCCCTTAGGAAGTATGACAGCCATAAACAAGGGTAGCAGCAAAATCCCATAAAAATACAGCAGGATCTCTGAATAAAATGAAAACTACAGCTGCAGCTGTTTAAAGAGATTAATGACCTGACAAATAGACTCAAAAACTCTCATCAGGTGGTTTTACAAGTGGGTTTCATAGCCAAAGCTGAGACGACCAAAACCTCAGCAACTTGGCAGAGGGTAACCCAAATCCCACAGTCGAACACAACCACAGAAATAACATCCCCAGCCTCAATAGAAGAAAGAAAAACTGGAATTTCAAAGAAGAGGATATCTCAGTGCTTAGGGCAATTGAATATGAAGCAAAACAGAGCATTTGAAAGAACCCATATTCACAGAAATCCAGAATACACAGAGACAATGGCAAAAGGGCATACATGTGGAGGGCCTTTATTGCCCTCTCTGCTCCTTCAATATCCACAAATATCAAATGCAGACAGAGTAAGAGTGATATAAAAACCCCCACAAGAATTGGCCACCACCTCATATACCAATCGTTTATATCAATAAAATGCTCCCCATAGGCAGCGATATACCAATCGTTCACATCAATAAAATGCTCCCCAAAGGCAGCGAGTGGTAATGATTACCACCAAAAACCATCAGTCAACCCAAATAAGCATTGAGACTTGGGAGCTATTTTCCTTATTTTTTTATATTTAGCTCTGAAATTTTCTTTCCTTTGCCAACAAAAGGCCTCTCCAAAGAGCCTTAGCTCCTGCAAAATTGTTAGAAGCTTTGCCTGGGGCTTCGAACAAGGCAAGAATAGGGGCAACATATTATCTCTGAAATTTGACCGCAACCAGCCCAAATGGGTTGCCCTTAGTTGCATCATCAAAATTCAATTTAATAGAAGGCTTCTGCCACATTGCGCTACTATTTATTCTTCTATTTTTACTTACCCCACTGTCAGGGAAAGATTGACATTTGATACATGTATTATGTTTATAATGTTTTTTTTTTTTTTTTGCAATATGAGTTGCTTAAAGATTTGGTGAGATGCTGTAACTCCTGCTTTGTCGAGGCCTGAAACTGATGTCCCATTCTTGAGTGGTGTCACTGGCTCATTTCAGATTCACATGCATTTTGGTTTGCAAGATTTTGGGGACTAGTGGAGTATCAATAAATTTATGTCATACTAATATATTATCAAAATCGATGGAATTGGGGGGCCTTCAGTGCACTTTAATAGCTCTAAATATATCTCCTTTGGATAATATAACATTTCAACTTTATAACCTTTAAGAATATTAAAGTACTAAAAGCTTTTAACCTCGAAATCTTTGACATTATCATATTATTGAAAAGACAAGTTTTAAAAATTCATAACTTGAATTTGTGATACTCATGAAACAATAGGTTGATCGAGCACCTAAAGGCTTTCTTAGTCAAGTGTGACACCAATCAATTGTAAGGAAAGGGTATTTTGACCAATTAATGGAAGGTTTGAACACTTTTTTCAGTCAGGTGGCACTTCCTTCTTGGGAATGCTCCCATTGACTGATTCAAAACAAATCCATTTTGCTAAACCCCATGTTTTTTTGAAGCAACATCCTTTTCTCCTAACTTAAGCGGCTTAACATCTCTAAATCAACACTTCAATGATTTAAAAAAAAAAAAATCAGTAGATGTTTATATTGTTGCATTGTAATAACAAATATGAATCATTTTTGAAAATATATTGCACTTTGCCTAGAAAAACATGTCAAATATTTCAACCAATCGTTGGTCCAATTTTGCCAGGTCTCTGTATGAATCACAGTATATGTGATGCTGCTCACACAACCAAACTTATACTCTAAATGCTCCTCTGCCAATCAACTTTTCTTGCAGGCACAATTCCTTCAATGCATCCAATATTCAATTACTTAAAATGCTTACAAGAAGGTCTTAAACAAGTAATACTATCTTATAGAAGCATGGCCACCAAATCACTAGATTCTTTGTTATTATCTGAGATGCTTACATTTCGAATTAATTCCACCTTTGCAAGCAGTTAGGTTGTTAGCATTCCAAATGATGACAGATTGTTTTCTCCAATAACTTTAATCCAATATGCCAACATAGAACTTCTAACTCTGTTATTATTAACTTTTCATATAAAACCCATACAGTCAACACACCTCTAAACTGGAATATGTAACACCTTAACAAAAATACTTCTTCAATGGTTCCAAAAAAATATCAACACTTTGATTTTCTCTGACAACATCAAATTTTGTTTGGCACTAAATACCGCCCATATGTATCTCTATAGCAGAAAAAACTTGAAATCTGTGCACATACACCATATGTTAGTGCTAAGTTCTTAGTTTGCTCAAAACAGAGCCAATAAAAATAAGCATAAATGTGCAGGAAAATCCACCATTTGCAAAACAAATTCCTCATTGATAAGTCCAAAGGGGGAGAGAGGCAAGGCTTCATGGATCTGACTATTAACTTTATTGCACAAGCTGTGAATTACATTGCATAATGCTTGTGATATGTAAGTTGGAAGCCCATAACAAACACTACACCCATGTAACAAATACAAAAACAGACAAATGGCTACAAGCTTTGAATAGACGAACTAATGTACTTGTTTTAGCAAAAACATAAACAACCAATAGTTTGCTTGACTATATTCTAATCTATCTAATACCTCCGCCGCCCTCCCCTTTTGCCCCTTATGGCCTCTCTTCCCCCCATAATGGTTAAATCATATACAATCCCAAGTTTTCTTAAAGTTATTAATTAGCTGTTAGTTAAACATTAATTAATAGTTGGTTATCAACCTTCCCAACTGATGTAGCTTCTTTTATGCTTAATAAAAGACAGACACACACAAGTGTGTAAGTGTGATGTATGCTTTCCATTTCTCTTCATTCTTTTAGCATTCATATTTGCTAACATTGGTATCAAAGCTACTATTCAAGGAATCCCTAGGAGAAGGGTACAAACGACAAGTTGCAAGGGTTCGAGGAAGCCCTAGTTGGGTACAAATGAAAAAGAGCAAAGTTTGGGGAAGCTCTAGAAAAAGGATACAAACTATGAAGAGGTCGTGAAGAGCTCCAAAATCGATTTGCAGTTATAAGATTCATGTGTAGTTCAAAAGTCACGATTTTGGTTGATCTACAAACCAGATCGAATGACTATTTCAACAGAAATAACAAGTTGCAGAGAACAATGAATATTTGTAGGAGAAATCAAACAATCGTGCTACTAGGGCAAGGAAGTTGAGGCAGAAAGAGGATGTGATGTCTCACAATTTGTAGAGGAAAGAGTCACGAAAATCATCAAGAAAGTATCATCAAGACGTCTCACGATTTGTAGAGGAAGAGTCATGGAAATCGTTAGGAAAGCATCATGAAAACAGTCAGACTTTCCAACCAAGAGATGTGACCACAATTTGCAGTTTTACAGTGAAGATTTTGTGATTTCTAGACATGTACGATGTGTGAGGAAGCCCTAGTAAGTTATTGCGATAGTGTAGAATGACTAATATCGTGATTTGCAGTAGCAGGGTGTTTAAAAAAATGTGATTTAGGAATTTTCTGATTCAATTTATGGTATGTATATTGATGGTCTAGATATCTAGTTGTGTGGCATTAGGGCACAAAACATGACATTTCTTTGTAGACATTTTTGTAGTTACAATCAAAACACGGGAAAGAGAATGGAAACTGTAGTCAGAGATTCTAGATATTTAGTTTTGAGTGCAGACAAAAGAGGATTGTAAGTAATTTTGACATTTGGATTATAAGCAAATTCAGATTAAAGATTTTGCATTTATTTTTCCATTGATTTCCAGTTAGCAGTGAAATATTGTGTGATTAATGGGCCAATATATTCAAAACTTGGTTTTGCCAGAAGTGTAGAAATTCACTGGTCATAATTACAACGTTTGGAGTCATAAGATTTTAGCAATTGAGGAATATCGTGATTGTGATAAAATCGTTCTCTACACTGAAGCGAGACCTATTACAAATTTTGTTAATTATGACAAGTGTCATAATGAAGCCTTTTTGTTGTTAAAGTTGTTTGTATCAGCTGACATGATTCATGAGGTTCAGAATGCCACTGAGGCAAGGGTGCTTTGGACTAGTTTGAAAAATAAGTATCAAACTTCGAAGAAAAGTTGGGTCCTATAGTTGAAGAATCTACTATTTTCCACAAAGATGATTGAGGATGGATCCTTGTCAGTACATCTTCGGATGAAAGATCTATGAGACAAACTCACATCCATTGAGAAAAAGATGGATGACGACGACATGGTTGCTCTTGTTTTGAACAACTAGATGTCCTCGTGAATTTGTTGTGGAGGGATTACACTTGATGGCCAAAACCCAAACCTTGACATTTGATCAGGTTAGTTCCTATTTGATACAGAAGGAATGTAGAAAAACACACGGAAGTGAGTCTAGTGTTGGACAAGCAAGGAGTGCACTTGTTGCTCAGTCGAAGGGGAAGTGGAAACGTAACCTTATTGATTCGCCTTCTAAGTACCAAGGGAAGTGCTTTTATTGTCTTAAGGTTGGGCATGTCAAAAAGGATTGCCAAAAGCGACAATATGCATTTTCCCAACAAAACAGTCAAGGAAAAAATGTGGCAGCAGTTAAAGAAGAACGTGATTTTGAGGAAGAATATGTCCTCATGGCATTTTAGTCGAACAATAGTGCTACCAATTCTTGTTCATTGATTTTGGCGCATCCAAATATTTCACATGTTGTAAGGATTGGTATGTCAAATTTACTGCAAGCACAAACTTTTATGATTTAGTTTCAATAGTTGATGGTCAGTCACATGCAGTAGAGGGGATGGGATATATTTGAATGGTGCTAAATAATGCGAGAAAAATCATAGTAAGGAATGTTAAGTGTGTTCCTAGCATGAATAAAAATCTCTTGTTCACTAGTAAATCCTAACATTGTTGTACATTTCTTAGGGGAATGGTGTATTGTGTCTCATGTAAAATAGGACAGAGTAATTGCCCTAGTTATTGGGCAAGTTGGTTTGTATATGCTTGTTGAATTTTCCACAGTTAATGTAAATGCACGTGTGGATGGGAGGCTCCACCATACAGGTTGTGCTGGAGGATGAAATT
Source organism: Torreya grandis (assembly GCA_037957365.1). Lineage (NCBI taxonomy): Eukaryota > Viridiplantae > Streptophyta > Pinopsida > Cupressales > Taxaceae > Torreya > Torreya grandis. Next base: position 663,662 of record JARHVA010000565.1, read on the forward strand.
CCTCATAGGCATGTTGACCTTGCTCCTGTCAACTTACATGCACTAATTGTGGAGGGAATATCTAATATAAAGAATGTGCGAGATGATGAATTGCCTCGGTCAAAGTGTAATGTCCCCATTTTCATGAGCATTAGTTCGCAGAGGGTTTAGCCTATTCCTGGCTCTTTGATTAGAGGGTCTTTTTGGCAGTTACTCAATCGGCGATTGGCTTTCTTTCATGGATTTGGTGATTATATGGAGGTTCTACTATGTTATTACAAATGTTTCTAATTTGGGAAACCTCATGTTATGTTTTGACATTATGTTTTGCACTTTATATATTTTAATGTTATAATATTATAATAAAGTGCAAATATAAAGTATATCTTTTATCCCGCATTGACAAGAAAGTGTGTGAGCTTCCCCAAGAAAAGATTAAAAGGATCTTATGGGTTCATTCTTGGATATAAAGAATTGGATATTTGACTTAAGATTGTTTGGTGGAGAGTCAAGCTAGGGTTCTATCATTTTTCAGCCATTGGGAATGAAAACTCCCAATTGATTATGCAATTTTGAGGTTGTGAAATATCAGTTGCATTATTGCTTCATTGTGGGCTTCACTTTAGGGGTCCAATATGTGCTATATTGGAGGATTTACATATTTTTATTAGAGTTTATTTTCAGTCTTTGGAAGGGTTTTTTGAGGTCTGCAATTTTACATCGGTCTGCTGTTATGGGGTTTGAACAACCTATGTGAGACATGGATATTTGCTCATTGTGTACTGCTGAAGCATCAAATCGTTTTAAGTATTTGAGCAATCAATTCCTTTTGCTGAGACAATCATTTCAAAATAGAAAGGCTGCGACAACATCTCTTCTCAAGGGTGCTGTTGACAATTCTTCCACAGGTCAGATTGTCTCTTGCCATTCGGAAAGTTCATGTCTCTAGCCAAGGAAGAAATAATACATTGGGTAGATGTAGACCAATTGAAATAACTCATTTGCAAAGGCCTCGGCTACAATAGGATTTCCTTCGGACAAAGAAGGCTTGATTTCACATAGCTTCAGACAAGTTCAAAGGACATGAGTCCGCGGGAAATTAGCCAAGAGTAAGGAGAAGACAACAGATATCTTTCGTGCAAAAGTCCGAAGGAATTCCTTCGGACTTTTTGTCCGAAGGAATACTTCGGAGGATTTGTAAACAAAGAAACCGCAGCTTCCCAAAAAAATAGCCAAAGAATAAAGCCCAAGGAATAATTCCTTGGGACTTTTTGTTCGAAGGAATCCCTTTGGACAAAAGTCCGAAGAAATCCGAGAGAGGAGAAGTCAGAAAATCTAAAGGTCCGAAGGAATAAGGACACCTACAAAAAACACGGGTGCCCTACAAAAAGCTCGGGTGTCCTACAATTTTTTCGAAAAGCCATTTCTGAGAAACACAAGCCCTTGCGGAGGGCACTTGGTCTGTGACAGGACCTTTGCGACTTTCTCGAAGGGCACAGAGGAAAGACACAAGTCCTTGCGGAGGGCACTTGGTCGATGACATGACCTTTGCATTTTTTTCGAAGGGCATTTTGCTGATGGTAAAGACAAAGACAAAGGACGAATTCTTTCGGACACAAAGTCCGAAGGAATTCGGGACAAAGAAAAACCCGTAAAAAAAAAAAGTCCGAAGGCAAAAGAGAAAAAACAAAGGAAGGATATCCTTCAAACTTTTTGTCTGAATGATTAATTCGGGAAAAGTGCAAATGGAAAAAGCCCGCAGAAAAGGACCGCATAAATTCAAAGGATACAAAGCCCGCGGGAAAAGTAAGGACATAAAGCCGAGGGAAATAAAGCTGAAGGAAAAGAAAGGCCCTGGAAGGATAAAATCTTAGACTTTTTGTCCAAAGAGCGAAGTTCGAAGGCAGAGGAGGGAAAGTCTGAGAAAATCAAAGGGAGATAAAACCAAGGGGAAAACAATAAAGCCAAGGGAAATAAAGCAGAAGGGAAAGTCCGTGGAAAGGCAAATACAGACAGAGGTCAAGAAGAAGATTCTAGATTTAGCCAAGAGAAATCACAGACAGTTGGGCCGAGAGAAACCCATGCACAAACAAAAGACAGAGTCAACGTGGAATTCCATGCAAGCAAAAGCTAATTACAGTTGACTAGTCAAGGCTTCAATTGAAGTCAAGTTTATTTTTAAACGTTCCAAGCGTTTCAAATGTTCCAACTCAGCCTTTCAAACGTTCCAACTCGGCTTCCAACGAATCAAGTCAGAGTTCTAAAATTGACATTGGCATTGAATTTCATGCATACTATTGTCATCTCATACTTCCAAACGTTCCAGCAGCTCAAGAAGAAGCTAAAATTAACATTGGCGTGGATTTCCATGCAAAGAGAGGTGGGCGTTTCAATATGCAAAGACAAGTCCACTTCCTGTAACGCCAAGGAGCTTCATGCAAAGACAAGTCCACTTCCTGTAACGCCAAGGAGCTTCATGCAAAGACAAGTCCACTTCCTGTAACGCCAAGGAGCTTCATTCAAAGACAAGTCCACTTCCTCTAGTGCCAAGGAGCTTCATGCAAAGACAAAGGAAAAACATATTTTATTAAAAGGCAAAGTCAGTCTTGAGTTAATCTAAGTTGATCTTCCTCTTCTATTCTTCAATGCCAATCTTTTGGCTTTTGTAATTCTCTATATTAATGGCTTTTCAGCGTTAGATTTTTTTCATCCCTCTCTTGGCAAGACTAGACTCTGCCATTGGTGAGTTGTGTAACCTCTTCAATCAATAGGACTGTACTTTCAGATTTCAAGTGTTGGCATAATGTATATTCATTCAACAATTTGCATGTGGTAGATTTCTCTCCCTTCCCAAATTCTAATTCGTACCTAGTTGCTAGCTTGTCGTATTATGTAGGTCATGTTAAGTGTTCTTTATGTCTTTTGTTGAAGCTGTAAGTAGATGTTAGGTCGCTGCAAGGTGTCTTGTATCAAACCTCTCTCCATCGTTTTCCCTCATGTTTTGGTCATTGGATTGAACCTTCTTATGAAATACTTATGCATAGTGATCGATTGAAATCGAAGGTCTTCCTTTTCCCTTGTTTGTTTAGTGTTCAAGGTTCCAAGTAGAGTGGATCAATCTTTTGGTGTATCACCATTATTAAGTAGGATTTCCCCTTAAAGTTTCCTTCTCCCTTTTCCATGGTAGTCCGCAACACAAAGTAGAGATCCTCATTGATACATCTTACAGGAACCAGCCTTATCTGGAGGTTCTTCTCACCATTGAGGCACCCACCCTCGTGAGAAGATCCCATTGTTTCAACCGGATAGAAGATTGGCCATTTCATGCACGTCTTCGATTCAGGGCGTAGCTCCAGGGTGACAACAGGTGCTTTATTGTATCAGGTTCTACATTGAGTTTGCATCATTTAAATTGGTCATTTTGGCATTGTAATGGTCGCTGTCTTATGGTCGCTGTAGATGCACATTTTATATCAGAATTATAATGTCATTAGTTAATGCCAAGAGTCTTGGCATTTGCATATGATTTGTATTCAGTTCTTCATACATTATTGTGGTCAAATTTCTTGAGTCTTTGTAACCAGCGCATTGCATATCCAAGTGAAGAGTTTAAGTCTAAAGTTTATATGGCAAGTGTTTGTAATTATGCCTTTGGCTGAAGATGCTTATTTACAGTCCTACATTAGTATGCAAAGTGTTTGTCAAATTGCCTAGGAGCTATAGGAGATATTTACATGCAATTTCAATGCATCTCTAACAGTTAGAGGTTGCATACAAAGTGTATGACGAAATGTCAACTTGCTGTAGCTACTCATTTGCATAGAGTTGAGTCATTTATTTGCATTGGAAAATATCAAAACATAGCTGCATTTCATATTAGTTTCGATTGCATACATTGGGCATTATTTAGTTGCATCTTTGATGAGTTACAAATACATTTTCAATCAAGAAACACCATCAAAAAATTCATATCAGTCATACACAGTTGCAAGACAAGTGTTCGACGATACTCTTTGAGCCTTTAATCAGCAACTTGAGGTCAGATTGGTCAAGGGATATTACACAAAGGCACTTGGTCCAAAACTGGAAACAAGGTTGTTAATTCAGCAGGGCATGATCCTTTTGCTTCGCTTCTGATCTTTTTATTGTACAAGGCTCATCTTTTTGGGATTGGTTTTTCCCGACAGGAGGGAATAGACGAGGAGATAGTTTTTCTCTTAATGCAGAGTTAGTTTTTACTCCTATTTTGAAAATGGTCACACTTCGATTGATGTTCTCCATAGCAGCTCATTTTGGTTCCCTAAATAGAGATTTAGACGAGGTCTACATGAGCAACGTGAAGGTTTTTGGGTATCTAGTAGTGATCATCTAGTTTGCAGGATGATTAAGTCCATGTACGAACTTAAGCAAGCTCCACGAGCTTGGTATATGTTGTTTGATCAACATATCCATGATTATGGATTCAAAACTATGGAGGCAGGGCTGTAGTTATTAGCAGATCATGATTCATCACCATTTAATGAATCACCCTACAAAGAATTGGTGGACAAATTGATATATCTTATGTGCACATGACCAGATTTTTGTTTTGTTGTTGGCTATCCTTTTCAGTCTTTGTCTACACAAAGCTCCTACATTGGACAACAAAATGTCAAAAGAGTGCAGATTTCATGTTGATATCTAAAGAACAGTTTGCAATTGTAATGGCTATACTCTTTGTTCCCACTTTGTAAAATTTTGGTAAAAACTTGGAGGAGTCTTTGGTTTAGTCATTAAGAGAGGGTACTAAAGTTATTAATTAGCTATTAGTTAAACATTAACTAGTAGTTGGTTATCAACCTTCCCAACTAATATAACTTATTTTATGCTTGATAAAAGACAACACATAAGTGTGTCGTTTTTAAGTTGATGGCTAACCAATATTCTTTGCAACCACATTGCCTCACAACTTGTACTGATGATTGCTCGATATTATGCTTTATATCCTCTGCAACCACATTGCCTCACAACCCGTATGTTGTAGCAAGATTTGCCAGGAAATTTCTCTTGAACCAAGAGTGAAAACATACCCTGTTGTAGATTTCCTCTCATTAATTAATCGATCCCAATTGGAATTGGAATGTCTATAGATATCTGATATAGAATTCCAAATCGAAGTTTCTTTTGACATATTAAAGGACTTGTTTTGTAGTGTGCCACTATTCTTCTTGTTGCTTAGACATGAATCGGGAAAAACAACTCAATACAAAACATTAGCCTATTTGAGTGGTAGTAAGATAAATCAAACTACCCACTAACTGACGATACACTAATTCATTGATTGGCGGCAAATTAATGTTAGTTGAAAGTTTTATTCCAACTTCCATAGGTGTATATGTTGGATTACTCTCATTCATCATGATTTTTTTTAAAGATCTTTGTCATACCTAGTTTGTGATACAAAAATAACATGATCAAATTGCAAAATTCTACACTTAAAAAGTAATATAAGAGGCCAAGATTTGTCATGTCAAAAACAAACCAAATATCAAATTTGACTTTAATTATATTGGCCCCACTTTTTGTGATGGCTCAATCATTCGCATAGACAATTAGGATTTATTAAAGTTATTAATTAGCTACTAGTTAAACATTAACTAATGGTTGGTTATCAACCTTCCCAATTGATGCAACTTATTTTATGCCTAATAAAAGATGGACACACACAAGTGTGTAAGCATGTTGTATGCCTTCCATTTATCCTCATTCTTTCAACGTTTATATATGCTAACATTGCTATCAGAGCCATTGTTCGAGGAAGCCCTATAAGAAGGGTATGAACAACAAGTTGTAGGAGTTTGAGAAAGCCCTAGTTGGGGAGAAATTGTGGAAAAGAAGAGGTTCAACGTTTGAGGAACCCCTTGGAAGATTAGCAGTCTTAAGAGTCATCATAGCTAGTAGAGGGCATTTACATTGATAGTATTCTTACCATTTTGACAGACTTCAATGAGCCGTCCCAAGTATAGTGAGGTTTAGCAACAAAATCAACATATAGTTGGAGAATGAGCTATTGGGTGGGGTTGTCATGATGCCACGATTGTTGAATATCATGCAATTGTGTGGAAATGGAAACAAATACAACATATAGTGTCGCTTGTTCTTCAAACTGGCAAGAGTGAGCATTAACCACCAAATTTTCCTTTTCTTTTTTGTATGTGATCTCATAATCATATCCCATGAGTTTAGAAACCCATTTTTGCTGATCTAGGAAAGAGACTCATTTCTCCAGAAAATATTTGAGGCTTTGGTGGTTATTTGTCTACCAAGTATGGATGCCATTTGTTGACTGCATGGAGGATAACCATCATCTCCTTGTCGTAGGTGGAGCATGCCAAAATTGTAAAGAAGAGGCATTCCAGACTAGAAAATCATAAGTCATTTGAAGAGGACATTAGACCAGGAGTTTTAGATTTATGAAGGTCGCGTGAGAGCAGATTATAACATGCTAGAAGGAACATGCAAAATTGAAATCAAATAACGATTTTCAAAGAGAACATGGGCACAATTTGCGTCTATATAGTAGCTTGAGGCTCAAGCTAGGGCACACACGACTTAGTGAAAGATAGAATGTTGATTTGCAAACTAGATCGTGAAAGACCAGATGTATAAGTGTGATAAGGACAATGCTTTAGATGCAAATTGATTACCAGACATGAAGAAGAAATACCAGGTCCTGAAGGAGAACACACAACACAAAATGTAACGACCTAGATCGATGACTTTGTAGACTGCTAACATGATTTACAGTCACGTTTTTTAGTGTTCATGCTAGGGTAGTGAAGACAAACTTTCAGAACAATTTGTAAATCATATCGATTCTTGGGTAGTGAAGAAATAATGCGATTAGGAGAATGATAACTATGACACAAATCTGCAAAAGCTTTTAAACTTTCACGATATTTTTAGATTATAGAGCAGAACGTGAAGGATCATGAATAGTATGCGAAGGTTTGTGAGGAAAATCTAGACATGATCAAGCATAGACAAAATTGTGACTGAAGGTGGTTGCATAAAGATTCCAGATCAAAAGGATGTTCTGTGTGTAGTAGAGGAGACAAGAAATTTTTGTTATTTTTAGACAGTGTTAATCACTTTTTCCCTGTTTTTAAAGCTTTTTTGTGGACAGCCTAGATTGTGCTAAGGCTGGAATTTGCAAAAAATAATTCACTGTTTTTAAAACAGACTTTGCATTTTCCTTGGCATTGATTTTCAAGATAGAGGTCAAAATACTATGTGATTAATGGCCAATATTTAGAATTTGGTTCTGTTAGAAGTGAACAAATTGATTGGTTATAATTACAGTGTTTAGAGTCATAAAATTTTAACAATTGCGAAATATTGTGATTGTGATAAAATCGTTCTCGACACCGAAACAAATTCTGTTACGAATTTATCTGATTATGACAAGTGTCATAAGGAGGCCTTGCTATTGTTGAAGTTGTATGTGTTAGATGATATTATTACCGATGCCTAGAATGCCACTGAGGCAAGTGTGCTTTGGACTAGTTTGAAAAATAAGTATCAATCTTCAGAGAAAAGATGGGCCCTGTACTCAAAAAATCTACAATTTTTCATAAAGATGATAGAGGATGGGTTCCTATCAAAACATCTTCGGATGAAAGATCTTCGAGACTAGCTCGCTACCATTATCAAAAATGTGGGCGATGATTTCGTTGTTGATTTGAATAGTTTGACACCTTTATATGAATCTTTTGTGGAGGCTTTACATTTGATGGTACAGATTCAACCCTTGACATTTGATTAGGTTAGTCCCTATTCATTGTAGAAGGAATGTAGGTAGACACAAGTAAATGATCTAGTGTTGGACAAATAGATAGTGCATTTGCTGTTAAGTCAAAGAGGAAATGGAAACACATCTCTGGTGATTCATCTTCCAAGTAGTAGGTGAAGTGGTTTTACTATCATAAGGTTGGGCATGTCAAAAAGGGTTACTGAAAGCGATAGTATGCTCATCCCCAACAAAGCAGCGAAACAAAAAATGTGGCAGCAGTTGAAGAAGAATGGGATTATGAGGAAGAATATGTCCTCATAGCATCATACTCGAACAATAGTACTGCTAGTTCCTAGTTCATTGATTTTAAGGCATCTAGACATTTTACGTGTCAAAAGGAGTATGCCACATTTATTGCAAATACAATATTTCTGATTTAGTTTTATTAGTTGATGGAGAGTCATTTGCAGTAGAGGGGATAGGAGATATTTGCATAGTACTGAATAATGCTGAAAAAATCATAGTAATGAATGTTAGGTATGTTCCTAGCATAAATAAAAATCTCGTTTATTAGTTAGTATAAAATCCAACATTGATGTAAATTTATCTTGGAATTAGTGTCTTGTATTTGACATGAAAAATGATAAGAGTAATTGCCCTAGGTATTGGGCAAGGTGGCTTATATAGGCTTATTGATGCTGCCATTGTCAACTTAAATACATGTATAGAGGGAGACTCCACCATACAAGATGCGGGCAGATGAAATCCTCATAGGCTTGTTGACCCTGCTCTAGTCAACTTACATGCTCTAGTTGTGGAGGGAATATCCACTATAAAGAATGTGTAGGAGGATGCAATTCCTCAGTCAAATACATGGGTAGTTGTGTGTAAGGATGCAATTCCTCAGTCAAATGTATGGGTCCTCAAAGGCATTGGCTTAGAGGACCAAAAACAAGTTTGTTAATTTAGAAAAATGTGGTCATTTTCCTCTCACTTCTGACCATTTTAAGGTACTTGAACAACTAGTTAAACAACCCATTGGATGCAAATGGGTGGACAAAGTCAAAAGTAACGCTGATGGTACTTTGAATGAGTACAAGGCTTATCTTGTTGCGAAAGGCTTTTCTCAATAGGAGGGAATAGATGAGGAGATGATTTTTTCTGCTATTGCAAAGGTCACAATTCAGTTGCTTCTCTCCATAGCAGCTCAATTTGGTTTCCAAAATAAATATTTGGATGAGGTGTCCATGGTGCAACTTGAAGGTTTTCGGGAACCTAATAGTGATCATTTGGTTTGCATGATAATTAAGCACCTGTACGGACTAAAGCAGGCTCCATGAGCCTGGTACATTTTGTTTGAACAAAATCTTTAAGATTTTGGATTTAGAACTATAGAAGTCGGGTTGATTTTATTAGCCAGTGGTGATTTATCACCGGTCAATGAATCACTCTACAGAGAATTGGTGGACAACTTGATATATCATATGCCCCCATGATTGGATCTTTGTTTTACTATTGGTTATCATTTTTGGTTTTTTCTACACCGAAGTTCCTACAGTGGACAACAACAAAATATTAGAGGACTACAAATTTTAGGTTGATATTTAAAGAGCAATTTGTAAATTTAATGACTAAACTCTATTGTCCCATTTTGTTTGTAAAATTTCAAGACAAATTTGGAGTATTCTAAGTTTAGTCATTGAGGGAGGGTATTTAAGTTATTCATTAACTATTAGTTAAATATTAACTAATGGTTGTTTATCAACCTTCCCAATTGATGTAACTTATCTTATGCTTGATAAATGACAGACACACACAAGTGCATAAGCATGCCTATGCCTTCCATTTCTCTTCATCTACTAACAAGATCACTATGTTATCAACACTAATTTTGATGTAGAGATTGAAATCAAAATAACTTATTTTGAATCTTGATTCTCTAAGATGTTGATCACTTTTAAAACAGTAGGTTTGAGGATCCTGCTTAAGTCCATACAAGGACCTAACCAACCTACAAGTCAAATATTCTTTCCCAAAAACCTGGAGTTTAACCATGTAGACCTTTTCTACCAAGTCTTTATTAAAAAAGTCACTTTTAACATTCGTTTGATATGCCCTCCATCCAAATTGAGTAGCAATGGAGATAACGAATTGAAAGGTTACCATATTTGCAGTGGGGGCAAAGGCCTTTTCATAGTCAACTGTTTCATGTTGTGCATATCCTTTAGTGACAAGTCAAGCTTTGCACTTGCCCAAAGGACCATCTAATTTACATCTGGCTATATAAACCCATTTACGGTGAATGGGCTTCTTCCCTTGGGGTAACTTAGACAACTTTTAAGTTTTGTTTTGCATCAAGGCCTCAATTTCCATCTTCATGGAAGCTTCACATTCCGGGTTTCCTTTGGCCTCTTCAAATGTTCTAAGATTAAAATTCTTGCAAAGAAAGAGAAAAAATTACCTGCTCATTATATCACACCATTTGTTGCCTTGATCATGTAGATCACCCTTCTATTGCTTGTGGCATTTCATCCTCCCCAAGATTTTTCACCGTGGTGTAATAACACTTCGGTATCCATTGCTGGCTCCCCTAATTTGGATGCGAATATTGGGTATCGCTTCATTCTCTTCATTAGATTCCCCTTGGAACATGATTCCTCTGATGTTCCTATTTCTAAGCCTTGTTTTATTTCAACACTAGAACTTATTCTAGAATTATCTATAGTAGTTACCCACACAGTGCTATCTGTATATTTACCATTTCCTGAGAAGAAATATACCGTCTCATCTACAACCACAAATCTACTAACAACAATTTTGTCTGTAAGAGCATCTAGTACCCTATATGGTATTGATTGCTCACTATAATTGTGATGTCCCCCTTTTGGACATGACACTATTGAAGACCTTTAGTCTTGCCTAGTTTCCCAAGGGCTAAGGAAAAAAGAAAAAAAGAGAAAAATAAGGGAAACATTTGGTTTTATGAAGAATACTTGTAAAAACACTTTATTTCACTTAAGTTGGGGCCATTTTAAGGGTAATGAGTATTGATCCACTTAAGTGAATTATCAGAAGTATTTTCTTTTTTAATTTTTAAAAAAGATCGACAAAGGTATTTCCCTCTAAATTGGACGCTTTACTTGGGGAGAAGTATAAAAGCATTTGAGGGTTCTTGTTGAAGGACATCTTGGATCATAACTTGAATTTACAAGTTTTGATCACGAAAAAGCTTGAGATTTTGACTTGAAGACAAAAACCTTCAAGCAAAGAGATTGAGGACGAAAATCTGATTTTAATAAGCAATTTTTAAAAAGGGTGTGGGTAGGAAGGAAAACAAGAGGAACTAGGAGATGAGTATGATCTAGATCTAGTAGGACTGGGGTTACTTGAATCATCAATGTCATCCCTCAAAAGTTTGAATGGCCCATAAAGTGAGAGATAATAAAAGTGAAATCTTGGTAGGTTCTAAATACTATAGTTAAATTTTTTAGGTGGGATATGGTAGAAAAAACTAGAGTGGAATATTCATAGATGATAAGTGGCAGAACTACATATTTAAGACTATGTCTAGTAAGATGATAGACTGGTGAAATATCCATGATAAAAATTTGGTATTATCCTAGTAGAATTAGAGTAGAAGTGTTGTTTCCCCCTTGTATCAGATTTACAAGACTTTGATGGGGCAACTTCATCTTGGAGCTGCCATCAAATTAAAAAAAAAACCAAAATAAAGGTTTCAAAGTGGGGCAAATAGCTTGGAAGGTTGACAAATTGTTCTAGGAGGGTGGCGACTAAGATTTGGAGACGCAAGTTGGATTTTTAGGTTTGAAGCCCCTATTTTTAGGGTTGCGTTTGGATCTATCGTTAGAAGTGTTCAATTCCAGCTAGGGCGAATTGTTTGGGAGTTGTTTATGAGGTTTTGATAGGCTATTCCAAACCTAAATATTATTCAGTAAATTTCTACTATTATTTTTGAATTAATTCTGATTTTTGTGAGGGTTTTGGAGGACATTTGGACTTCAAATATATTTATAAATTCATAATAAATTTTGCTTATTTATTTAGTCATTTTTGTGCAATTGTACGAAGATTTCGTGAAGTGTTTGTTGCATGATAGATCAGCCATAAATATAAAAAATATTTCAGTTTGGGACGCCTAGGGTTTGAAGGAAAATTTATATTTTTGTGCTATTTTTGAAAGGTTGATTTCAGCTAGGATTTGTTGTTGGAAAAATTAAAAAACTAATTTTCATCTAGGGTTTGCAGTAAATTTCAGAATTTATAAAATATCTTAAAAAGGGAACATTATAGTGGTATTAGAGCCATATCTTGGCTTGTTGTGGGTTTTCGAATTGATTCATGCAGAGGGTGACAAAGAACTAAGGTATTGCCTTTAGAAGTAAGAAAAAAGTTGAGAAAAATCAGCAAGCAAAACGAATGTCTCACTTGGATCAGCCAAGAGATGAGGCTAAAAATAGAGGGGAGCAAAGGTTTGACAGGTACACACAGGCTCAAGAACAAATGATAGCTATGATGATGGAATTTATCTGCACTATGAAGGAAATGAGGGGTGATAAACCATCCAATGGGGATGGTAGTGCTTCTGGAAGTCATAACCTCACAGATCAGCCCCCCAAAGGGAATGGAGAAGCCACACGTAGACCTAACCAACCTGTAAGAAGAAGTTGCCATTCCGGAAAGGGAAGAACAACCCACCTTGAGAGAGTTTATTGAAGGACTATGATGAGTACATGGATTTTTCTTCTTTCAGGGATCAAATGGATTTTTTTGCATTCACATCATGGAAGCATGGGCAACTTGGTGGCAATAGGGTTGGCCAAAGGCACTAGGGCAGCCAAGGAGGACTTCATTATGCCTTGGGAGGCAATTTTGATGGTTCTCCCAATAGCTTGGCTAGGGCTTGGATTCAAAAGGTACATACCTACTTTTCACTTAGGCCTATGATGGAAGAGGAGGCTATTCAGTTTGCCACTTTGCATTTAGAAGGGGTTGCCCATGAATGGTGGTATTATGGGTTGATCATCCAAGGGCATCAACTTATTCAATCTTATGAATAATTCAGTAAAAGGATCATTGAGAGGTTTGATAAGGCTGATCCGGGATTACACTTTAGAGAGTTGGTTCAATTAAGACAAAAGGGCATAGTAGAGGAGTACGTGACGGAATTTCAGAGACTTTCGGTCTTGGTAATAGATGTTTCAAAAAGGAGATTGGTAGTCTTATTCATGGAGGGTTTGGCTGATTCCATTCGGGGTTTGGTCGAGGCTTTTAACCCACCTTCTCTTCAAGGAGCCATTCAAAAGGCCCTTGATCTTGAGTCTTCAACACTTCAAGGTAAAATTCTGCCTTTTGTTTCACAAAAAACTAACTCTTTTGGACCTTTTGGACAGCCAAGAGACAATAAATGGGGGCAGCCAAGGGGCAGCTATTTTGGGCCACAAAAATCAGCTCCTTTGGGGCAACTTGATAGGCCAAACCATCAAGGTTTGGGGCAGTTTGGTAAGCCAAACCAATAGGGTTTGGGGAAGCAAAGAGAGCTGCCAAGATGAAGCAATGAAACAAGAAATGAGCTAAGAAGATTTTTTTTTTTTGATTGGACACCGAGTCATCATTGCCATGGGAAGGGACAAGTGCATCTAGATGAAGAAGAAGAGGAAGAAGAGGAAGGGGCAGCCATCTATGAGGAAGGGCATTTGGAGATCCTTGGAGGGGAGGACATGAGTGGCATCTTTGCTTCATTATCGGGGACTCCTAGATACTACCCCTTTCGTGTGAATGAAAAGTTGAAAAGTAAAGATGTTACAATTCTCATTGATAGTGGGGCCATCTACAATTTTATTGATAAAAGCTTGACTGTTGCATGTGGGCTTTCAACCCATTGAATTTGAGGTTTTTCGTGTGATTGTGGCAGATGGTTTCACCATCACTTGCACCACCAAGGTTCCCAAGCTTAGCATCATGTTGGAAACAAACTCCATAGAGGATGACTTTTACGTGGTTGGCATTGGAGAAACCAACCTTGTTTTAGGCATCCAATGGTTGCACTCTCTTGGGGAGTACACACAAAATTATCAAACTATGGAGCTTAAATTCAAAAGGAATGAAAAATAAGGTCTTACATGGTTTGAATGATAAGACGCCATTGGAGGTGACAACAAAGGCTATGGAAAGAGTCTTTCCCAAGAAGAATTTGATAGGGGCAGCGAAAAAGAATGTCCTTTCTACCTTGGAACAGCCAACAAGGTATGCAAAAGAACATTTATTTCTTTGTTTTTTGGGCTTAATAAATTCTGGAAATGAAGATGCTAAGCAAGTCCATGTAGAGGGAAATTTTCAGTTGACAAGGAATGAAGGTAGGTCTGAATTTTGCAATATGAAAAGACCTTGGGTAGACTCAGAAAAATCAGAATTTTGCTGCTAAAAAAAATCAGAAGTTCAGGAGAAAAATTAGAATTGTTGTTGCACAAAAAAATCAGAAAATTATGTGAATAATCAGCATTATTCACATTTAGAAAATTCCGAGTTTGTAAGGCCAAATCCTCTGCCTACTAAGGACACAAATTTTAATTTTTTTGGCATACTACAGCGCATGACAAGTTCTTGAAATGCATGTGAATTGGGGCACTTCTTTCATGACAAGAGGTTGGTTGGTGCAAGCATGGTACAACCCTCTCTAAATTGTAAGTTTGAGTCTTTGTTATGCACAAAATGTATTCCCTACATGATTTTTTGTGTTGTCAAGGTAGAGCAAAAGTAAAAATATAAGGCATGCATAATGATATCAATGAAAGATTGTTTGCATGTCTATGATACATCTGTTCAAAGTATGCTTTTAACATGGTTCAATGTTACTCTCTTGTTGCAAATTGGAAAAGGTTTGTCATGGTACATGGGAGACCCTAAGGAGTTGATGGATGCTTGCTAAGGTAATACATACTCAATGACTAAGGTTTAAATAGACTTATTCATAAGGGGCAGCTGTAATACATCTTGTTATATTTATTGTGACAATTCTAATTCTTCTAAAAGGGTACATAGCTTCATTTTGACCTCTCTTGGGATGGTAAATGTGGTAGATTCATTATGGAGCAAGTTGAGGGTAAAAAGGTTGATTTTTTAGGATGCTTGTAAGGTTGTAATATGCATACATAACCAACATATTAAAGGGGAAGTGGCTGGTCCTCCCCTCCTTTTGAAATATGTGGACATGTGTCGAGGGTCTTTTGGCAAAAAGTGGATTTCCAGCAAGGTAAGAGGATTTCCAGCTCCTCTAGAGGGAAGATTTCTGACCTTTGAGGTCACTCTTGGGTGTGTGGGCAACATGCACACCCTTTCTTGGTTCTCAAGGGCAGCCACATATATGTCCCCAACACTTTCACACATGGAGGGCACTATTAAGTGTGCAAGCATTGAAGAGAAGCAGAGAATTCATGTTTTAACTAATTTGTTTGTCTTGTGTAGGTGCTGATATAAGGGCAATCAAGGCCCAAAAATTTGAAGATCTCTTTGCTGGAATACACTTTTTTCAACCATCTCCATGTTATCATTTCTGAAAAGCTGTTTCCTTTTTGCATCTTTTTGGCACTTTTGAGTTATGGTATCCCCATAGAAAGAGAAAGGAAAATGGAAAGCTACTTTTATTATATTTTTAGATTGTATAAACAGCCAAGAACCTTCACATATAGCAGTAAAGAGTTTCATCAATAGGTTTTATTCCCATGGGAAGAGTCATGGATCAAGGATGGCTTCAAGCCCATGGTTAGGACAGCCCATTGGATGTTTCTATTGCTTGAGGACAAGCAATTTTGGGTGGGGAGGATTGTCATGTCCCCCTTTTGGACATGACACTATTGAAGACCTTTAGCCTTGCCTAGTTTCCCAAGGGCTAAGGGAAAAAGAGAAAAAGAAAGGAAACATTTGGTTTTGTGAAGAATACTTGTAAAACATTTTATTGTTATAATTTCACTTAAGTTGGGGCCTTTTTAAGGGTTATGAGTATTAATCCACTTAAATGAATTATAAGAAATATCCTTTTTATAATTTGAAAAAAAGATTAACAAAGGTATTTCCCCACAAATTGGGTGCTTCACTTGGGGAGAAGTATAAAAGCATTTGAGGGTTCTTGTTGAAGGGCATTTTGGATCGTAATTTGAATTTATAAGTTTTGAGTACAAAAAAGTTTGAGCTTGTGATTTGAAGATGAAAACCTTCAAGCAAAAAGATTGAAGACAAAAACCCTCATTCTTCCCTGGGGCAACTTCATCTTGGAGCTGCCATTGGTTATCAAAATTTTAAAAAAACCAAAAATAAGGGTTTCCAAGTGGGGCGAATAGCTTGGAAGGTTGGCGAATTGTTCTAGGAGGGTGGCGACTAGGGTTTGAAGGCCCAAGTTGGATTTTCAGGTTTGAAGACCCCTATTTTTAGAGTTGTGTTTGGATCTATGTAATGACCTCCCGTAATTTTTTTCAAATAATCACTACTGAAATAACAACACCAGATAATATCCGATACACTTTCTGATCACCCAGATATTCAAACATATATTTTTGCAACTAAGAATAAGTGATTCCAATAATTAACAAGAGCTGCAATATAAGCTTTATTTCTGATTTTCAAACTGAAATATTGCTGCAATACATTTCATGAAGTAATATCACTGTGAATCATATGAAATCAAAAAGCAATCATACCCAAGTGAAGGACAATTGTAGTAGATGATGGAGAAGCCATGAAATCACCATCACTGCTCAAACACTGTAGTTGATGTAGGAACCTTGAAACTCACTGAAAATCACTATTCACCATGAAATCTCAGCCATATGCAGGTCTGAAATCTGAAACAAGGGAGAGGTCTGAAACACCATCACACCCTAGCTTCACAAACCCAAAACTCTTTCCATCATAATTTGATCAATAAGCTGCAACCAAACGCCTCCATACAACCAAGAATCACTAAAACAAGCTGCATACTAACTCAAAAATCCACACGCACGCCATAATCTAGCATTGGCGCACCCTCCATGAAATGGTATGGCCGTTTTAGTAAGGTAATTCAACACTTCAACCTCTACAAAATCTCAACACATTAATCAAACCAAAACTTCAACATATATCAACAAATCTCAAAGTCTCTGCAGAAAACAACAAACTCCATTGAAGCTCCAATGTGATTTCTAAGTGAAACCACCATAAACTAGATAGGGATGATCTTTCACCATCAAAACCAACAATCTCATGAGGGCTTTCGTCCTCAAAGGATGTTGTTGAACAAACTTACTCAACCTCCACACTGGGGTTTCAAGATTATGCAAATACCAAGAATTGTTATCCTATTGGCAAAATAAGGACTTGTGACATTATCCAAATCTTGGAAACTACCCACCAACAATTGAAATATCTCTTTCATTATGTCATCAGTGTATGGAGTTTCAGGAGTTGTATTCCTCATAATTTCACTAAGGCAAGAAGTAATTGTAAGTCTCCTATCTTTGTCTTTGTGTCTCAATAACTCAGGCTCACCCAAAAGAGTCATTGAAGGAATCATAGCTTCTTGCATTACTTGAGAAGGTGACTGATCCACGATGTATAAACAACCCTCTACTTCCTTCAAAGTACTGAGAAGAACATCCTTTGATTGAGATAGGTGTTCAAGTTTATCTCCGCCATTGAAAAGCTTTGCGCCCAACTCTTCTTTATGCCCAACTCTTCTTTATTCAATGATTCCATGATTCACAACCACTGAACAAATTCTTTTAACTGCTAAATCACTGAACACTCACATGCGAGTGTTGATCACTAACATGCAAGGTTAAAATTCTGTTCCTCAATTGAAGATCTGCAAAAGGGTTAGCTTCCCAAATAGGCTAGCAAGATCATCAACTTTGATACCACTGTAATGTCCCTATGAGAAATTGCATGATATAAGGCCTATGAATTCGATACAAAATTATAAATCATAGTTGCAACTGACATTGCACAGTTTATTCAAAAAATATTGTGTGGTTCACTTTCTGTAAATTGTTTGACGAAATGTCTGTCAGTTAGGAAATTAGAAACATTGCAAGTTTCGGACAAATTTCCTTGGTAGGGACATTACAATCTAGGGCTGGAAATGTTCAATTCCAGCTAGGGCGAATTGTTTGGGAGTTGTTAATGAGGTTTTGATAGGTTATTCCAAGCCTAAAAAAATATTCAATAATTTTCTACTATTATTTCTGACTTAATTCTGATTTTTGTGAGGGTGTTGGAGGACATTTGGACCTTAAATATATTCAGAAATTCATAATAAATGCTGCCTATTTATTTAGTCGTTTTTATGCAATTTTATGAAGATTTCATGAAGTGTTTGTTGCATGATAGATCAGCCATAAATATTTCAGTTTGGGATGCCTAGGGTTTGAAGGAAAATTCATATTTTGGAAGGGCAAAACTTGCTTGTTGGAAAGCCCAATTGGTGTGTTGGGTTTACTCTATATTTATGCTATTTTTGAAGGGTTGATTTTAGCTAGGGTTTGCTGTTGGAGAAATCATAAAACTAATTTCATTTGGGGTTTGTAGTAATTTTCAGAATTCAGAAAATATCCCGAAAAAGGGACATTACAGTACTTATAATTTACTTAAGTAGATTAATACTCATGACCCTTAAAAAGGCCCCAACTTAAGTGAAATTATAACAATAAAGTGCTTTTACACGTATTCTTCATAAAATTAAATGTTTCCCCCTTTTTTTTTTTCTCTCTTTTTCCCTTAGCCCTTGGGAAACTAGGCAAGGCTAAGGGTCTTCAATAGTGTCGTGTCCAAAAGGGGGACATGACAAGAACCAACAAACATATTGGTTTTCTCTTTGGATTTGATTTAGTTCTCTTCTTAGGAATTAATCCAGAAGCAACACAACTGAAAACACGAAAGTCACTTACATATGGTCTCCTTCCTGACCATGCTTCTTCAGGGGTGACATCGTGCAATGCTTTCCAAGGACAATGGTTCAAGGTGTAGACTATTATATTCACAACTTGCACCCAATACTAATATAGAACATTCCAGTTGTGTACCATGCATCTTTCCAGCTCCATAACCGTCATATTCCTCCTTTTCACAAGCCCCTTTTGTCATGGAGTGTATAGAGTAGTATACTGTTTATGTATACCTTCTTCTTGCAGAATTCTTGAAATTGTTTTGAGGCAAACTTGCATCCATTATAAGCCCTGGGAGTCTTTATCTGCTTGTTTGTTTGTTTCTCCACCAAGGCTTTGAATGCCACAAATTGTGAAAAGCCTTCTGACTTCTTTTTTAGGAAATGAACCCACATTTTCTTGGAAAAATGATCAACTAACAAATAGAAATACTTTGCTCAAGAATTAGGGAGTGTATTCATTGGATCATTCAACATGTACTATATCCAAGATTCCTTTGGCCTGCCATACGTTATCAGTATCAAATGGTTGTCAATTATGTTTTTCAAATTGACAAAGTATACATACATCCGATTTTTTTTGAATGGATGGAAGTCTATCGGCCATGGTACAAACAAATACTAATAATTTTGGTGTCCATACCTCTCTTTCTAATGTACA
Source organism: Torreya grandis (assembly GCA_037957365.1). Taxonomy (NCBI): domain Eukaryota; kingdom Viridiplantae; phylum Streptophyta; class Pinopsida; order Cupressales; family Taxaceae; genus Torreya; species Torreya grandis. Next base: position 683,006 of record JARHVA010000565.1, read on the forward strand.
CTATTATTCTCCATTGCTGGTAGTTCATGAACATCTGCTAATATGTGATCAACAAGTTTACTCATTCCCATCTCACCAATACCAATTGCAATCACCTTGTTATTATGAAGAGTTGTGACCAAATTTTTGTTGCCTTGAAATTTTACTTAAATAGTAGGATTCTTTGTAATTTCACTAACCAATAGATAGTTTTTGTTCATGTCGGGAACATCTTTACCATTCTTGGAAGTATATAACTCATAATTCTTTTTAAATGTGTTGCAGGCATCTTCACATCCTTCAACATAGTGAGTTCGACGATCGTCTAAAGAAATAGATTCACTTCTACTCTTATATTTAGTAAAAGTTATATAAAAGTTTGTGACAAATATAGTGTCGTGATGTACTTGAGTAGAAATACCAAGTTGTGGGGCCAATTGATTGGTCTTGGGATGCAACGAAGGAAAAATCCCTTGTCACCTCTTGTTGATCACTCTCAACAACATTTGCATGCTTTGATCCTCTCTGGCACGCTAAGTCACCCCTTCTTTTCTGACAATTTTTCTTAAAATGCCTAGGCTTATTACAGTATTAGCATTTCCATTTTGATCTTTTGGATGTATTACTGCCTTTGAAGGAGTCATTTGATGAATTGCTAGTGTTGTGCTTGCTTTTGATCCGTGCATTGAATGCACTCTCTCTAATGTCTAAGGTTGATGTTTCCATTAGATCCTGCCTCCGCTCCTTTTGCAAAAGAAGTGTTGATAACTTCTCAAATTCAAGTGTTTGGGTCTCTGCAATCATATGTAAGACTCAACAAATAAATCATAGGATGATGGCAAGCTTCGTAAAACCAAAGCTATTATATCTTCATCCATTGGTTTCTTGGTAGCTAACAACTAATCATTAAGATCCTTTATTCGCAAAAAGTTTTTGGAAATTGATCCTCTTTCCAACTGCTTAGTAGAAAACAAGAGATTATTAAGATACAATTCATGCCCAACTTTTGACATATGGACTTGGTCTTTAGATTTATCTCCAATGTTGATGAAGTGGCATTTCTTACTTATGGTACTAATTTGTCTACAACTAATAACTTTAGAAGTATTAAAACTTATTTATATCTTTTGTCATTATATATGGGATCATCCTTTGGTCTCACTTCTTTAATACATTTCGGTCAAGTTCTTTGCGCTCATAAATAGTGAGTACATTATGACTGCACGTGCTATGCTTTTTCCTGCTCAACGTTTGAGACTCAATGATGCAGGACTGAGAGAGGGGGTCCAATGAAGGGCTGCCTATCCAGGCAGTCAAGTGAAACACACACACACACATGTTGCAGCTAGTTTATGATACTTCAAACTACCTACCACATCAAAGCTAAACTCAACAAACCCTAATGTATTGTCACATCACTTGAACATAAGCTCAAGAGCTCATCCAAATTACATAAGAAACTACCGAGAACCCTGCCATTAGAAGACAATGACGATTAACACAAAGCATAACAAAACACATATATTTCCTCATTCAAGCCCTAACTTTAATCATAGACACTAACCAATTACATAAGATAATTCAACACAATTCTTTATATTTATTCACAACTCATTACATGCATGTATCAAATGAATACATTATAGTTACAATCATATTACAAGCTTTCCAAGCTTTTGCACATATACAAAAAACTTCCAAACTTTCCATGTAAAATATAGTTCCTCTTCAATTACATCAAAATGTGTAAGCTCTATACAAAAGGCTTCCAGACTTTCCATGTAAAATATAGTTCTTCTTCAATTACATCAAAATGTGTAAGCTCTAATGAATCTCCTAATTAAAAGGTTAGGGGTCCTATTTATAGTATTTTCCCAACAAAATTACTCATGAATGCTGGATCTAGATGGATATCTTCTAAAAAGACCTAGAAGGTGGCATAGATCTTTACAATATACACACATAATATTCTCCTTTGGATCATCCGTGTGCTTGATCTTCTTCATTACTTGACATCTGCCCATTGGCACACAACTACCTTGCTTGATTAGTTTGCATAGTATTCTGCATGATGTGCGGATGTCCTGTATTCCCTTCCTTTACTCGTGTGCAATATACACCTTACGCATATGACATATAGACCACATACTTCTTATACTTAGCCAAAATGTGCTCAGTCTAGGGGTCAACATTCCCACATACCAAATATCTTATTTGTTCTTAGACAAGTCTTTACTAGGATTCTACTCCGTCTGATTCGCCTTCTTTTGTATCCAAAACTTCGGGGATTTCCCCATTGTTGTGCAGGTGCTTCTACTTGCTTTTTCATTTCAGCTACGGTTTCAATTAGATTTTCCAGCAAAGTCAAGTCATCTGGATTTCCTTTCTATGTTGTGGTCATCCCTCAAAACTCATGCATGTGCTTCTTATGCACCTCACTTACATTTTCTTCTTCATCCATGGTCTGCTTTTGAAATATCTCAAATGAGTTCTCTAATTCTATGCACTTTTTAACGATGTTTACTTTGAACTTCTTGGCCTCATTGAACCGTTGTTGGTGCATACCCTTATCCTTATATATGACAATGTGTGCTCCTAACTCTGTGTTTCACTTCCTCCATCCTTTCACTTATAAATGTTTGAGTTTCCCCAAACCTTCTAAAAACTTTGCTTGCTAATATCACCTTGTCCCTAAGTAAGTTGAGTACATCCTTAAACTCTTCAACTTTGTTCTCCCAAGTGATCTTTGTATCTGCAATCTTCTGTGCATGGATTTCCTCCTCACCTGGCTCACTTGGCTAACTAGATGCTGATAATAAAGTCAACATCTTTATTTCTATTCCCAAATGGTATGGCGGCTCCATCCCACTAACATTTGTTCTATTTGAGATGTTCAGTGTTTCTTTATCTATGAGCTCAACATTGCTTTTCATGCGGGTATCCAAATCCAATACCCTAATGGATGGCGTGCATATATATTTCGACGACCATCATCTGCTTTATCATCTACTTATGCTTCATAATGGATGGCATGCACAAATATTTTGGTGGCCATACTCATCAATGCTAATGCTACCTTGCTCTGTAGTACACTTGTGCAAATTGGATACTTTGTTGCCCTCATGTGATTCTGTGCTAGTGTTTTCTCCATGTAATTTTGGGTCTCTTATTGTCTTCGTGGGGACTTCAAAATCTATGTCCATGTTATGATCATCCATCAATCTTTTCAAACTTTTATTACTCACCTTTGAAATGTACTGTATGTGTTTCTCTTCCCATGAAATTGTAGTATAAATTGACAATGAAGTTAGACTAAATGGGCTGCTCTGCGGGCTACATTCTTTGTCTTTGCTATCACTTTTCTATCATTCTTCACTCTTCTTTTCTTCATTGGTTGTGCTAGGAATCCCTTCATGCCTTTCTTGGATTGGGCTCTTTTTACTTTCCATGTGTGAATCTTATTCCCTTCATCACATTGTTGTTGTTCTTCCAAGATCCCTTCTAAAACTGTATTTTTTTGTACAAATGTCTTTGCCCTAGGTCTTTTTTTCGGGCTTTTGGTAAAGAGTCGTTTGGACTTCTTACTTGCCTTTGGTCCTTTTATTTCCTTCGACTCCTCTTTACTTGGTTTCTTTTTTGCTGTTGGTCCTTGTTGACTTCATGGTGGTACCACACCTTCACCATGTGTTGTAGTTTTATCAAAGTATTCACTTGCTTCTCTAAGCGAATCACCTTTGCCTTGTCTATCAACACTTTGCTTGGGACACTTTCCCTTGTGCCCACTTTGTATTTGAGACTTATAACCCCTCTTGTTTCTTTCTTCATTTAAGGATGATGACCCTGAACCTAGCTTTTCCGGGGTTACAATTTTCTATTTCCTCTTCTAATGTCTTGCTTTCTTGTCATCTTCTTCCTTCTTTTTGCACTCTTCCTCTAACGTTCTTGCAATAGCGCCTTCATCAATTTTTATCCCACTTTGTACTCTTGTTGTCAGTTGCCTTGAACTCTTTCTTAGATCTAGAATCTTTATAGGCATTTTGACACTTCCCTTCAATGGCTTCATCTTGCTGATAGTGCAATTCTTTTTCAACATCATCACCAAAAATGTTGGATCTATCTTTGTTGATTCATCTTCTAAATATTCATCTTTTGGGCATGTGTTTCCTCCCGATCAATCATACTTCCTTAGTTGTGCAAGGATATCCTTGTCAATTGCATTAACATCCATTGTTTCCTGTGGTATGCTATTTATCCAATCTATCACAACCTACATATAGCGCACAATTACCATATATAGTAACTGTCTCTATTTGGTCCACTTCCCATATTGGTCTACAATCTTCACCAGTGTGTACCAAGCCATCACACAAAACTCTGCATGTCCATCATTAGCTTCTGCTATCGTGCACGACAAACACCACTCATTTCCAAATGCTACTTTGATGGTTTCATACCATCCCTGTATTTGATCCTTATAGGAAAGAGTCATTTTGGTTTAATGTATATATCCTTTATAAATTTCATTTGGGGATGTAAACTTTGACAACATAGAAAAAGACTTTCTAGTTCGTATTCCAACTTCCTCATTTAGAATCAAAATGAGGATCATTCCCCAAGAAAATATTCCTCCGCGCAAATGTGCTTTCTCAATTGCAAAACTTACTTCTTCTGCTATGTACAGTGAAAAATTATACTTTACCCCCCCTTTATTCCTACTTGGTAGGCTACATAGACAATTTATTTTTAAGCCATGGTCCATCATGCCATGGGGGTTGACTTTTTGTAGATTAGATGCACAATTGCCCTTAACACAGAGTTGGTGATCCCCTTCAACAACATGTAATCTCCTCTTTCCAGGCCTAGTTCTCTTTTTACCTTAGGAGCTTCCTCTGACTTCAACATATCAACGTGTATGTTTTGTCCTTCGTTAGCAAGCCTTGCTACCTTGCTAGTTCACACAGGGCTTATCTTTATCCTTCTCCCTACGAAATGGATCCTCCCTTCATGGGTGCACGACAATAGCCACTTAACTTATTCGGCTCCGCAAAACATAGTAATTCGTTGATCCCTAACACCCTTGTTTGCCAAACTATCTTTAGTAGTTACTCCTTCCGATGTCTTCTTCAAGTCCAACTCCAATACATCTGCGTATTCACTCTTCCTATAATTAAAATTCTCCACTACACAGGGTCTCAAGCATGTTACTAGATGCTCCACATGCTTCACCTTATCTGGGTACTTCATCAAATCAATTATTATTGGTACTTTCTTCTTTATTGGAGTTGTTTTCTTTATGATTTTCTTTTATGGTACCCTTGAAGATGCCTTACCTTTGGTCTGTTCCTTCTTTGGCATTTCCTCTTCTTCAGTGTTACTTTCCTATATATCTTCTTCTAGTAAAACATATTTTCCACTGCCTTCTTGCTCTTCTTCTTCCATCACCATCTACATATAGGAAAGTGAGATCATAAAATAACAAAAGATATCATATATCCATAATGAAATTTGATATATGAGAAGAAGTAATAACGTATATCTTCTTCATAAGCTATACGTAGATGGTGGTGGAAGAAGAAGAGCAAGAAGGCAGTGGAAAATACGTTTTACTAGAAGAAGATATACGTTATTACTTCTTCTTCTCATATATGAAATTTCATTATGGATATATGATATCTTTTGTTATTTTATGATCTCACTTTCCTATATGTAGATGGTGGTGGAAGAAGAAGAGCAAGAAGGCAGTGGAAAATACGTTTTACTAGAAGAAGATATATAGGAAAGTGGCACTGAATATGTCTCATAATGCATATAGGAAAGTTAATTATAAAGTATGACATTGGTAATGTGATATCTTTTGTTATTTTATGATCTCACTTTCCTATATGTAGATGGTGGTGGAAGAAGAAGAGCAAGAAGGCAGTGGAAAATACGTTTTACTAGAAGAAGATATATAGGAAAGTGGCACTGAATATGTCTCATAATGCATATAGGAAAGTTAATTATAAAGTATGACATTGGTAATGTGATATCTTTTGTTATTTTATGATCTCACTTTCCTATATGTAGATGGTGGTGGAAGAAGAAGAGCAAGAAGGCAGTGGAAAATACGTTTTACTAGAAGAAGATATATAGGAAAGTGGCACTGAAGAATTAAAATTAGAAATATTCTTGCTCTTCCATAAATATAAAAAACGTATTTTCCACTGCCTTCTTGCTCTTCTTCCACCACCATCTACATATAGGAAAGTGAGATCATAAAATAACAAAAGATATCATATTACCAATGTCGTACTTTATAATTAACTTTCCTATATGCATTATGAGAAATATTCAGTGCCACTTTCCTATATATCTTCTTTTAGTAAAACGTATTTTCCACTGCCTTCTTGCTCTTCTTCTTCCACCACCATCTACATATAGGAAAGTGAGATCATAAAATAACAAAAGATATCATATATCCATAATGAAATTTGATATATGAGAAGAAGTAATAACGTATATCTTCTTCTGGTAAAATGTATTTTCCTCTGCCTTCTTGCTCTTCTTCTTCCACCACCATCTACGTATAGCTTATGAAGAAAGATCTACGTTATTACTTCTTCTTCTCATATATCAGATTTTCCTATATGTCTTCTTCTAGTAAAACGTATTTTCCACTGCCTTCTTGCTCTTCTTCTTCCACCACCTTCTACATATCTTCCTATCTTATATCTTCTTACTTCTTTCCTATATATCTTCTTCTAGTAAAACGTATTTTCCACTGCCTTCTTGCGCTTCTTCTTCCACCACCTTCTACATCCCAACTTTAAAACCCTATACTACCTTACCAATCCCAAAACCTTCTATCCACAACTTCAAATTCTCCTCTTTCTGCCCTATCCCGCAAATCAAACCACCTTTAGATGCTTCGGCCTTTGTCTTTCATGACATGTGCATCCTCCACAACATGTTTTGCACCTTGTTTCTAGTAAAACCTCCTTCGAAAGCCCTAAACTACTTTTGAACTTCCTAAAACCAATTTTCTTTTTCCCTCGTCCCTTTTTTCTTCACACAAAGATGCTCCTCTTCAAAATATTAATTTACAAATGATTCTTCACTATGCACTTTACCTCCTTTTATATCCCTTAGTGCATTTAATACCTCACCTATCCATGCTCATTTACTTCATTGTCTTCCACCATCTTCCAACGGTGACATTTTTTTATCTTTGTGCGCCATTTCTTCCTTTAAATTTGAATCTTATTAATTGTGTTATGTGCATTCTCCTTTTGTGCACTATACCCATGCATACCTTGTCACTTTTTCTTGTAGAATGCTTCTTCTTACTTCTGCGCTCCTCCTTCCATTTACACGTAAACTTCCCATTTGCTCATACCTTCCACATTCTGTCCTTGTGCATAGATTTTCTGTTTTGCCTTGTCAAACAACCCGTCCCAACTCTTCCACCATAATAAATATGGACCAAGTCCTCTTGCACATTTCTTCATTTTGTCGGTTGTCTTGACTTGTAACATTAGTTTTCCAATTTGGAGCAAAGCTGTTTTATTAAGAAGAAAGAAATTGTGTAAGCTATCCAATCTAGAATACTTGGGCTTTTGGGATGAGTATCCCAAGAGATACCCCACTTGACTCGCTTGCCTGGGCTTACAGGACCGTCTGCATTTATTAAAATAATGAAAATGCATGATAATGAAACCAAACTACTTAAAGCAACATATATTTTTGTGTAGCATCATTCTCATGGTCAATGGCCTTCATCACATTCCGGTTTGCACAATCACTTGAAGTAAGGCTTCAATTTGCTTCCATGAAAATGGCCTTGGAGGAACATTCCAACTTGTGCAATTTGCATGCTCCAATTCCCAAGACACCATGGATGATATATGGTACCATCTATCTGATATGTAGTTTTCTCAGATGCTTTGCATAACGTGAATCATATAGAACTTTTGCACCATTGCACAAAGTCTTGTTCTTTATATGCCTATCATGCCATATCTTCTGTCTGTTCTTTTGCACCTCTTGGTTCCATCTAGCCGTACTAGTCTCCTAGTAACTATGCCTTTTGGAAACTCTAACAAGGCACTTGCATGACACGACAAAAGGAAACAGACAATTCACGCTACACACACACACATCTTTTTGATTGATGCAAGATTGCACATCATACCCCGGGTGCTCTTGCATCACTCCAAAAGTAAAGCTTGTATACTAGCCATTGTCAAGCACAAAAATAGACCACCTACCATGAAAAAACTAAAAGAATCCTGCAATCCTAAAGTGGAAAGACTACAATACAACTGCAAATCAATCCAGCGCACTATTGTAGGAAGTCTGGAAATGTTTTGCTGAAAAGCTCTCAATCTATCAAAAGATGTTAAATTACTTCAGTCTCACAACATGAAGAAATATTTTATCAAATTTTGAAGTTGAAACATTATGTATTATAGAACATGGTGCAACCCTATACTTTATAACACGTAGTTCTTTGGAACACCAAACATTTAAACTGCTCCAAATTCAGAGGATGCCTGAGCTGGTTTCGAAGCTTCACCCTCACAAGATATGTTTCCCCAACCACCAGGACCATTGCAGCCTCTCCTCCTTGAACAATTCCATGCCTTTTGTTTTAATGAGATCCTTGCACGTGAGGCTCCTTTGAAAATATTCCGATGCACGCATACTCCTCCGACTTGTATTCTGCGAGTGGCTTATCCGGCAGACCCTCCAAATCCATTCCAGCGCCAGTAGCAGCCACACACTTCTGATGCAGAGAAAGCACATCAAAGATAAGGAGAGAGCGAGCTTTGCCACTTTTGCTAAGTACAGGACGAGTCACAATGTTCTTCTCACATGCCATCCAGATGTCGATTTGGTGTCATTGTAATTGATGCCGAGCCCCAAAATATTTTTTTGTCATCATGAATTAGGACTCACAGTAGTCTTTTCTATTGCAAGTGCCCCCATTCCAGAATATTCAGTTGAATGCATATGCTCCCTAAAATAGTGAATCTCCTCAACACGACACTGTTAATGTAATGTCTCTGATCATGCAATGGCTCTGGTACCATATCAACTTTATTGCACAAACCATGAATTACATTGCATAATGCCTGCTATATATAATCTGGCAGCCTATAACAAACACCACACCTGTGTAACAAATGCTCAAACAGATAAATGATTACATGCTTTGAATAGACGAACTATTCTACCTATTCTGTCAAATATAAACAACCATTAGTTTTCCTAACCTTATTCTTATTTATCTAATAACAAAAACCACACCTGTGTAACAAATGCCCAAACTGATAAATGATTACATCCTTTGAATAGACAAACTATTCTACCTATTTTAGCAAATATAAACAACCAATAGTTTTCCTAACCATATTTCAATTTATCTAATAACGGTACTATGATAATGTAAGGTATTCAACAGCAAAACACAAATATGCCAGATAATTTCAATTAGCAAAGCAGTATGATGTGCATATTTTATCCTCCATAAAAACTCTAATATATTGCACATACTTATACGATACACAACTCTTCAAAAGACAAATCTTTTCTGACTTCTTTTGCGACTTCATTTTTCATACTTATATATGCCATTTATAATTAGGCCCATTCTGTGAATTTTTTTTCTTGGGTTTGTACTCTGAAAAAAAGTCGTCTGCTTTCTCTACAATTTTTTTGTTTGCTTTCATTTTCTAGTTCATTGAGCTGCTCCTCTTTTATGCAAAATATCTGAATTTAGTTCCTTCTCTTTTCCTCTTTACAAGGAAATTTCATGCTTTATTTGGTCTTTTTCCTCAAAGATATTTCAAATGCCTTTTTTAAAGTAACTTTCACATGTTTCAGCTTTTGATCGAAAATAAATATCTTAGTTTCATGATAGGATGTTCATTCTTCCCCCCCAAGTTCTGATTCATTCTTTTCAGCTCTTTAAGACAGCCACATTTTTTATGAATTTGAAGTGGGGGTTTTGGGGAACAGTATTTACCAATGAGCTGCAACTCCTTTTGTAAATCAAGTTTGTGAAACTCGAACTCTAGCTATTCTTTCCCTAATTGCAGCGGTCCCACACCTTCAACTGTTGCACATAAACCGGCCTTTTGTCTGGGTTGGGTGCATTTAAGAAAACATTAGCCCTATCAACCTCCAGTTTTGTCACTCCTAGTATCTCATTACCATCATTAAAGGATTATTTGATGAAGGTTATGGAACTCCACCATATTTGTTTCTTCCTTCATGCTTTAGGCATTTCTACTCTTTATTCACAATTTTGCTAAACACTTTATTGAAGATCCACCTTCTTGTTGGTACTATCAAAGTGATCCCAATAGTAACTGGATTTCATAGTACCGCGATTATCATCCATTGCTAACACCATACTGCAGCTGAATTCCACAAGTACTTCGTATCATCCATTTCTTGTCAGTTTGTTTTTGTTTCTTATAGCAGACAATTTTTGGGGCAATTATGTTTCTTGTAGCAGGCAATTATCTGGGCATTCTTCCTTGGTGAATCTTTTGATTCATCCATTCCCTGGAGTACAACCTCAAGCCCTAAACATTCCAGGAGACTATAGTCATTTAGCTTTCCACTAGTTCTGGATTGACATCCCAGCTTGTCTCATCTCTCTTGTTCTCTCAATTCCTTGTCTGATCTCTTGCTTATATTCTTTCATGCATTCCCTACATCTGTTTGAATATTCTGGACCGCCTTAACTTTATTCCCGATACATTTTCACCTTCTTGCCTATTTTCCCAACCTATGGTTCCTTTCCTTTATATTGAAGGCTGTATTAGCCTCATCAGATCCTCCCTTAGCTTTCTGATCCTGCTGTAGTACCATTATCCCTGCCTCAATGTTCTTTGCTTGTTTCTGGGCACATCTCATCACTTTTCCAGGGTTTTCTTCATCCATAGTCTGTGAGTGCTCAACTTCTTGAGATGCCTGACCTTCTCCCTAGCTTATTGCGTGGAATGGTTGCCCCACTCAAGCAAAATCTTGAGAAGGATATTTCCTGTCTATTTCCATATTCTCCTTCAGATTTTGGATAACTGAAAACCTATTTCCAGATTCCTTCCCCTGATTTTTCTGGTTTTTGACCTACCCTTTTGGGATCCCTTTTGGGTTCTTTCTTTCTAGTATTTCATGACGATGTTTTCCCTCCCAAGAAATGTGGTCCTTCGTGGAAAATAGCTTCCCCATTTGTAATACTTGTAAAGACTACTATAAAATGAAATTTGGTGGAGATGGTTAACTCTGCTTGTGCTTAGATAACCCGATTTTTCCACATCCAGTTTCTTAGCATTTTTTCTGAAGTGAAATACCAACAAAGTGGAAACTGAAAGTGTTAGTGATCAGGCAACATACCTCATCTACTACTTTGGCTGGACCTATCCTGATACGAGGAGTATCTGCACCCTGAGGTAGATTCCACTTAAGAGTTTCCTTGGAAGAGTTGCTACTTTCTTTCCCGCCAAATATACTGTTGCTCTAATCAGATGTTCCAATCTTGCCAAAGAATCATTGTCATCTGGTGATGAAGCTCAATACAGCTCCACTAAAAGGAATTGTGAAGGTGGCTGACTGACCCTCTGATCTGGTGGTTCAACCACAATATCCCATGTACAAGATCATTCACAAAAGAGGCAATCCTCTCATTCTTGATCATGAGATGTAGATGAACTTGTTGCAAACTTTGCTTCTGTGTTAATTTATTCATTTTAGTACATACGTTATTTTGCATACAAAGCTTTCTTAATGTATTTTTATATTTTCCATAATTTTGGCATCTTCTTTACATGTGAATCAAGATATTTATTTGCAAACCAGTATATACTTATAAAGAACACTGGGTTTTACTGAAGGAGAATCTTGCCAAATATATGTGGTATTAAAGTAGAAAAAAGAAAGTTGTTTTGTGAATTGGACCTTTTAAAGGAATGCAGTTTTTTAATGTATGTTTTGATAAATATATGAATGATGCCAGTTACCAATATGGTGCATACCTTTTTATGTTTTTATAGGTCTGATACTTATTTGTATGGTGAATTACTGGTTTGGGTGTGTAACATTGTAGCAATAATGCAACCAATCTACAGAGGTCAAGATGAAGATAAGGAAGGTGATCTGTATACTTTTGCCTTTGGCACTCCAATCTCCGAAGTTAAACACTGATGCAAAATTATTTATCATCTGAAATCCTTGCAAGGATTGTGCTTAGAAAATAGTTGAGTTGTAGCTTCGTCGATAACGATGAAAAAAATCTCAATTGACCAAACCTCATCTACCACATGCCTTACTAGATAAAGATAGTCACACTCCCCTTGTATGGCAAGTAAATGGGTTGCAGTTCACATTTTTTTGGCTCTTTAAATAGAACTGTAATAATTACTCAAACATTGGAATGGATTGTAGCATAGTTTACTGTGACATAGTTCTCTAAAAAGAGTAAGGTCGATGTCGACATCCAAGTCTGATAAATACTTATATAAATGACATGGTATGTTTTAACTGGATGATTTGATGACCATCTAGCTGGATTATGATTTATCTATGTTCTTACAATATGTTACTCATCAGATTGATACCAAAAGTGCTCGCTTTAAGCAAGTTTGGAGGAGCCGTAAAGGAATTGCTGAAAACTCTAATGATATTGCCATCAATGAACTATACCATCTTTATGATATTGATCATGTTGATGAGGAGGAAGAAATGGGTGTGAAGTTCTCAAAGCAAGAGAAAGTTAAAAGGTCAGTCACCGCATATATGTAGTTTTGACACTAACTGTTATAAAATGTGTAAATTGTTATTTCGTGGATTCTGTAAAAAGCTCAATGACTCATTCATGATAATAAAGTTAATTCTTTTTTATTTCTTTTGTGTTTGACATTTTGTTTTTAAAATACCGTGAATTAATAGCCCATTTTGTCAGGAGTTTTAGATAGATGTATCTTGAATTTATCATCATCATCATTGTACTGTTCACTGTTACTTTTTCCTTTAAAATCATGTTCTATAATGGCCATATGGCAAATGCTTGGTTAAATGCTTTTATTTATTTCCCTTTCCTATTATAAATCACTATTTGGAAAGTCAATAAACCAACTACTTTGTAAATTGTAAATTGTTATTTCATGGTTTGTGTAAAAAGCTCAACAACTCATTCATAATAATAAAGTTAGAACAATTTTTATTTCTTATGTTTGAAATTTTATTTTTAAAATACTGTGACTTAATATGCCATTTTGTTAGGAGATTTAGATAGATGTATGTTGAATTTTTCATCATCATTGTACTATTCACTGTTATTTTGTCTTTAAAAATCATGTTTCATAATGGCCATATGGTAAATGCCTTGTTTACTGCTTTTATTTATTTCCCTTTCCTATTATAAATCACTATTTGGAAAGTCAATAAACCAGTTAATTCTATCAATATGCTTTTGTTTTCATTTAATTAGAAATTAGTCTTTGATAATATATTGAAGAGTGAAAATATCCAAGCTCAATAGCTTTTAATACTTTATTTAACACAAAAATAATGGCCATAGAGAATATGCTGATCTTATTGTTCTCATTGATATTTAGTTTATTATTGTCATTGTACTCTTCCATTTACCTTTATTTTTCTCTTAAATTATGTTTTATATTGGGTGTATTGCCTTGTTCAATGCTTTTATTTATTTTCCTTCCCTATGTGCAGTGCGTATCTGGAGAGTAAATAATCCAGTGTTTCTATGAATATGTTATTTCTTTCCATTTATTAGAAAATTATTTTTGGTGAATGAGGAAGAGTGAAAATACCCAAGCTAAATTGGTTTTAACATCTTAATTCATCATGGAAATAATGGTGATGGGGAATGTGATCATTTGTTTGTTCTAGGGATTAATTGCTTCCCTCGGTCTTGAACATTCCCCGTGAGCATTATCACTATCAGATCCTCCAGTGACCCTATAACGGTGATAGATGATAATGTTGTGGGTTCTTTTAACCTGAGCCCTGCTACAGACATGGCAATTCCATCTCCTGTTAGGGTCTCCCACTTTCATTAACCTCAGCTATGTACTTTACTGAGGGATCCTTCCCTCACAAGGCTATTTGTATTTGTACTTTGTTATTACTTGTTATGGTTCGGCATGTAACTGCTTTAGGTTTACCGCTCTTGTTATGTTTACATGTCTTTACTTCCTAGCATTTACTCCTAGTTACTTTTCATAACCCAGGGTCTGTTGTAGTTGAATGTACTTTTCAAGTCCCATTGACCTAGTTTTGGTATCTGTGAACATTGATTTAATTTCTTTCTTTCTTTTTCAAATAAATATCATCGTCAAAATACATGATTAAAGGATCTCTAGTTTTGAATTTGTAAGTTAAGAGTTGCTCAATTTACAATTCGTTTTATGTTTATGGGTGCTTGCGAATTTTGTTATAATGGCCATCTTCAGCATGATACAATCCACTCTTAATCTCACTTCATTATTAAGACTCTACTAATAATGTTAGTTTCATTTTGTTGCAGTGAAGCTACATTACGTGAAGATCAAGTGTTATGTAATTACCTACCTTTGATGAGAGAATATCTACCTTCTGCTGCAGCCGAGTTTGAGGCTCAGTTATGCACGTCACAGAATAGTGAAACAGGTATGTCATTCTGTGCATGGAATATGCCCATCCATGCTCTTACATTGTGGATAAATCTGCTGTCGATCTACCATATTTGTAATTGATCTTTTCAATAGATGCTTTAGAGGCGAGATACATTATCAGGTTTTAGCAGATGCATGATAGTTATTTTGCTACCAGAGTTCAGTACTTGCAATAACTATTAGGAGTCACCACATTCATCAGTTGTAAATAGAATGCTGAAAATGATGATTTATATTCTGTGCAGATGACTATGTCTATGATATCTACACTTTGGGGAAACATGGGAACATGGCTAAAGATGTTGTAACTGATTATCCATTGTAAGACCTGAAGAAGCATTTTGTAGATTTGTTCATCTCCTGGTCTTTTCTCTTTTAAAGAATTATTACATAATTTTGTAAGAGCATAAATTTGCTCTGTTTTTTGTTTTAGGGTGCAAGCAAAGGATGAAGAGCTCTCCTAGATTATCCCTTGTTAGTCTGTATAATGTCAGGAAATGCAGACATTCTTAAAAGATTGACAGCTTGTAGAGTGAGAGGAACATAGGTGAATTTGGGTGATGTGAATTTCTAGAAGCGGATCTCATTATGGATTAATGCAAGTCACTATTTCCAACATTGGAGATTTGACATCCATCACCACAAACCTTGACATTCCAGATTTGAACTAGTCTTATCACCAAGGAAGGTGAACAATGAAGATTTATGAGATTCCTCGAAGGCCATTAGTTTATTCTCAAAGAATCAGATTGTGTTAGCCATTTCCAAACCTTTAATGGGGTTAAGTATCCGAACACAACTCTGAAAGCAGTAAGAGCTCCTCTTGCCATTTTAGCAAAAGCCTAAAGCTAGGAAAAAATGCTGGGAATCATGCATCTGCTGAAGCCTCCTCTCACAAACACTTATAAATATACCAGAATTAGAGGATTACTGGAATTAGAGGATTGCATTCACCTATAGATATTTCCAGTTTACTATTTGTGTCACCAGTCACCCACAACCTTTGACCTTACAGATTGTCAAATCTTCTGAGACTGTCCACTGCCTCCTGCCCTCGCCAATAACCATTCTACATAGACTTGTGACAAGAAAATTTGTATATTCTAAGTTCTTTAGTCTGTGTTAGATAGTCTTGTAAGAGGAGCACATGAATTTGCACTGTTCTTTTGTTGTAGGGTGCATGTAGAGGAAGACGATGAATTTTACTGCGGAGATCCAGTAGAATCTGATGTTGACTGTGATGATTCCAACGGTAAGAGGCATTTCAGATTAAATAATATTTAATTTGTTTTGCAACTTTGATGCAACATATACAAATTGATATGCTTTGAACATTATTCTATGAAGGACAATGAGAGATGGTGTCTGATTGCAGATGAGAATAGTCCGTTGAATGACTATCCTGAAGAGGAATCTGAAATTGATAAAGAATGCCAAAGTAAGGATTCGTTTGATTCTGAGGAATGGGATAGTGAGGATGAACACTATGATGCTTATGAGATTGATGAAGATAGGAGATGGGCATCCCGCAGAAGATCTTGATTTTCCTCGGGAACTCTTAGAAGGTCTCATGGTTGTAATGTCATCTAGTTTATACTTTTGTATGATAATTCTCACGGGGGTCTCTGGAATCTTTTGATTTCTGGTCCTCAGAATGCTAGAAGGATGAATTCACTTGGTATTTTTCAAACTGTAAAATCTATGAAGTGTTCTACAGATGGGGAGAGAAATGGGTCTGGTGAAATCACCTTTTGCATCCTTCTTGGTTCAATAAGGTTAAATGCACAGGAAACTTTGAGGAATTGTAACTTATGAGTTTCCAAGGAGGGTTTATAAATTGCATATTACTTTTTATGTATATTTGCTATGTTGTATGGAATATTTTTTGCGGATCAGCAGTTCTTGAAACTGTATTCTTTTTTTGGTTGAGGTTTTCAGTTTGCTGAAGTTCAGGAATATGCTCGTAGAATTGTATATTTAGGACATCCCAACATTGTATAGTCTTTTTGATTTATTCCAGTAAGAAAAGTTTGTGTTCGGGATTATCATTTTTCCATGAATGATTTGAGAAGATTGGTGCTATATGTATTGTATGCATATCTTTAATTATATCAATCCAAGGATAGAAGTGGCTGGTTTAGACAGCGACAAGTTCTTGGGAGGAATTTTTAAAGGATCTGTATATGCAACATGTGGATGTTTTTGTTTCCATATTTTCTGATGTAAAGGGGGTTAAAGTTTCCATCTTAAGACAGTTGTAGACCTTGTATCTCACATTGTCAGAAATGAATCGGACCTCAACTGATAATCAAAGGGTGAAGTCCATCTTTTATAAAAACTTTCATAGTTCCATTTTTTTAGATTGGTAGAAATAATTTATTTTGATATTTAGGGAATGCTCCCTTAGAATCACAGAAGTAGTTTTTTGAAAATTTCCCTGTTTGATCTTAATATTAGAATGACTCGAGGAGATTGGTTGTTAGATTATCAATACATTTAGATACACATTGTGTAACATTTGACTCGTGGGACATTTAGATACGTGTAGATGGAGGCTAAAGCAAATTCCAATGGTGAGACTCCAAGGGGAAAGTCACGTGGGACATAACTTCTCCAGTGACTAGCATAACGCCATATTCTATATTGTGTTAATTTTAGAGCATTGATATGCACTAGGTGGTCATAATGGGAGAACGCTACTGTTTTTGGATAGTCAAAAGAACCATTTTTGTATTAAAAAAAGTACAAGATAGTAAAGAGAAAACATTCCCATTGCTAGTTGTCCAATGGTTTCAAGAACTATTACATGAAACAAAATATAACAATGGGACTAGAAAAGTACAATGTGAAGTAAATAATTAGGGAGTGCAAATGTAACTCTAGCAAACCCAAAAACTAAAGAAGACATGTATACGAGAAAATATGTGAAAACAAATCATGTTCTATGATGTCTTACACAGTCGATCATATCTACAAGCATGTTACGAGATCAGGTCATATATAATTTTGAAGAAGAAACAAGGTGAATAAAATAAGCAATCATCTAGGTGTAGAGCATTGTGGAAGCAAAGACTTTGATTAAATGTTGGAGAAGACAAAACATTTGTCGAAAGTAAAGGGATAAACATCTATAATCCTCGTAAGCCATTAAGGTTTGGAGAGAGATATACGAGCCTCTGAAGAGAAAGAATGGCCCCCTAATCTTAAATTAAGGAGACTATTGAATTACAAAATGATCCTCGATTTTAGGGTCCATGGGACAAATCTGACAAGGACGATGTCATTAAGGAATAGAGTGATTTGTCTCTATGCCTATACGGTGTTAACAAACTTTAATTGTGCCAATGGAACCCTCAAACCATAAGGTAATACCTATTGTACCTTGGAGGTTGGATGACTATTATCAAAGTGAAGATATGTACTATAAGAATGTTGAAGCTTTGAGGAAATGGTTTTCCAATGCTTTAACCATTTGGATCAAAGATGAGATTTATAGATATCATTTTTAGCATATTTATCTCCCTTTTGAATACATCTAATTGCATCAATTTAAAAATCACGTGGAGAGGGTTTGTCCATGTCAATATCTACAAGGCCTAGCATCACGGAAGCCTTGGCTATTAGCTTGCGTTGATCCCAAGTGTTGGTTGCATACATGATTTGAATGCTTGAGATGGGTACTTAAAGAAATCAACAGAAGAGTTGGCCATTCATCTAACCTTGTGAATCGTAGTACCACTTGAAAATAACAATAATAATGAGTGGAATTGTACTGTACCAAGTTCAACAAGAACGATGGCTTGAGGGACCAATCTTTTAGTTTGGAGATGCTTCCATAACATGGAGGTAATCACTCTTTCAATTTAGCTTCCATCATCATGCTTAAAGATTTAGGTGTAACAAGTAATTGCAAGTGTAACAACCCTCTTATCGGGAATTGAACAAACATGGCAGTTTTTTTTCGTGACTCATCGCCTTTCATCATGACAAAGATAGTTAACTAATCACATTTTTGGGCTTAAATGGAACGATAGCTTTATTCATTTAAACTCGGGTCAATTTTCTTGAGCATTGTAAGTTATGGCTCACTCTGATCCCTTAACCACAAGACCTCAGAAGCTTTCATTATCAAACTATCATATCCCCTCAAACCTTCATTCCTAGTTTCAACCCTGAAGGGCATGCTAAGTAAGTTTACCAAAAGGTTCTAGGCTTATTCACTTTATTGATTTAACCCACAAAGATGTTCCTTCCTAGAAGCCATTTCCCAAAGATGTGATTGTTTTATGTATCTATTCAAGGAGTGAACTTACTAGTCATTCATCTATTTCATCAATGCTTCTATTCTAGGTTATGCTACCAGGTAGAGGCAAGGCATAATGCCACCTTCATAAGGTATCATCCTTGGTTGTTTTCAAATGACAAAATTGTTATGACAACCATTTGTCTAAAGTTTAAAAGTAGCTCAAGGTAGTTCATGTTGAAAGTATAGGGTAAGTACTAACAGGACACTCATTACTATTTTCCACATGTCACCCATAATATGAGGGTTAGATATCATTTCAGTTGGGTTTAGCACGATCATAAGAAAACATATGCAAAATATAAATCTTTTGAACTCAAGGATTTATATACCCATTAGAGAAGTCAAAGGATGGAGACAAAAGTCCATATTGTTATGACAACTCAGCCAAATTACTATTTACCATTTGAAAAAGCGTTGAATGAAGTTTGCCATTCGGGTCCTAACTTTATAATATATTAATTTGCTCATTAGGTCCACAATAGTCATAAACTATTAACATGCAACTATATATTTTAAATTAGAACTTCATAGCCATGTTTAAAATATGGAGTAGATCGTTATTCTCTTCTGATCATCGCTAATGGTTTAGTTTCATACACCATAACAAAGTCTACTGGGCTATTAGCAGAGAACATCTAGCTCAAGGATAATTGCATTGTAAGTCTAGAGATGCTTTTAAACCCCATATCACAAAGTAGCTTTAATTTTTTCAAATATTACTTGACACAAGGTCTAGGGTTTAGTCCTAACCAATGGAGTATGATATTTCATACATCTTCACCAAATAGTGCATAAACCAAGATAAAGGAACCGAGCTATTCACTGGTTTGTAGGACTTTGTCTGTCCTAGGTGGAGTATACAATGTGGTCCTTACCATTCTCAATCAAAGATTACACCAATATGTCAATTACATAGTTGTAGAGTAGGACAATACTTCATGGAATGCACAAGACCTAGGTATACTCTCCACCAAGTACAAGGTGTGGAGTGGAGTCATAGGTCCACTTAGGTTCGATAAGGAAATGAAAATGTGATCCAATGTTTACATCAATTAGTGTAGATCCTTGCCTAAAGTACAATTTGACCTCTTAAGTGGTTTTTGCCAAGCATACCAACACATGCCAAAGGTTTAGCAAACATAGTAGATTTAATGAAATTCTCCAATGCTTTTTTTTCACAACATTTTATTCATCAATCATCCAAACCTTAAGCATAATTAGTCCTTCAAAAGGAGTTGCCACAAAGAGTCTCTTGAAAAAATTGCGAATTGAGGCAGTCTATCCATCCTTTATATTTATCTAACAATCATATGATCAAGGAGAGGTTTAGTTCTTCAACTCAATCGGTCCTCTTTCTAGGTTCAATATCACAAAGTAGAGCAGGGGACCACACAAGTAAGTTGATCTCACCAACACAACATTTTCTTAATAGTGAAATTCAACATGAAAGCCATCCATAGTTCAAGCAAGATTATGATGATGAATTTAAACATGCATGTAAAGTACAACCAACACCATAACTTGCATGATATCAAAGAATGACAAATGTCATTTCAAAATCAACTACCTTGATCAAATTCACCAAGACCATGCATAGGCTTCAAATGTTTATCTTTTTCTATGTAAAATTGCCCACTCAATTAGACCAATCTCTTAAAATGCTTTCTGGGTTCTGTTCTTCTTTGTCTAAGTTTTCCAGAATATTTTGGAAATTTAAATTTTGTTGAAAAATGAGAAAGATATCACTGTTTTAGTGACAATGTGTCAAAATGCAAAAAAAACACATGCTCTCAAAATGGGTACCAAGATTTCTTAGTGTAACAATGAGTCTAATGTCCCTAACTCAATTAGATAAACAACAATTTGGAGTTTCTTGACATATACCATATTTTGACATTGAAAACATGGTAGTTCATAGGATCCGTATTGTTCATAATAAGATAGTCCAAGTTCTATCCAATTGTAGGTTAGGCATACCAATTCAAACACTTATGATTTTAAGAGATTAGACATGCCAATACACAGGTAGATCTCTTGTCTAAAAACAAAGAATGTATCCTACTAATGCATGAGCTCATAACATGCATTAGTGATTTAACTAATGGCTATGGCTTGACATCAACGTTTCATTGTAGGTTAGTTTATCCAACCTAATGAATCATGGGACCTCTATTCAAAGCATAGACTATAAATACATGATGATTTGCACAAGAAGAAAATGTATTTCAATGTAGAGAGTAGCTTATATCATCAATGTGGATTTAAATCAGTGCCTTCTCTTAAGGACTTACATGCCTTAACATTGTCTTTAGAAGACAAACATAGTCAATACTATTAAGGGTTTATTGTCTCTATTATAGTTATAGTCCCCCAAGGTTATAATCAACATTAATACAAATTTCAAGTCCCAAGAGCAATGTTAGGTAGGGTCAAAATAGAAACTTCATGGGATTATAGGCATGCATAGTATAGGGTTGTGTGCTAAGACAAGTTAATTGAAGTTTGTAAATTTGTGATGCCCCTATCAAAGCATTAGATCAAGTAGTCATCGAATCTTAGGTTCAAACAACACTTCAACAACTTCCTAACATCATTTATACTTCTGATTTCAATGATAAATGTTATGCATGAATACAAAATTCCATATGAAGAGAACATAGTGAGGGAAAAGATATTTATCAAATATATGCTACATGTATCATGTATGAACCAATCATGAGTTCATTTATAAAGTTAATCTCAAAAAATTAAATATTATCACAACAAGAGAAACAACTATTTGGTTACAACTAAGAACTTTAACAAACAAGCATTTTCCAGCCATATAAAATATTGTTCATTCTACAATTATAAGGGCATTTTGAAGGCATGTAATATATTCTAATTTTCAATCAAAAATGGCTACCTACAATGAATGTTATTTTGTATTATTTTTCAAACAAAAATGGCGTCCTACAGCTATGCTAATTCTTCATTTATTTTATAAACAACCAATGCCCAATATGACCAAAGAAACTTGAAACATGACTCAGTTCATATATGGTGAAAAATAAATGATATAATTGCAATCAAGATTTCAATAGTAACATGTCATCATATATATATATATATATATATATATATATATATATATATATATATATATATATATATGACATTATATTATTTTATAAACAACCAATGCCCAATATGAGCAAAGAAACTTGAAACATGACTCAGTTCATATATGGTGAAAAATAAATGAAATAATTGCAATCAAGATCTCAATAGTAATTTTTGTCAAATCTGTATTAGTCATGAAACATGAGGTCAGACATGGTAGGTCAATTTTTTCCCAATATAATAATATTCAAGAGCATATAATTCTTTTTTTACAAACCCTCATCAAATCCCTTAGAGATAATAGTTAGAAATACAACAAGCAAGAATCCATGATATATTTCCACAAGAAAGATTGTCTCTAATATCAACATAACCAAATAATAAAGCAGAGATCATATCACAACAAGAGAAACAACTAAAATTCATTATGATTCCATATATGATAGCTCAAAGTCCAACACCCATGACAAATAGTATGCATATGCCCATATACACCTCTTTTCCATGTTGTGGCATTGGCATATGACTATATATCCACTTATTAAAAACAAACATCACCCACTAAAAACATGTTAAAATTTTTCAAAATTTAATACCAAAGTTTTAGAGAGAGAGAACAAGAGTCAAGTTCATACACATTATACCTGAAACAAGGGCTGCATATTCTTCTTCTTATCTCGGTCGAACGTGTCCTAGCTTCTCTTCACAATGTCTAGCAATGTGTCTTGGACTCCTCTCTCAATGCACACATGCACGACACATGCACACACGCATGCACACATGCACAAACGAATGATTAAAACAAAGACTATGGTTTTCACCATGCTGATTATTATGACCTTAAATAAATTCATAATTGATGTGCTCAAGTCATAGAAAACAATTATTAGGTCATAGATTAAGTAGATAATCCCAAATCTTGAAGCTCATCATGCTTGCATGGTGAACCATTTTTTTTTACCAACTCAAACTAAATCCACAACTAACAAACAATCTAAAACCATGCAATGTTTTATCAATCTGTCATTTTCCCTTTGACTTATAATCACTCATTCTCCAATTAAATCTTTTCAAATAATTATTATAAAAAACCAATGATCAATGTTCCCATGACACGTTTGCACATTGATATCAAAAGTATTCAAAGGCCAAGGTCTGCCCATAAACTTAGGGATCATATGCTATGCTTTTAATTTTTATAATATAAACAAAGTCACTTTATGCATTGTAAACCTTTAATACTTCATTTCAATACCCACAAAGTTAGGGCATGTATCAATAAAATTATTGATATGACGTCAAAACAAAGTAAGATAAAATCCAATGATTTATAATTAACCTCAAATATTAACTAATCCCTTATTCTTACCCATAGGCAAAGCTTTAAACCACTAGTGCAATCATTTATGAAACATAGTTTTAGTAAATATTTAATATTAGATTAAAAACATAAATGCCATCACATGGGTTTGGTACCCCTTTTTAAGTTCCAACTTCCATTTATGAACTCAAAATGACTTAGGGTTATGGTCACCAATCAAAGAGTGGTGAGATAGTTATTATGTCGATTTCTTACGACATGGGATAAGTAGTGAGTATTTCATCTCAATATGTTGATATAGTAGTTAGCCACAATGTCAAAGTAGACAATGTTAGTAAAGTTAACACATAGTTCACCTACTTTCTTTCCACATAAATACATCTGTGAAAGGATTCTATGTTGGTTAATGACTCGTTGCTCTTTTATTTTGAGCATAAATCTCCCTTTTGATGGTCAAATAGACATCAAATTAAAAGTTGCCGCATGGGATGTGACATCAAGAGATGAATCTTTTTTTGGATATCCTGAAACTGAATTCGGAAGCACTATTCCTCAAGAGTGGTGAAAAACTGATGCGTGAATTGATAAAAAAGGATGCTTAGAGAGACATGAAGCATCTCAACCATGCATTATAATTTCAAGTGTTAAAAACTAAACCTTTTGTGTTCTTGTTATTTACTTGAAGACCATGTGCATCACAAAAGGATGCTAAGATATGCAGTTGTCTTAGGTGACCTTCCTCTATGTGTGACCTCCAAATGATGCCATCTACAAATAAATAATAACAATACAAACTTTAGACAATAAGCAAACATCTATGCCTAGGCAATTTGAAATTTGTCTACCTATAGACTAAAAAACATAGAGGATAGTGGATAACGCTGCTTAATCCCAATGGTGATTTGTACCCCCTATGTATGTAGGATGAAGACAACCAATAATATAAATACCCTCTAATATAGGGAAAAATATAAGGACATACTAGATCCAACATACATACAATATGCATTGTCAGGGGCTATAAGCAAAATTTGTTTTTAAAAATGTGGTATCAAGGATAAATTAGGAAGGCTATGCAAGGAATTGATGAACAAAGACTCATCTAGATCCAAGATGTAAAAGAGGTAAATTAAAGAGATAAAATGTCATTAGGTGTTAACCAAGAGGTATCTAAACTACATATTGTAATAAAGATGTATCTAACTAAGATTGTGTTTTAACTTATTTTAGATTTAGTGATCTAAACAAACTAAAACTAGGATAATTCAGATTGACTAAGATATAACATAAAATAGATAGTTTTGAATATAAAAAGTAGATTGAGATTAAGCTTACTATTTATAAAAATAAAAAGAGGATAGGGTACTTAGTTTGTTTATTGTTCTATTTTGATCACTGTCCATTCACAGTCACCAAATACAACATGAAATGGATATGTGGTCACTTGGCTCAAAAGATTAAATGTCAAAATATGTTAGGATGTTGTTAGTAATGCTCAAACACCTACGGTGACCAAATATGTTTGTTGTCTGATGTCTATTAGAACCATATTCAATGTTTTTTCTAGTTTGTTTCATCATAAATCACTATACCTGCTTGTCAAAATGTTTCATGTGTGATTTTAGATCCTTAGTCTCATGCGTAGATTCAAAATTTTATTTCTTCACCTTGAAATTTTAGCTCCACTTTTGACATTTGCTTGGCCTATAAAAAGAGGTTAGAAAGATGGGATAGAAAAACCCAATCACACCCACTGAGTGGTTGAATATTTCCTACATTCTAATATTATGGAGAGGGCTCAAACCACATGTAATTCTTCCATCTATGTGTGTGTGTGCTATAAAGTGATATGCTAGAATATAATGCAACCTATTTAGATTTCAACACTTGACAATATGTAACTTTGAGTTTGTTTTCAGTGTTCAAACTTGTCTTAGGTGTTTTTACTTTGAGGGATTTTTAGATTTGGATACATCAGGTTAGTACATCAAAGATGTGTAGATGTACTCCTCAATGTGAAAGTAGTTTTCCAAGTGAGCTCTTGGTAGGTGATAGATAGGAATAGACTTAAGTTTGAGGTGTTTATATAGGAATCTTTGGGTAATTTACCTTTGTATCTAACATGAAAAACATGTGGGATGACATAAGGGAAGGGTTTGAATTTGAAAAATAATAGTTTGAAGAACATGGTACACAATTGGCAAAGGTAGACACTTGATAACTAACAACATTCGACTGTTGCCAACATTTTCCAGGATGGAGGAAATTATGATCTAGAATATGGTGATAGTTTGTATAAGTTAATAAATTGCTTAGGCATAGACTAGGGAGATATTATCTATGAATGGTGACAAATTGGAAAGCCAAGTTCATAGATAGATGAATGACTAGAAAAAATGTAAGCAAGAGTCATATATGTACACACAAGTCATGTATATTAAGGATATGCCAAAACTCACATTGTCAAGTGTATAATACCAAATTTATGTGTCTCCAAATTTTAACAGTATGCATATAAAACATAAGCAAACATATGCATGTGAATACAAGAACATAGTATTCTAGTGCATAAATGTGTATGTGTATGTGCATGTATGTATGTATGTAAATACATATACATATACATATACATATACATATACATATACATATACATATACATATACATATATCTACCAAATTAAATAAAATAAATATTTAATGAATAATTTCCTTTGGTTGACTCGATGGTGCATCAATCAACCCCTTGGCTCAAGTGGCACTTTATAAGAGATGTTGTAGGTGAAGTTCAATATTTAAATAATAATATCTAAGTATTTTTAGTTGGGGACTTCAAAGACTAGGAGTACCATGTTAGGTAGCTTCTCTCCTTAAGACTCTAAAGACTTTATGCAAACATAGACCTCCACAAGTGCAAACTTCTATACCCTAATTCCTTTTCTTCCACTAAAGACAACTTTTCGTGCCAAGTAGAGCATAACAATGATGTACCTATATAAAAATGGAATTTAGAATTTTTTTATATATAGATCCAACTCCTAAAAGTAACCTATGAAATATGTTGATGGACTTGGGATTGGATTTATACAATATGATGAAATGAAACAAAAATGTAACTATTAGCTAGGGCCAATAGAGTGCAAAAGACACAAAAAACTATATCAACCGAGGGTAATATAGTTAGAAAGGTACCACATGTAGGAATAATACTATTGGACATGGACAACACAATATAAAATAGAGGGAATGCTATAGAACTGACCCAACATGGCTGAGTTAATAGGAAATAAGCATGAAACTAAACAAATTAGATGAAAGGAAGGGGAAAGAGCACCAAAGGATGCTAGACTAATCAAATACCATGATAATGATTATAATAAGGTAGTAAAAATGATTATTTAATAATCTCTCATAAAATACCACAAGTTGACCCACCCCTTTCCTGATACACTTTTAAGATGTGAATTTAGGGTGTAATGTCCCCCTTTTTGGTATAAACTTGCATAATTACTCAGCGTTGAATTATTCCTAAAAAGGCTAAAGGAAGAAGAGAAAAAGGGGACATTTGAGGACTTCAAAATCATTTAATAGAAAAGTACTTTATGATCTAATTTCCTCTTAAGTTGGGGCCTTTTTAAGAGTCATGGACTCTTAAGGCCTAAATTGAAATTATAAGGAGGTTCTTTTAATATTTTAAAAAGAAGAGTTTCGCTTCTATTTTGGATGCCACACTTGGGCCATGATTATAAAAGGAAAATGAGTTTTTCATTCAGAGATTATGTTTATTTCGATATTGAATCTTATGCTCAAGTATGTCAAGCTTGAACAAGTGGCTTGAGGATGAAACCCTTCAAGTGCACAAAGGAGTTGGGGGACAAAAACCTCCATTTTTTCACATAGGGTAGCTCTATTCAAGGGCTATAATTGTGCTTGATTTTCATGATTGCATGAAATTGAATCTACAAAGGTGTTTTATAACACCACCTTGTTCAAAGGTAAAGTGAATATCTTGGAGAGTTTTTTGCATTGATTTCTCATTGTTTGGTTGCATAATTGAGCTCCATTTTCAGGTTTGAAGGAACTTAAGGCTATAACTAGGATTTTTGGAACTTCAAGACAACTTTTGAGGGATTTCTCATAGAGGTAAATTTTTTATTCTAATTTTATTTGATAGTTACTATTTTTGTGATCATTTTGAGCTAACATTTGCATTGAAATTCCAAGTATTTTAGAAGATACAAATTTTTGAAGTTTCAGTTGATTAGGACAAATAATAAATTATTGAGCATTGAAAATAAGGTAATTAATTCAAAAAATTGTTTGCATAATTTTCCCTAGTGAAGCAATTTAATTTGGTATGTTGTTGGATTGCTTTTGGGCTCTAATATTCAATAAAATAATTTAGTTTGTATTATAAAAATTGTTTTAATATTTTTTTAAGTGGGGCAATTTGATTTGGGGAACTTGGAGACCTTGTTGAAGGGATAAAACAAGGGTTTGAATTTTAGATTTATTTCTCCTATTTATGAGTGTGGCAATTTGTTTGGAGGGGATAACTTGACTATTGGTAGCCCTAATTTGTTCCTTGGAAGCCCTAATAAGTTGCAAGTATTTTTGGTATACTTTTTGTGAGTTTGTGTAAGGGTTTCAAGGCTGATTGGAAGGGAAAACACAACTGTAACAAGATCTTAAAAATTAGAATTATTATAAGGAAATTTCCAGCCACATCACCATTTTATCTTGCCAAAAAAAGAGGTACTTTATGATATTTGTATATTCAATAATTATTGGGATTATTGTGGAGTGTTATTGCTTGGAATTTGGACATCTATTACTATTAGGGTTTGCTAATTTTTAGGGAAACAATCATATAATTTTTAGTTTTGCATAAGGGTTTGTTAGAAAACCCTAATTTGTTTTAATCATCCCATTTTAGTACATTACAGTAGTATCAAAGCCAATTTCTTGGCCAACCATGGGATAGAAAGGTATCTATCAAACAATGATAGGGACAAGGCTAGGTTGGAACATATCACTCAATCGCAGGATCTATTGATGGGAACTATGACTACACTCCTTCAAATGATGAAATATATGAAAGGGATCTACCCCTTGAAATGGAGGACCAACCTTTGGCTCATTATGATATAATGGAATATTATGATGAATATTTGACACTTGCACCTCAATATAGAAAGGGAAGGAGCTTCAAGGAATGAATAACTTTTAGAGAAGGAAAAGGGCTCCATGGGCACATAGTTACGCATGATGACTTGGAGAATATTGTTCATCCTACCTTGGATGGAGATCTAGGTACTTCAGTTAGAACATGGGTAAACAAGGTTAATGACTACCTTGAATTGAGATCTAGAGGTGAGAAGCAAACTCTAAAATTTGTCATAGAACACTTGGAAAGAGCTTCCCATGATTGGTGGAATATATGATGGAAGTCACAAGGGAATGAACTCATTAAAACTCATGATGAACTTGGTGAAAGGCTCATAGCACAATTTTAAAAGGTGGAATCTTTGGGGAAACCAAAAAAGGGTTTTCAGTTATTGAAGAGACAACCAATGACTAAATTTTCTAAACCATAAGAACCATAAATTCAATGGCAACCAAATGAAAGTGTCTAAAAATTTGATAAACAACAATAAGGGTTGAAATAAGAAGACAAAGAGGTGGTTAAAACAAGATAATTAATCTCAAATTACACCATTGAAGAAGGATCAAGTAGGGAAGCCAATTTTAATAAGGAACAAATCTTGCAAGAAGGGAAAGAAAGTAGGACAAATCCTCATGAGGGAACAAATGAAGGAAGCTATGGAAATTTAGAGGTAAAAAAGGAAGGTGTACCCTTCATGAATACATTATCTATGACAAAGAAAAATGAGTAAAATACTCATAACCAAGGAAAATCCATTTTTCACATTGATAAGGAGAGATGGGTAAACAAGATCAACACTACAAATGCTAATTCTCATTCCTAGCTAGCTGTAATTTACAGAATAACATAAAGAGGTAAGAAATTTAATGAATTTCATGGCAAGAAAGTGTGGCATAATCTTCTTACTATGCTCCCACAACATTTTGGTCCTCATGAGGATCATACAAAGTAAAGAAACAAGGTGGAGGGAATGTTAAAAGGCATGCAAACAATCCATAAAAGTGGTAAGCATCATAATTTATTTGTTGTATGTTATATGCTACATGAAATGGTTATGACTAGAGGAAAAATGCAAGGTGGGAAGGTAAAACAAATGGAAAGGGTTGAGGTATGTGTTATTTTCAATAATTTAACTTAAACATTTGTAATTCAATTTCCATATATAAAAACACACTCTAAGGGCCATGGCATAAGAAGGAGTACATTTTTCTATGTTGGGGGAGTAAAGGATTGTTGTGAAGGGTCATAAGGTGAAAAATTTGAAAGGTATGTATCAATGTTTTGGAGGGAAGAACAAATAATTCATGGCTATTATAGTCCTTATACAACCCACCTATATTGTGCTTTATGTGGACTTACCAAAGGAACACCTTGGCTAATCATGAAGGTGGTGAGAGGTGACAAGTGATACGACCCATGGGTCATTGCAAGGGTTGTTGGTAATTTATTGACCATTTTTTTTAAGGATTGTTGTGAAGGGTCATAAGGTGAAATTTTTGAAAGGTATGTATCAATGTTTTGGAGGGAAGAACAAGCAATTCATGGCTATTATAGTCCTTATACATCCCACCTATATTGTGTTTTATGTAGACTTACCAAAGGAACAACGTGGCTAATCATGAAGGTGGTGATAGGTGACAAGTGATATGACCCATGGGTCATTGAAAGGGATGTTGGTAATTCATTGACTATTGTTTTTCATATTTTTAGTTTATTTTCCCACAAGTTTCTTATTGCCATGATGAGTATTGATCTTAGGAAGGTATGCCTCTCACACCTCAATGTCATGGAAGTGGTTCGCATAAATATGAGTGGATTTCCATGCACTGTAAGGGGAAGGTTGAAGAGGGAAAAGATTTGGCACAACCATGTCAAGGAAATGAACACACCTTTTGAAATCTAGGTGGTAGGGAGTTTCAAGATTGGATTTACTTACTCATGCATGGTTTTCATGTTTGCTTGCTAACTTCATGTTGTGTTTGTATTCATCTTGTTTGGATTATGGGCATTTAAACATGTCCTTGATTGTGGATTTAAGCCTTCATTTTGTGATTCAATTGCATGTGAGTGAAATTTGAACATGTCCATTAAATGTTACCCCTTGGCCTTCTTTCATGATTTATGTGATTTGAGTATACTATTTGTGTGTACGAGTCAAGGCCATGGCACTTGTTTGCTCAATTTGCTTAGATTTTCAATGCCATGATGGATAGTATAAATCTCTCCATATTTTTGATGCCATGATATATATCATGCATCCTCCTTGAGTAGTGCTAATTAGTTTCAATTATCTTCAATATATGATCACTTATCTGTATGACTAATTTTTAACATATATCTTGACATGCCACTATGTATGCTTGTTTCCATGTGCATATTATATCATTATTTTGCACAATTTATATATGATAATAACATGATATTCAATGTTATCATTACTACTCAAATTTATTTATTTTCATAACATCTCTCACATAAATTTTTGTTTTGATTTAATTTATTGTGCAGGCTTCACAACCCACCTCAAAAGAAGAGGCATACATAATGGATTGTCTTAGAGAGTAAGCTATAAAAATATATAAAACAGTTAGAAATCAATAAACTTTACAAAATTGATCATGATCAATACTCATAAATTGCCCTTAAATCATCTTTGGATAACAATGATCCATTTGGACAAGGGCACAAGCCGATCATGTCTAAAATAACACACTATTATCCTAACAAGTAAAAAACAACAATTTTTAGATCTTTTGAGAATCATAGTGAGTGCAGAGTAGTTTTCAATAGGTACCGAGCCATAATTTGTATAAAAATACACAATTTTGTTCCAAATTCAAGGAATCATGCATGACATATGTTCCATGATAACTTACATAGGTTGGCTAAGAAAATAGCATGATATTATCCAATTTGAGAATCCATAAACACCTAGATATCAGATTGGGAGTATGTACATGACACATGACCACTTCCTTGCTTAGTTTTGTACTAGTTTCATAGATGTAATGTCAAACTATGTCATTATCTATGTTTTATACACAAAACTCATATTATGTTATTTTTATAGCAATTTTACACCAATTTTGTGCCAATTTTTCACTATAAATGAAACTTATTTTGTTTGAAATGGTTGATTCACATTTTTGCACAATGTTTTTCAAAAAAATGATCTATTAATTCATACAAAGATTCCAAGTTACTCTATTGCTTTCAGTATGAAATGATGGAGTCAAGAAACCTTGAGTTCTTAAGTACACTCTCCTATCAATGAATATTGGGGCATGCATAGTCTAATCCAAGTGTTTCAATGAATAATAAATCTTAAAGGGTCCTACCATCTACAAGTACCAGTTTTCACTAGAAAACACAATGGTTTGCATATGCAATAAGGTGTATTTTTTCCCTATTATTAGATTTATAAGTTCATTTTATTTAATTTTAGATTTTCATTTTAAGTAAGGACTAGTTTAAACATGTTTCATTGTAGGTTTGCATGAAGCATAGTTCAGTGTTATGACCTATATCCAAGACTTACTCATAGGTAAGTGTAGGTATGATTTTTTTTCCTTTTACTTTAGTTCTTTTGATTTGTTGCATTACTAGAATAAAAGGGGAAAAAATGTAGATACAAATTAATATTTATCGCTCAAACAATTCACTTGTGACCACTCCTCATGCACATTTAGCTCATGCCCAATTCTATTGTCCTTGATCTCATTTCTTTCACTTTTTATGTAGATGGCCCTTACATATTGAGTAAATTATGATTGTAAATATACTTATTCAACATCCTAAGTAATGTAAGTTTACTTTCAGACTGATCCACATTTATAGTTTGGCTATCTCTACTCTCTAGACATTACCACCCTATTTGGACTATCCCACTCCCACGTGCTATCCAATTCTACTAGATACATCCTCTCACCAAATATCAACTATTTGTTCAAATTCAAATTTTCCAGACTGTTCATCCTACATGTTTCATAAGTTTCATGTCAATGAATTCTAAAATGACCAATATAAATCCATATTTTTGAGCCATTTTCCACTTGAGGCTCATATGATTGAAAAAAACATAATATCTAACTACACATTGAAATAAAAACATCCATTTTTCCCAATTCAGAATCCACACAACCCTAGTCACCATGAGCTAAGTTTTCATACACCTCTAAGGTCACAAGTAATTATTGAAGCATAGACATAAATATTGTACCAACATTTAGTATTTTGAAACAATATTTCACACAAACCATCTTAGCATTGGAGAACTACATGGAATTTGATCCCTCTTCAGAGTATTAACATACAAGCAAGGCTCAACATAGGGGTTGTTGAGGTCAATGACAATTTCAAATATTAACCTATTTTTATCATGTGATTTCATTCATCTGCTTGTGTCATTGATTTAGGGTTTTGGTGAAGAATTATATATATATATATATATAATGGTTTTCATGATGAATCCAAAGCTCCCACACAATAAAATAGGTCACATAGGTGAAGGAATACCTACCATATTATTGAAAAAGATCAAGCCCTTACCAGACGATGATGATCCTTAAGGACACCAACACATTGCACCCCTATCTAATTATAATGGCCTCATCCTAGATCACAACAAAGACTTGTTCCTGATTCATAACATCATCATACAATCACACAGTCATTTTTACATCCTTAGTCTCTACATTCCCATTTTCTAGTTAAGTTATTTCCTTCTAGCATTTTCCATTTTTAGCATCTTTCCAAATATATTAAACTAAAATTCAGTGAATGCTTAATTTATGCATATATTTTACATCTTGATTTAGCTTAGTTTATTTTATCTAATTATAATTTAGTATCTCCCATCTCCCAAATTTTGATAAAACACTATAGAAACTCCCTAAGTTGACCCTACCATAATTATGAATCTACATAAATTCCATACAAATTAATTAAAGGTTTTTATATCCATAATTTGGTTAAACATATTCTAATACATGATATAATTTAAGGGCATAACATGCTCCACACATTCAAACAAATTTTTTCCTCAATGTTGACAATCACTAGATGCTTCTATAGGAATGCTTCATCCTCCGATGTATCTTCACTAGTTAGATTATTAAATTTGATCATATATTGGATAATTATCCTCATATTCAACCTCTTAGTATGTGTCTAAAGTATTTCCATAGGTTATAAAATTATTCCTCCCTCCTCATCAAATTCTAGTAATTATGTTTGGGTTAAAACTCATTATCTAATGACATTCTTCAAGTAGGAAATATGGAGTATTAAATGTATTTTGCTTACTGAAGTAAATTTAGTTTGTATGTTACATTTTTAGTCTTTTTCAAGAGTTGATAAGGGATACAATACCTAGGTGAAATTTATATTGGATAATTATCCTCATCCTCAAACTCTTAGTATGTGTTTAAAGTATTTCCTCAGGGTCTAAAATTATTCTTCCCTCCTCATCAAACTCTAGTAATTATGTTTGGGTTAAAAATCATTATCTAATGACATTCTTCAAGTAGGAAATATGGAATATTAAATGAACTTTTCTTACTAAGGTAAATTTAGTTTGTATGTTACATTGCCAGTCTTCTCCAAGAGTTGATAAGGGCTACCATACCTAGGTGAAATTTATACTAGATACGTATCCTCATCCTCAACCTCTTAGTATATGTTTAAAGTATTTCCTCAGGTTCTAAAATTATTACTCCCTCCTCATCAAACTCTAGTAATTATGTTTGGGTTAAAACTCATTATCTAATGACATTCTTCAAGTAGGAAATATGGAATATTAAATGTATTTTGATGATTAAGGTAACTTTAGTTTGTATGTTACATTGCCAGTCTTCTCCAAGAGTTGATCAGGGATAAAATACCTAGGTTAAATTTGGTTATATTTTTATATTATTTTAATTAACTTTTATTATATGGATATAATTTCATAAAAAACCAATCTCCAACATGTATTTCATTGTGGAGCTAGTCAACGTGATACTTGATGTAGTTCTATGCCATTACGAAGTTTTCTATGACACTAAAAAGTACCTCCTACTAGTGGTAAATGTGTTATTTTACTTCTTGAAATTTTTTTTGGACCTTTAAAAATGAGGTGATTGAAGGCAAATGGTACCCATTTAGTGAAAAAATGTAGACATTATGGATGAGTGTAATTTTTTTGATAACTAAGGAATTAGATGACCTAGTGATTTGGAGTAGTGTGATGCGATAGATTTAAAAAATAGGGGGAGACCCATATAAAATTGGGATCCACATAAAGGCATCATGTGATTCAAAAATAATTTATATTCAAAATTGATAATTAGGTGACTGAATTCATTGGCCCCATCCACTAGGCCCAGACCTAAAGGCTTGGATGAGTGTAATATAATTATATACAATATGTTATTATCCCATATGAGTTATTTTTGTCTTTCTATATAATGTGAATAGTCACCATAAGAGATGAAGTGAAAAACCATCTTGTTTTATTTTCAATCCAAATACCTAGCCTAACATCGGCATTAGAGCATGGGAATGTCCATTAAATTTTATTCACCATTATTTTTACTAGTAACCAGTTTCATTATCATACTTTTATTATTTTCTATTCTTCCTTCCTAACCATATGGCCTAAAAATTCCCTAAATAATAATAATAGGAGTTGGGTGTGTTATGAGAGCTTAAATCTCTACATTGTAAACTAGCAGGCATGCATTGTGACTTATACTTGGCATTCAATTCAAACTTCTAAATTGTGAGGTGTTCTAAGGTTAATTAAAATTAGTCAAGGGTAACTATAATCAAGGCATTTCTACTATATGTTAAGAGGAATTACAACTTGATTAAATTCATGCCACATGGATAAGGCATTTGTATAAAATGTGTTTAAATATAAGCTAAGTTTTGTGAAGCATTCGATTTACATTCAAGTGATTTGAATCTTCATAGCATAAAAAACCACATGGGCAAGAAGGAGGAAAGAAAAATTATCCACTATTTTTCAAAAATTTTAAATAATGATTTGAATCCTATCTCAAGAAAAATGGAATCAAGCATCATCTCATAGTCTCTTACACTCTTCAAAAAAATGGATTAGTTGAGAGGATGAACACCATGATGAACATGGTTTGAGAAATGTTATATTTCAAACAGGTAAATCTACATTTCTAGACAAAAATATCTCAAACAAAAATGTATCTCCATAATAGATCACCATTAATATACCATCAAATTAACACTCAATATGAATTATGGTTTGGTTATCTTCCTTTAGTGTGACATCTTAATAGTTTCAGATCCACTTGCTACATATTAATTCCCAAGGCAAAAATAAATAAATTGGACCAGGATACAATCCTAAAAGACATACATAATATATGATGAGAACATAAATAAATTTCTCTTTGCAAGAGATGTTATCTTTATTAAAACAAAAAAGGACACATCAAGCATAATTTAAGAATTGAATCAACTTGAAAAATATGATAAATTTGATTTTTTCAAGGAGATTGATATAGAGGTTCCAAAAAAAGGAGGGAAATGTAATTAAGAAATAATTGAGTCTCTATTGACTCCTATAATTGAAAATGATAGTCCCCTATGTAATAAATTAAAACTTCTTTATAAGGTGGTCATATGTTAGAAATTAAAGGAGCTTCAGGAAACTCAAGAAAAGATGCAAAAATGGGCCACACAAACATTGAAAGATGTCAGACCTAATGTAGTTGGAAAAATAAGTACTCTAAGTATACACACAATCACTCAATAATCAAATAAGGTCCTAGAATATATTCAAGATAATATATAAAAGTTTACCTTAGATGATCCTTTAGAAGAAGAAGTGAATGTTGCTTTTGATTCAAAATCAACTTCTTTCAAAAAATTTAAAAATCTTGATGTATGGAGAAACATAGTGAAAAGTGAATATGATTCTTTGGTAAAACATGAAACTTTGGATTTATTTGATCCTCCAAATGGTTGTAAACCCACTGGTTTGTAGTGGGTCTTTCAAAAAAACACGAAGCATATGTATTACTTTATAAGCACAAAACAAGGCTTATTGCAAAGGGGTTTGCCCAAAAATAAGGAATATAATACAATGAGACCTTTGCACTAAAAATAAGTGGACTACTATTTAGGATTTGTTGGCTCTAACAACACAAAATGGATGAAAATTTTATTATATGGATGTGAAAACTGCTTTTCTAAATGGTGATCTCAAATATTACATAAATTATCTAGAAGGATTTATTATTACTGACCAAGAACCCAAAGTGTGCAAGTTGGGAAGATCACTATATGGATTGAAACAAGCCCAAAGAACATGGTATGAAAAGGTCACTAAACTCCTTGAGATTAAATTTTAAGCATTTTTAATTTGAATATGTGACACTTTTTGTCAAAATAGTTTTATTTCTAGTTTTATATGTGGATGATCTACTCATCACAAGAAATAATCAAAGATACAATGAAAAAATCAAATTAAAATTGATGAAATGTTTTGAAATGATAGATCTAGGGTAGCTTCTTTACTACTTCGGTATTGAAGTGATTCAAAAACGTAAATACATTTTCATCACATAAAAAAATACATAGGTGATTTTATAAGAAAATTTGGAATGATATAATATAAATGAATCAATATGCCTATGTAATTTTTTTGAAGTGGACATCGAAGATTTTATAGGTTTTGAAGTTACAAATCAATATAGACAACTCATTATAAGTCTAGTCTATGTAACCATAACTATAATAGACATTTACTTTATTATTGATGTTATTTATAGATTCATGTAATAACCTAAATAAACTCACAATGTAGTATCAAAGATATTTCTTCCGTATCTCAAGGAAACACAAAATTTTGGGCTCAAATACTACAGGGCAAGAGACTTCAATCTAGTTAGATTCTCAGATTTTGACTATGTAGGTGATTTTGAAGATAAAAATTCTAATGTAGGTTTCATAATATTTTAGGAACAACAATCATCTATTGGAAGTAAAATAAGTAGTAATTACCAACCGTTTATTCAATAGAGGCAAAATATAGGACAACTAAATAGGTAATAAGGGAAATAATATGGCTCAAAAGGATTCTTGAAAATTTGCAATTAACATAAGTTTATTCAACACCACTCATGGATGAAAGCACTTTTGCAATTCAAATGATAAAGAATATACTTTTTCATGACCAAAAAAAGCACATTAACACAAAATTTTGTTTGATTTAGCACTATGTGAAAGAAAATAGTGTGAAATTACTACATTATCCAACTATAGAGTGACCAACATATATCCTAACAAAAGCGCTTGGAAGAGAGAAATTTGAAAAGTTTAGAGACATGTTTGGTCTCATTATAAACCCTATAGATAAAGGGGGATGTAACTATATTGTAAATGATATGTTATAATCCTATAGGAGTTAATTTTATCTTTTTATAGAAGGTGAATAGTCACTATAGGAGATGAAGTGAATAACCAACTTATGGCTATAAATGTAATATTTAACTCCATTTGTTAATGCATTAAAATTTTCGTTTCCATTAATATCATTTTATTTTAAGAAAAAATACCTAGCCTAATAATGAGGTATGAAATAAGTGTTATACCACAATTATTATAGTCAAAATCATTGAAACCATCTCTCATGTTTATCCAAATCAAAACAATATAGATAACCCTATGAGAACTTGTTGATCAACTTAGTTTTCCCATCATATTAGGGATGTTATGACAAGTTATAATCCAACTAAATATCCAAGCATGGGGATAAATCAATTAAAGCATTACTGGTAAATATATGATTGTGATCACCTACTATGATCATTGGGGTCCCATGTAACTTCTAAGTTATATCCATAAAAATGTTGTTACTGTACTTGCTACAAATATATGTGACAAGGCACAAAAATGGGCATATTTGGTGAGAATATCCATGTCCACCATGATGAAAATTACCCCTTTAGACTTGGTTAATATTTTGATTAAATTTATTAAAACCTCCTCCCACCTCTGGTTACGTATAAATAGAGGTTTTAGAATACTTGAGGTCTTAATTATATCAACCCTATATTTATGACACACCATACATTTCACAAAAAAATTGGACTTCCCATTTTATCCCTCCCCAATATAATTTATCATTGATTATATAATATTTTATAGGAATCCAAAGAGTTCATCTACTTGAGAGGCATGTAACTTTGAAATAAAATTATATTTAAGGGTTGATTGTTCCATAGGTAAAATCTATCCTTATATCATAAAGCATCCCATTTACACATAATTTTATATGACATGCTCAAATATTATTGGAGTGTCTAAATGATATTTTTAATATCTATGTCATTATTCCATTTTGATCTTTCCTCACCCACCTAATCTACCTGTAATATGAACATGACACACAAGAGTGCCTCTATGGACTCATCCCTAATGGATAGTGTACCAACCACTACATTCTCCTTCCCTTTATTTTATATGATCTCCATGTAATATCATAACATATATGTGACTTAATTTTGTTGTTATTTACATGATAACCTTTGTTCGAACAAGTACTTTAGACTGGTATGCTTTGTATTCACCTTGAAGTGTGTTCCTATTAGATATGGTCTCCATTGTTTGACCATGTGTAGGATAACCATCATTTATTTCTCATAAATAGGCTTAAATATATTATTACCTTTGAGTTGGAGAATATAAAATACAAATGAGCATCCATATTACATGAGAATATGCATTGGATTTTGATGTGACCAACTTCACTTTTCTAGGTTTTGTATCACCTTTTTGTTGATGTATTCAAATATGGAACACATGATGTGTATATCTACTTATGGATCAAACCCTAACTCTTCATGCTTATTCACCCTTAAGATGTGTTTACAAAAAATGGGTTAGTGGGATCATGATGTTGAGCTGACCTCAAAGACCCATCTATCAATGAATGATTCCTACATAGACAATACTCCAAGAAATCCCTTAGAATTATGTAGTTCTCCCCTATGTGTGGGATTGTGTGAACAATGGTGTAATATGATATATGTATATGCATGTAATGATATATGTAATAACTTGAAAAATAATTCTCATGGGATATTATTTGGATGCTTCAAACCTTTTGTATGATTTTTCCTATGACTAATAAATATTAGGGACATCTAGGTAAGAATAACTCAATTGTATGATTTAATGAATGAGATTTGGTAGGTTCTTGCTTAGTATTTACTAGAAGAATAATGATAAGGTTTATACTTGTATTTATACCACACCTTTTGAAAATATCTCATGGTAGGGTTTAATAAGACAAATAGGCCAACCCATAGGTTTTGAATAGTTTAAAATTTAAATGACTTTAGGTGATTAGACACTAGATAAGGATTTAGACACCAATGTTGATGCTAATGTTCCTATATGGTCAGTAGTGTCTATAAGGATAGAAAATAGGTATGAATATGTAACTTATAATGAAGGATATATATCAAGATTTAAGATTTTTTTAGTGTACATGTGGTCTAGGTCATCACAATGATAACAATCATAGTATAAGATAATCATTTAAGCATAGTGAGATGGCAAATGTGAGCCTTTTAGTAGTAGGAAGTCTAAAATTGAAGGGTAGATCCTTGATTGGTATTTATCAAATGTCCAAGACTGAGATGCTATAAATATTTAGTTTTGGTATCCACATCCATTTGGATCCTTGTTAAGCATATTTTTCATCTAAAAAGAGCTCACAAACCATGGATAGTTCATACACAACCTTCATAGATTGAATTTTGTACTCTCTAAATGAAAACACATAAACAAATCTCCATTGTTTCTAAGGTAGTGATCCATTGAAATCACAACATAATACCTGCACCACCAATGGGAATGGAAAACATAAGGTAATTTAATAGGAAGTAAACTTGGTGAGTCTAATTCTATGGCATTTTATTAAAATAACTAATTGTGCTCCTATCCAAAATCATGATCTAAAATGTTAGAGCTCGATTAAAAATATTTCAAGTTCTTATCTAAGTTATTTTTGATGAAGTTGTGAGTAATTCATGAGTCAATAAAAACTATCACCTTTTATTTTTTAGGAAACACACTACCTTGAGGGTTTGTGGGGTGATAATACCTAAAATTTTATGATAAGAGATAGTTGGTTGGGGATCTCCTAACTCCATCTCTAGCTCATCAACAAATTCTAATGCTCATTCATCATTTTATTTTTCATTGGCACACTAAAAATAGATCAAATTATTTTAAACACATTTATGTATTCATCTACATTTTATATTATAATTAAAACATAATCATTTTACCATTTTTTATTCATTTTTTTGAGGTTTTAAATTGGTATAATGAGGGAATGATGGTGTTGGGGTGTGATGATCTCTTGTGTTAATGACTACCTACTTGTTTTTATCTATGAATGTTTTATATCCTCTACATGCCATAATATACTTAAATACATTAAGTGGATTAATCACTCTTATCTCATGTTGAATGAGGTCCTTGAGATTTCAAAGAATTATTTTATTCAAATTATCACATGTAATCATCTCTATGCATAAATATAGGATATGGAATTGATGAATATATTCCTCAATTGACCTAATTTTCTATAGATTTTCCAATTAGATGACTTAATTATATATCACACTATTTCTATTATGTATTTATAGTTCCTCTTTAAAAATTGAAGAAGTGACATTGAGAGCCTGGTTACATCATTTGAGCACAAAACCACTGACACATAAATTAATTTTTTAGGTTACAAATATAAGGATGCCATGGTAACATTATTACCAAATGGGATTTTGTATAGATAAAAAAATTATCCATTTTATTGATCTGGTTAAGAAAATCATTTCCATCAAACTTATGGATGTTGACCTTTTGTATCATGTTCCAACACCCTAAATTAGTGTTATCCATGGGATGAGGCTATGCAATATTTAGATCCACCTTGAGTTGGTTATCCATAAGATCTACCTCTCATTGGTTGTGAGACTAACAAAATCTTGATGGAATTCCTGAGAGATGAAAATTATCCTTTCATTTTGTTACACATGTTCTTCATATCTCATTTCATTTCATTTCACATATTCTCCATTTTATACTCTATGTTACACATACTACCATTAAAATTGTGCATTTTGTCATCTAATAAATAAAATATCATAATAGAAGTCCCACTTAGTCTGAACTCAAACTATATCTCCTCTTTGTTAGGATTTTTCCTTGGTGGGCATTAATTATTTATCCGACCTCTATTTTTTGGTCCTATCATGCTAAGCCTTGAGAGCACATAATTTGATTTTACTAAAATTTGATCAACAAGTTTCAAACTTAGGTTGGACTCAAATCCAAAATATGAAATAAAAAACCCCCACTATAATTTTGTGACCTTTTAAAAAATGTAAATAAATCATAATAGTTCCATAAATTATAGTCTATAGAGGGAATCTATGAAAAAAACAAAATTAACAATAAATCAACAAAAAATTATCATAAAAATAAGAACATTGGAATTTAGCTTCATTGAATAAATATCTAATTTATGTAATTTTT
The DNA here is from genome assembly GCA_037957365.1 of Torreya grandis. Taxonomy (NCBI): domain Eukaryota; kingdom Viridiplantae; phylum Streptophyta; class Pinopsida; order Cupressales; family Taxaceae; genus Torreya; species Torreya grandis. The sequence goes on from JARHVA010000565.1 coordinate 725,116, forward strand.
TTGAAAGATATAGGTGATTCTTAAAAATTAGGTTTTCAATTATAATTTTACCCAAATCGAAGCTTTGATATGTTAGGATTACCCTTTATTTAGGATAATTTATTTATCTTAAGTTCTCTTTATGTGTGTAGAATTTTGATTTATGTGAATTATAAATTCACATAAATCTAGATTCCATGAGGTGTCACTCACCTCTTTGTTCTCCTTTAAGCTTTGGGAGGTACTTGCATAAATAACCCCTTCCCCCACTTGAAACACACTTACCTACACTCTTTAAGGGAATAGGCCATAAGGAGTACACACAAAGGAGGATTGTAAGGTTATCATGGGATTCCTTGTAACTCCCATTCTTTTCCTCTACATCTATAAAAGAGTCTTCCTCTCCACATTTCTTCACTAAAAAGTTGTAGCTCTCTCTCTATTCTTATCACTTAGCTCTTGATTCTAAATTATAATTGTGGTAATTTTGGTGACAAGCCTTCTTATAATATCACATGAGTTTTTATATGACACATTCAATTTCCCACTTTAAAATTCTTGTCTCATTTGTGGTTTGCACCTTGAGAGGTAATATTATTTCTTATTTTTTTTAATTCTATACTTCCATTTGAAATTGATGAATATTTTTTGGATAGTACCTTTATAGTATTAGAGATCGATTCATATTATTAACATTTTTTTAAAGATTTGTGTAGGATTTTTTGGGTGACATCTCATTTTTTTGTAATGGTTATCACCCTTACAAAATTTTCAAATCTATCACTTTCAAGTTATTTTTTTGTTGAGTTTTTTTCCTACTAACAAGTGAAGTGCAGGTAGTTCTTAAGGATAATTTTATTGGAGAGTTGTAAATGATTTCATGGTGATGTCATGGAGGTGTCCTGGTGAGTGGATGAAGTGCCTTGATAGTCTATGTGACAATGACAAAGTGTGCAATGTGCTTGTCCTGATATGATTGAAGTATGATTGGTTGATCTTCTATTTTGGCATGGTTAGAGATGTTTAGGGATAAGTATGGTGTATTTATCATGTATAAAAGGTACTTAAGATGTTTTATAAGCTTTGAGTGATTGTGTGCATGAGTGGAATTCATCTGGTTATCCATAGTTTTCATCTAGACACTTTGAGTCTAGTGGCAAAAAATCTGAGTAGATTATTTGATGACATCACCTTTGCCACATGTGGATGAGTAAAGGGGAGTTGGTCATAGGGTTGTGATAAAATTAGTTCCTAGTCTCTATGAATTAAATCTTAGGTCATGCACCTAAGCATGTCAAAATATATTCAAGTGTAAATTTGGGCTCCTAAGGATTTTGATAGTGTTTTCCCATAGTCAAATTTTCATGAGACAAGAAATAATCAAGTAAGCATTTTTATGGTATCATATCTCTCACATGTGGATGGTTCATGAGAAGGTGATCATATGGGTTTATTCAATTTTATTCCTACTTTTTATACACCAAATTTTAGGTCATGTGATGTAGCATGATAAAAAATATGCATGTGCAAAGTTGGGATCCCAAGCATTTTGATAGTGTTTTTAATGTTCAAATAGAGCTGAATAAGTAGTTTGTTGAAATAATATCTCTCATGTGTGAAGGTTTTTAGAACAAATTTATATATGGATAGAATCCCCTTTGTGATAAGATCTAATGTTTAAATTTTAAATCATGAGATTAAGTGAAATGAAAGTTATACAAGAGCAAAGTTGGCCTCACATGCATGTTCTAAACATAGTTGGCTCTATGATAGAAGATTTTGAGAATGAATTGTAATGGTGTTATATCTCACACATCTAAAGGTTTCGATAGTATTTGGATACATGGTTGGATTCTCCTATGTGAGGAGATCATATGGTCCAAATTTGAGAACATGCGAGTGAGTGAGGTAAAAGATATGATTATGAAAAGTTAGCCTCCTAGGCAGATAAGTAAGGTTCCCATACTTAGTCAAAATTTCACAAGTTAAAGTTTGAGCAACATCGATAGTGCACGTTACTCTAAGAAGTCAGGAAATAATGAGATGCAAGCTTAGTGTTCAATATTTAATGCTAAGCAGAGATAAAGATCAAGCTTCTTCTAAGGATCAATGGTGAGTAGGAGATCATATAGATAGAGATCAATGGTGTGTATTAAATTCAAGAGGTCAAAGTGATAATTGTTTATCTTTGTTAAATACTAAGCTATGTATAGAATATTGATGGAGCATGTTGAGTCAAAGTTTCTAGAGTGCATGAGATGAGGTCAACTGTCAAATGTTTAATGTTTGGATTTGATAGACTATGCATTAAAGTTTGATCAAGATCAATGGTGCATAATTTATCTAAGATGGGAGGAAATGAGATGTGAGTATAGTATTTGATGTTTAGCTGTGACTGTTGACATTTAAATATTTGAATTTTACAAAGGAAACAACTAGTCTACAATATTTTACCCATAACTTTTGATCCAAAAAAAAATTGCTCATGGTGTAAAAAGAGAACTCTAGAGGAATCCAAGGAAATCTAGGAAATATAGATTTTAAGATTTGAAAGTGTGTACATACATAGTTATGAAGGTTTAAAGTTGACTATGTTTTTGTATTTTTTCTGCAAGTGACTTGGGAAGGATATTTAAGCTTGTTTTGATGTTGTTTTGGTATATCTTGATGAATTAGATATTGGGAAGTGTTCTAGAATCTATGAAGACCATCTGTGTGCATTATAAAGGTTTGATCATTTGTATACAATATGGAAAAATCTTAATATGGTGACTATGTGTTCATTCATGATGACTATGTGTAGAGAATGTTGATTAAGCTTGCATACAAGAGTGTAATGATGACTGTAAGCATTTAAGGATGATTAAGGGGTCATGTAGTGTGGACCTATACATTTAAAAGTGGTCATGTGTTCATTTTTTGATTGATGATGTGATAAATGGGTGAATAGGTCTCCATGAGACCTATAAGAGCTACAAGGGCCTTATTAAAAGGTGTAACTACTTAAGGGTGACCCATAGATGCTATGGTCAACCTATGAAATTGTATTGAGCCATGTATTTGTATGATATATGCCTTAAGGTTTAAGGCACTCATAATGGTTGACCAAGATGGTGATGATCATGATTGATCTATAAATAGTGAAACCAAATGTGTTGGTTTCTAGATTTGTAAGACTTGGATGAGGAAGTGTGAATGTGGAGCCAAGCAAAGGAGATAAACTTTAAAAGAGAAGGTATAGGTAAATGAGGACTAAAATAGAGTGAAGAGGATCAAACATGATTGTTTGAGCAAGGTGCTGAAAGTGATCACATAGGTCATTAGACCTAATAAACCTAGAAGAGGCAAAATGGGTAAGTTTGCTCAAGAGGCTATTTGAGAGAGTATATTCTGAGAGAAGGAAAGGTGGAGACTATATGAGATTGGTGGTTGATATGAGAGGTAGATCAGAGTGTGGAATATGTGTGTGACCATATACTCATGTTTTTGCTGTTATGATAGAGTTATTATAGGTGTGATGAAGTGAGTGTGAGTAAAAGGTTGAGCAGTGGGGATAATTGGGATATGTAATGTGTCCTAATTGATCTTTATGTGTTGGCTCAAGTATGTAATGTGATTTGACCAATAGGGAGTGTTTTTGTGATAGATTTTTTATTGAGAAGAGTATAGTGGTCTAATAGGTGGCTTTGGATGCATTGAGTGTGCAATTTTGAAGAGAGATGATATACTTTGTATCTCCATCAAATTGGTAGATAATCAGTGCTGAGGAGATGTTTTGTTCATAGGTGTTGTTATGGCAACTCAATATCTAAGGTGGTTGCATCCTCTTTAAAAGGTAAAACTTGATAAAAGTTTGGTTGTTATTGTATCTCAGCTAGATAGGTGTCATAGTACCTTGTGGGATTGTAGTCTCACTAAATAGGGATTGTAGTTGTTTGATCAGTTGTAGCTGGTCTAAATTAGTTCTTGTTATTATGAGACAATAGTCCAATTGCAAGTTCTAGTGGGTTTTATTCTCCAAGAGGGTTTCCCACATATGACATGTGTTATGTGTTTGATCTTGCATTATCTTTCTTGTTCACTGATATGAATTATGTGTATGCCTCATGAATGTATGTAGTAAATGATTCAGAGTTTGAAGGAATTGGAATTGAAGTTGTAATATTTGGGCTCACTGATTCACCTCCCTTAGTGATTTTACCTCTAACAATTGGTATCAAAGTGGGTCCTTTAGAGGAAGCCTAATAGTTTGAAGATGATCCTAAGTAGGTACAAAGATGGCTAAGAAGTTTAAGAAAGAAAATCAATAGTGGAAGGTTATGGTTAAGGCACTTGAAGAACAAATATGTACTTTAAAAATTGATGCTAAAGAGGATGAGAAGGTTATCAATGACCTCAAGGATTAGCTAGAAGATTCCAAGGCAAGTCTGAGTTCAAAAGAGGAAAGTTTTTCAAAAGAAAAGGACATCATGTGTGATGAAGAATTTTTCCATGATAATGAAGAAGAAGTTGATCTAGAAGTTGAGCTCATATGTGCACTTGGTGAATTAAAGGAAAAAATAAGAAGAATCATAAGATGAGAAATATGATCAAAGGTCTTGAATCACAAGTTAGTTCTCTTGAGCAAACATGTAGAATAACGGATGGCATGGAAAAAGAAGATAAGATGGTAATGAGACTATCCAAGTTCTCAGAGGTTAGTTAATGGCTATAATTTTAAGTGTAAGAGCTAAAGAGGATGAGAGCATTCAACTAAAAACCAAGATAGGTTCATTGATGGTTGAGCATGAGCTTCTTATAGTCATGTTGGATAAGCTAGAAAAGAAGCATGAGCAGCCAAAGTATGTCAAGGAGAATATAAGCTTTGAAAACAATGTAAGAAGGTCTGTTAGATAACCAAATGCTTCAAGGTATGCTAGTTTATTTTATAGTCATTGTTATATATGTCATATGTATGGTCATAGAGCTAAGGATTTTAAAATGAAGTTAGTCAATTATGGACATTATGGAGCTATGATATAAGGATTTTTTGGCTAAATATTGATCACAATTCAAATTTGTCAAAAGGTACGAATGATGTTATTTATTTCAGTTGTCATAAGAGTGGACATATTGATAGATTCTATCCAAATAATGTTAAAAGGTCTTCACGGTATGTCAAAGGATATAGAGCTCCTAAAAGGTTTGAGAAAGGACAAACTCAGGCATGAAAACCAAAGGTAATCATCACCAATTCTTCTAGTCATAAGGTTGATAAGAAAGTTGCTCTAGAAGGCTATGTTGTAGATCGGCTTAAAATCAAAGGTTAAGTTGGTAAGTTGGCTATAGAAGATGAGAAGAGTCAAACTATGGTATGGAGACCCGAGGTAGTAAAGACTAAGGTGACTAATCCTATTGTGTCCAAGAGTCTTGATAGATTCATTTCCAATGTGGAAAAGGGATCAAAAGTGAAGGAAAGTCAAGAGTTTCTATTGTCAACATTTGTTAACAATTCTGAAGTACAAAATATGTCAATTGTCTAGATAGAAAAGGAAAAACAAAAGTCAGTTCAAGTTAAGGTCAAGGAGAAAGCCAAAGTGCTGATTGAGGCTAGTTTTAAGCCTAAGAAGAAGACATATCAATATCAGATGACCAAGGAGGAAAAGGAATATGAGGAGTTATGGGAAAATCTTGGTTTCACATTGTTCTAAGACATTGTGGGTCAGGGCGTCTCTATCTAGGCTTCAAGGAGACACTTTCCAGTCAGAGGAAGCTTGGTGGCTATCATATATTGTTTGATGAGATGGTATGAAAATAAGGTATGTTTGTGCATTCTTTTTATATATCTTTTTTTGGAGAAAAGAAGCTTATGAATAATCTCAGTGGTCCTATATTGATAACAAGTTAGCTTGTTGATCATGGTTTGGATGCTCTAGTATAAAAGTGAGTTTCAAATATCTATTTGCATATCAGTTTATGGTAGATGCCAAGTGAGCCTATAAGTTGAAGGCATTTATTGTAGGCTTATGTTCTAGATATTGATAAGCCTATTAATAGGTTATTGAATATTTTTGTATGCCATGAAATTTTATAATTTTCTAAAGATGAGGTATCTATATATGAGTATTGATAGTGATTGGACAATATTTGAAGACATGTTGAAGATGCCATTTTACTAATGAAGCATGAAGTTAGGGGGGATTTGTAATTGGTTAGGTCATAGGATCAAAGGATTGAGTAGTTGATTATAAGAAAGAAGGTGTGGAGAAGCAAGTTTGTGTTCTCAAGAAGATAATGATTATTAGATAAGGTATTTGTTTAATGGGGAACAACAAGTTCATGAGTTTGCTCTAAAGGTTTATGAAGGAACTGTAGTATAAGATCATAATGAATGGTTCCAAGTGGATTAAGGAGATTGATGGTATGTCAAGAATATTTTGATGTTTAAAAAGGTCTATACACTTATTTTTGATGTGATCTAGGTGCTTTTGTGGTCTAAAGATATGTTTATGCCAATTGAAGATTTTTTGAGTGCTCTCAATTTTCTCAATTTTTGGCTTAAGGGCAAACATACCTAAAATGGGTTATAGGAATTCTATGTTCCCAAAGGTGTGAAGGCTCAATTTTTGGTCCAAAATTTTGTCATGGGTGTCTATAGGTGTGCAAGAAGTTTTAGAGATGTGCATTAACTAGGAGGTTTGTTAACTCTATTTATTTTAAGATACTAGGGTTTTGAGTTATGATATAAGTGGTTTGCCTTGTGATTTGAGGTTTTATGATTATTAATAGGTTGAATGGGATAAATGTATTTTCAAATCAAGATTCAAAAATATTTCAAGGTTTGTGGTTCTTAGGTTATTCAAGGTTTTGTAAAGTTGGAGGCTTAATTAGTGTTGACGCTGGAAAGTGCACCCTGCGGCAGGAAAATGGATTCTTGCCCTCTCCCCACAACATGGAAACTCCTCTCTCACCTGTGGGATGGCAAAGCAGGAGAGGAGAGTCTCTAGGTATGGGATAGTTCCCTTTGATGTATCTTGTTTGTTCCAGGTAGTGCGAAAATATAGATATACAGCTATATATTGGGGGGGATGAAAAGGGAAGAAAATGCAGGAAAGCAAACAACCTACTCTAAAAGAGGTGATACACCAAATAAAAGGTTGACCTTCTAGATCCACTCTCAGAATCAAGGGAAATGCAAGTATACTCTACACATCTGATAGAAGAACTAGGCTGCTGAGACTAACATGGAGGCTATAATGGGAAATACATAACAAAAGTTTACCGAGGTGCTATGGAATGCACACTTACAAGCAACTTACTCTATCCTGTCTTTCTCAAGTATTGCTCTTCTCCTTTCAGCTGCAGAATCGACACCTTGTAGATAGCTGGTTTGTTGGCATTACCTGTGAAAGCATGGAAGATAATAACTAAATACAAATAATACTCATGACATACATAGCAAATCAGTCCAAGATGGAGGCAAAGACTGTATTTTATTGATTTAGGTGGAGAATTTGCAGAGCTGTGCTCTTTACAAAATTGGGGAAGATTCTGATAAATGAATAAGTCTACCCATTTATAGGGAAAGAGTCAAGAGGAGTCAAGTGGCAGCTTGAGTCTCCATTGGGAAGAGAGAAAACACTATAGATGACATCACAAGTCTGCCAAGACCATGCTTGTTGCCTCATTTTGCATGCTGGTCTTCTCCTCCGGCCATTGGGCGGGCTTTTTCCTGTGCTATGTAGGTGTTTTTTGCCCCCTGATGATGTGGTCAACAAATTTGCCACCCGCTACTGTGGACTGCATGTAGGACTTCTGCCGACGTCAGCCAATAAGCTGCCAACTGCGGCAGTTTTGCCGATGTCGGCTGATGTAAGCTGCCGATTGCAGTAGTTTTGCCGACATTAGCCGATGTTAATGGCCTCTTTTTCTCCATCGACTGCTTCACACAGTGATTTTGTCGCCCTCTGCATGTGTGTAGGTGGTCTCTTTTTACCTGCCAGTGTTGTGGGCAGTGATTTTGCCACCCTCTGCATTTTGTCTGCCCTTCTTTTGCCTTAGTGTTAAATGCCCCAATTTTTCTTCTCCCCTTGTGTGAATGTTCAAAGACTCTGCCTTTTGCTACCGTGAACATCAATGAATGAGGCTGATGAACCAATGCTTAGAAACGGAGTTGTCAAACCCTGAAGACAGACCTTGCAACCCGAAATGACTGGCCATGTAAAGCAGGTGTAGAAGGTGACTGAGATTTTGCCTGGGGGCAAAATTGGGTCAACAAATTGGTGACTCACAGGGTAAGCGTGCCTGTTATGCTTAAAACCTAGTTGCCTTACATTCCATTGGGTGCAGAGTCAGATGGTGACTTTGAAGAGAGTTCTCCACAGCTTTTGAGATCCCAAAATCAAATACACAGAATTTACCCCCAAACAAAGGGAAACACACAAAGCTAAAAAACAACTAACTATGCAAACTGCACTTAGGGAAAATAGGGAAAATTATGTACAGTCAAACCAAAATTTAGTGGCAATGCTTCAGATGTATCCCATTGACTGGGATACACAATTCTTTACCGTCTAACCTGGAGAGCTGGAATGCGTTATGCTGCTTGCACTGAGTAATCATGTAAGGACCGCTCCAGAGGGCATCAAATTTTGCATGTTTTTCTGGCCTAGCTCTATCTTCGTCCCATTTTAGGACAATGTCTCCTTCGATGAAACAATTTGATGAAGATCTCTTGTTGAAATGTCTTTTCACTTGCTATTGGCGACTGATCATAGAGACCATGGCCCAATTCCTTACCTCCTGGAGCTCCATTAGTTCACACAATCTGACCTCCATGCTACTTTCTTCTTCTAGCCGCAGCTGATGAGCGAGGTCCAGTGCTGGCAATTTGAGTGAAATGGGAAGCCTTGCTTCCCTTCCATACACAAGCGTATATGGATAATTTCTAATTGATCTCTTTAGAGTGATTCGATTGGCCCATAGAGCTGTCTTCAGCTTGGCATGCCAAGTTTTTTGATTCTCTTCTATGGTTCTCTTTATAATCCTGATCAAATTTTTGTTAGTGGACTCAGCCAACCCATTTCCCTACAAGTAGTAATTTGATGAAGTGCTAAGGTATATACCATACCTCAATGTCGATTCACTAGTTTTGGTTCCCAGAAAAGCCAAGGCGTTGTCTGAAATTATAGTGGCTGGGACCCCAAAACGTGTCACTAAGTCCTCATAGAAATCTAGGACTGCGCTTTCATTCACTTCCTTCAAAGCAATGGCTTCCACCCACCTGGTGAAATAATTCGTAGCAGTCAGGACCCACTTGTGTTTGGTGCTAGAGGGAGGATTGATCATCCCTATGAAATCCAGGCCCCACTACATGAATGGTTGTTCAACTTGAATGGGCTGTAGGGGCATGGCAGTCAATCGCTGCTTTCCATCAAAGAGTGCACACTGCTGACACTTTCTTACCCAGGCATGGGTATCTTTGAAAAGAGTGGGCCAAAAATAGCCAGCTCTCATTATTTTTGCTGCTGTGGTCTTAGGGGAAAAATGGCCACCTGCTGGCCCATCGTGAAACTCAGCCAATACCTTGTCAGCGTGACTGGGGTCAATGCATCTTAGGACAACCCCAGAGAGATCCTTCCTGAATAATACTCCATCAATCAAAATGTAAGGAAGGGACTGAAGTTTAAAATACCTTTTTTCAGCCCTATCGAGACCCTATGGACATTTGCCCGTAAGAAAGAAGTGCCTCATGTCCATCGTCCAATCTCTTATGATAGCTGGTTCTTCTGCAATGGTTGCATCATGGATCAATAAGCTGTCTTCACCCTTTTGCCTCAAATCTACTGCTAGCTGTTCACACAGGCCTCTTCCTCTCACCAACTTGATGATTTTGATGTCTATGTCATACTCTTTTCTCGTTTAAGTCTCGATTGGTCAAGAAATATTTGATGCCAGGATGTGGAACCATGAGATGGATCCTTCTATTTGACAACATATATCTAAATTTCTTCAGGCTGTGCACCACTACCAGGACTTGCTTCTCTACGTAGGTGTACCTGATTTTGAAGTCCTCTAACCCTTGGCTGAAGAAGGTGAGTGGTTGCTCGAGGTCATCACTATTTGCTTGGGTAAGCATAGCAGATATTACTTCTCCATTACTAAAGGTATAGAGATTGAGGTCTTTATCGAAGTTAAGGCTGATTAGAGTGGGAGCCTGGGTTAGAGCCTATTTGATAGCTTCAAAGCTGTCTTTTCTTGGCGTTGTCCATTTGAATTCTTCACCCTTCCTTAGCAAGGAGGTTAGGGGTTTAACTATTTTATCAAAATTTGAAATGAACCTCTGAATGAAATTTATCCAGCCAAAGAAACTCTGAAGGCCTTTCTTGTGCTTTGGTAGGGACATCTCCAAGATGGAGCGGACTCTCTCGGGGTCAATAGACAAACCTTCCTTGGACACAATGTGACTAAGAAGTTTCCCCTCATGAATTAAAAATACACATTTCTTTGGATTTAGGGAGATGCCAAATTCCCTGCACCTCTCAAAAATTTGCCTGAGGTGCTTCATATGCTGTCCTGCCTCCTTGGAGAAAACCATTATATCATCGAGGTACACCAGCACATTCTTATTTATCAAACCACTGAAAGCCATGTCCATGGCTCGCTGGAAAGTAGCACCAGCATTGGATAGCCTAAAAGGCATCTTCTGGTAGGTGAAGGTTCCCCATTTAGTGGTGAAGGCTATTTTATATTGGTCGCAGCTCCGAACCAAAATCTGATTATATCTCGAATAACCATCCAGGAGGGAGAAATGTTTGGAACCAGTTACCTTTTGGAGAATCTGCTCCATGTTCGGGAGGGGATAATGATCCTTTAAAGAGACTTTATTAAGGTCTCTAAAGTTGACACACAACCTGATCTCCCCATTTTTCTTTCTAACTGGAACCAAATTAGCCAACCATGAGGAATGTTTGATCGAAAATATAATGCCAGACTCAATCAACTTGACCAATTCTTTCTGCATAAGGAGCTTGATCATTGAATTAATAGGCCTCTACTTTTGTGTGATTGGCTTTGTGCCTTCATCTAATTCAATGGTGTGCTGGGTGAGTCTTGGATTGAAGCCTTTAGGGTCGCTATAGTTCTAGGCAAAGACGTCAACAAACTCCTGACACAGCAGAATGAAAGCTTGCCTTTCTTGAAACATGCAGACCTTACCAAGCCCCAACAACTTGTCCTTGAAGATTTCAACTTTTTCATAATTCTCCTCTTTGGTAGTGATGCATGCTTTGTCATCTCTTAGTTGGTCTTCTCTGTTGAAAATACTTTCAAGTGTGACTAGACCCTTAGGGAGTTTATTGTTCTTCAATTGGATGATCTGATTTCCATATTGCTGCTGCAATTTTGCTTGATTATGGACCGCGAACTCAGCTTCTTCCTATAGGAAGAGAGCTATCCACTGGTCACTTTCGAAGACTTGCCAATTTATAATATTGTCTGAAATTGAAGGCCGAACCACCACTTTTAAATGGTGTGAACCACAATCTCTGCTTATCTCTTTTGAAACATCAAATTGGGCGCCAATAGCTGCTAGCCTGTCAGCCTGCTTATTCTATTCTCTGGGGATTGAGGTAATGTTAAGAGCAAGGAAATATTCCATCAAGTCCCAGACTCTATACTTGTAAGACTTCAGCAATGAGTTCTTGGTTAGGTTCAGGCCTCTGCTTTGGTTCACTATTAGTTCACTGTCCCCCAGGATTTGCAATTCCTGGATCCCTCTCTTTCTTGCCCACTCAAGTCCATGAATCAAAGACTCATATTCTGAAATATTACATGTGCAAGAGAACTAGAAACAGAAAGATAAAAAGTACCTTTCTTTAAAGGGGAGACTAACATTGCCCCACCACCAGCACCCAATTTGCTTTTGGAACTGTCGAAGTATAGTTGCCATAGGCCAAGGTCTTCTTTGTTCTCCTTCATTATATTGGGCATGACGGTGCTTTCTTCATGCAAGCAATAGACGCCAAGGTCTGCCTCCTCAATAAAATTATAAGGATCGTGCTCGAAGTTATCGCTTCCCCACTCATCCAAGAGTAGATCTGTGACTCCTTCAAGAGTAGAAGATGAAGATTTGTCCGTCTGAGAGTCTTCTGGATCAATGATAGTGTAACTGACATTCACTGCCTTGGGTGAATAGGGCTCTAGGTGGTCCTTATAGAGTGGCTTAGATTCAATTTTCACTTTGGTCTCGTATTTGGTTCTAAAAACTAGATATGACCAATTCGATGCTAGATAACCACCTATCTTGGATGTAAAGTCCCTAGACAAATAGATTGCAAAATATGGAGGAACGTCCGCTACCACTATATCTTGGGGGATTGAGAATGTCGGGTAGGCATGCAATGTTAAACTCAATCCTTTCAAGACTTCGACTGTCTTTGTAGGCATCCCATCTAGTTGTAAGACTCCTTTATTCATTACTTCATATTTTAATCCCATCTTATCAGCAATGCACTTGGGCATTACTGAAGTGCTGGCCCTGCTATCAATTATGCAATTGTGTACTAAGAAATCCCCTATGATCAAAGATACATAAAAAGGGGGAGTATTTTCTTCTTTCTTTACCTGACCTGGAGCAGAAGGCTGCCCATTCATCATTAGGACGTTATTAGTGCCTGTTGGGATGGCCTGTCGATCTAGCTCATGCAATTCTTTCTTCAATGCGTCCCTTTGTCTTGGGAGAGACAATGAATCCCATAGAGAAATGCTCATAGGCAATTTCTTCATTTGATTAACTATATTAACTTGGGGACTGACTCCTTTCATGCTTTCTTTTGGGCTGATCCCGACTGGAACTGTAGACTGAGGAGCTAGAGGTGCAAATGGTTGTCTAAAAATTGGGGCCCTTTGAAATGGGTGCGATGGAGGATTCATTGCTGCCTGAGGGGAAGCCTGTGCTTCTCCAACTGCTCTTATTTTAATTCTCGTGTTGGCTGCAACACAATTAGCCTGATTGTTTGCAACACCTCCATGATTAATCACATAGAGCTCACCTTCTTCGTGATTTATCAGGGTAGAATTTGGCTGAGTTTGATTGTTACTTGTGCTGGGCTGAGCTGGAAACTCAAAAAATTGGGAAAAATTAGCAACTTGATTTTTTGAATTCTAGAAAAAATTCATCATATCATTTGTGTGGACAGCTTGCTCTTGACCTTGTCCCATGGTTGAACAACCTGGCTGCTCCTGCACTAGATTGTTTTGAGTAGGCACCATGGCTTTGGATGATGAAGAGGGGCCTGAGTTATAATTTTGATAAGGCTTGGTTGTAGTGAGCTGCCCCTAACCTTGGTTATAGTTTTGAAAGGGGGGTCTAGGGGCATGGCCATAATTCTGATAACCCTGGTTTGGCTTGTTGCTTTGAGCTTGCTACCTTTTAAGGGGAACAAGTTCATTTGACATGCTCTGCAACAGGCCCGTAACTTCATTTAATTCATTGGATGGAACAACAACTGACTTCTCAATGACAGGTAGGGGAGCAATTGTGGGAGTGACAACCTGAATTGGGGGGAGCAATTCTAGGAAAAGTGGCATATGAGGCCTAGGGGCAATTTTCCTGGCTTGAATCAAGCAATTTTCAGTCGCAATGGCAATGTCATACGCAGCCGGCAGTATATGTTCTCCCATAGATTGGATCATCATAGCAATGTCACTATTTAATGCTTTTAAATAGTACAAGAAAGTGTAGCTGGGGGTAGGCCTTACCAAGATGGGAATTCTATCCCAAGTCTTTTGAAAATGCGTATTGAAGTCCTGCATGTACTCATGCGGAGCTCTTTTTATAGTCGTCAGCTGCTCAACAAGAGAGAGGCCATCACTTTTCTCCCCAAAATGACCAGTTAAATGAGTACCCAATTCATTCTAGGAATGTATGGAATTCACAAGCAAGGTGCCGTACCAATCAAGAGCTTTCCCTTTCAGAGATAAGGCTAATAGTCTAATGGCAATATTTTCTTCTGTTATATTGTGAATATTGCAAAGGTTGGCAATATTCTTGATATGCTCAATAACTGTAATAGGTCCCACTCCATCAAAAGAAGGCACATTTTTTAGAGCTGTTCCTGGAATCGGATCATAGTGTGGGAGGTTTAAAGGGCTCTCGCCATGAAAAGATGCAAAAGGTAATGCCATGGCTGGAAAAGGTTGTATTTGTGGCTGAGCTGGGTTGGTGTTCCTAGCAACAAGTCTAGGAGGATTTACTAGTGGATAAGGGTGAGTTCTTTCAAACCTGAGCCTTTTAGCAGAGTTAAAAGCTAGCTCAATGAAAACAAAAGGAACCCCTCTTGAAGCTGACCTTGTGGTAACCTTTGACATATAAGTTTAAGCGACTGGTCTTAAAAATAAAGAACTGAGCTCTTACCAGTGGAGTCACTAGATGTTGGAAAATCTTTGAAATGACTGTAGCAGGACCAACATCAATCCTGAAATACTACTGCATTGAAAAATATGGTCCCACCGAGTGTGCCAAAACTGTTGACGCTGGAAAGTGCACCCTGCGGCAAGAAAACGGATTCCTGCCCTCTCCCTGCAACATGGAAACTCCTCTCTTGCCTGTGGGATGGTGAAGCAGGAGAGGAGAGTCTCTAGGTATGGGCTAGTTTCCTCTGATGTATCTTGTTTGTTCCAGGTAGTGCAAAAATATAGATATACAACTATATACTGGGGGGGATGAAAAGGGAAGAAAATGCAGGAAAGCAAACAACCTACTCTAAAAGAGGTGATACACCAAATAAAAGGTTGACCTTCTAGATCCACTCTCAGAATCAAGGGAAATGCAAGTATACTCTACACATCTAGCAGAAGAACCAGGCTACTGAGACTAATAGGGAGGCTATAATGGGAAATACATAATAGAAGTTTACAGAGGTGCTATGGAATGCACACTTACAAGCAACTTACTCTGTCTTGTCTTTCTCAAGTATTGCTCTTCTCCTTTCAGCTGCAGAACTGGCACCTTGTAAATAGCTGGTTTGTTGGCATTACCTATGAAAGCATGGAAGATAATGACTAAACACAAATAATACTCATGACATACACATTAAATCAGTCCAAGATGGAGGCAAAGACTGTATTTTATTGATTTAGGTGGAGAATTTGCAGAGCTGTGCTCTTTACAAAATTGGGGAAGATTCTAATAAATGAACAAGTCTGCCCATTTATAGGGACAGAGTCAAGAGGACTCAAGTGGCAGCTTGAGTCTCCATTGGGAAGAGAGAAAACACTATAGATGACATCACAAGTCTACCAAGACCATGCTTGTTGCCTCGTTTTGCATGCTGGTCTTCTCCTCCAGCTGATGGGCAGGCTTTTTGCCTATGCTCTGCAGGTGTTTTTTGCCCCCTGATGTTGTGGGTAGAAAATTTGCTGCCTGCTACTATGGACTGCATGTAGGACTTCTACCGATGTCGGCCGATAAGCTGCTGACCATGGCAGTTTTGCCAACATCGGCTGATGTAAGCTACTGACCGCGGCAATTTTGCTGACGTTGGCTGATGTTAATGGCCTCTTTTTCTCTGTCGACTGCTTCACACGGTGATTTTTCCACCCTCTACATGTGTGTAGGTGGTCTCTTTTTACCCGCCAGTGTTGTGGGTGGCAATTTTGCTACCCTCTGCATTTTGTTTGCCCTTCTTTTGCCTTAGTGTTAAACGCCCCAGTTTTTCCTCTCCCCTTGTGTGAACATTCAAAGACTCTACCTTTTGCTACTGTGAACATCAACGAATGAGGCCGATGAACCAATGCTAAAAAATAGAGCTGTTGAACCCTGAAGACGGACCTTGCAACCTGAAATGACTGGCCATGTAAAGCAGATGTAGAAGGTGACCGAGATTTTGCCTGGGGGGCAAAATTGGGTCAACAATTAGGTAGTTGGTTTGTGAAGGAAGTATGTTACAGATGATGATCTTGGTGATAAAAATTGATGTGCATGAGGTGGAATATGAGAGTGATCTAGATATTAATTTTTAGGTCTTGAATATGTATCTACTAAAATTGTGGTCTCTACAAGGTTCCAGGTAGGGCTACAAGGAGGTTAGACAAGCCTAGTTTGAAGAAGAGTGCTTTTTGCTCAGTTTCTCCAAAATATTAAGGTAGGTTTATTTCAAGGAAATTTATCAAGTTTTTTGAGATTATATTTCCTATTTGGTGAGTGGCATGAAGTTCTATTGGTGTTACTTATGGTAGCTTGAGAGAGAAGGTTAGTACGCATGTGTGGTGGTTCTTCATGGTGTGTGGAGATTTGAAGATGCTCAAGATGTGAAATGGCTCTAAAATATTAGGGGGAGTCCCTATTAGATTATTTTTGGTTAGTTACATTAGAATCAATTGGTTTTATGTGTTCTTTCTTCATTAGTTGCAGTGCTTGGTTGAAGAGAGTGTTGGCATGGAGCAAGAGAATGTTGTCAAGGCAAGAAGAGGTAGGATCAAGGTAAAGGGGAGTTTTATAATATTTATAAGATGGTCCTCTCTTTTTTGTGGTATTTTTAGGTCCTAAAGATTATATTTTACCCAATTTTTCATTATGTCAAATGCGGAGAAAGTTCCTATTATGAAAGTGCTTAAAGAGAGAAGGTGAGCTGTATATTGTTATATATGATGATTGTTAACATCAATGAAAAAGGGGGAAGATTACTGGAGAGTTGTAAATGATGTCATGGTGATGTCATGGAGGTGTACTAGTGATGTCATAAAGGTGTCCTAGTGAGTGGATGAAGTGCCTTGATAGTCTATGCGACAATGACAAAGTGTGTAATGTGCTTGTCCTAGTATGCTTGAACTATGATTGGTTAAAATTATGTTTTGGCATGGTTAGAGATGTTTAGGGATGAGTATAGAGTTTTTATCATGTGTAAAAAGGTCCCTAAGATTTTTTCTAAGCTTTGAGTTCTTGTGTGCATGAATGGAATTCATTTAGTTGTCCATAGTTTCCATCTAGACACTTTGAGTCTAGTGGCTTAAAATCTACATAGGCAGTTTGATGACATCACTATTACCACATATGGATGAGTCAAGGGGAGTTGGTCATATGGTTGTGATCATATTAGTACCTAGTTTATTTACACTAAATATAAGGTCATGCACCTAAGGGCATTAAAATATATTCAAGTGCAAAGTTGGGCTCCCAGGTATTTTGATAGTGTTTTCCCATACTTAGCTAAATTTGCACGAGGCAAAAAATATTTGAGTAAGAATTTTTATGGTATCATATATCTCACATGTAGTTTACTTAGGAGGAGGTGATCATATGGATTTGTTCAATTTTATGCCTAGTTATTATACACCAAATTTTAGGTCATGTTATGTAACGTGACAAAATATATGTATATACAAAGTTAGGCTCCTAGACATTTTGATAGTGTTTTCTATGTTCAAATAGAGCTGAGTAACTAGTTTTTTGACATCATATATTACATGTGTGAAGGTTTTAGGAAAAAATTGATATATGGATGGAATCCCCTATGTGATAAGATCTTATGCACTAAATTTTAGATCATGTGACTAAGCAAAATGAAAGTTATGCAAGAGCAAAGTTGGCCTCACATGCATGTTATAAGCATAGTTGGCTCTGTGATAGAAGATTTTGAGAAGGAATTTTAATGGAATTATATCTCAAACATGTGAAGGTTTTAGGATTAGGTTGATACATGGTTGGATTCTCCTATGTGAGGAGAACATATGGTCCATATTTGAGAACATGCGAGTGAGTGAGATAAAAGATATGAATATGCAAAGTTGGCCTTCTAGGCAGATAAGTAAGGTTCCAATAGTCAAATTTTCATAGGTTCAAGCAACATCAACTGTGCGCATTGCTCCAAGAATTAAGGAAGCAATGAGATGTGAGCTTAGTATTCAATATTTAACACTGAGTAGGGATAAAGATAAAACTTATTCCAAGGATTAATGGTGAGAGGGAGACCATAAAAATAGAGATTAATAGTGTGTATTAAAGTCAAGAGGTCAAAGTGATAACTATTTAGCTTTGTTAAAGACTAATCTACATACATAAGATCAATGGAGTGCATTGAGTCAAAGTTTCTAGATTGCATGCGGTGAGGTCAACTCTCAGATGTTTAATGTTCAGACAAGATCAATGATGCATAATTGATCTGAGATGAGAGGACACAAGATGTGAGCATATTATTCAATGTTTAACTATGACCGTTGATATTTAAATATTTGAATTTTAAAAAGGAAAAAACTAATATGTGGTATTTTGCCCATAACTTTTGATCTAGGATGAATTTTCTCTTTATGTAAAAAGTGAACTTGTAGAGGACTCCAAGGTACTTATGTAAATATAGATTTTAAGATATGAAAGTGTGTACATACATAGTTATGAAGGTTAAAAGTTGACTATGTTTTCATATTTGTTCTGCAAGTGACCTGAGAAGGGTATTCAAGATTGTTTTGATTTTGTTTTAGTATATCTTGATGAATTAGTTATTTGGGAGTGTTGTAGAATACATGAGGACCATACATGTGTATTATGAAGGTTTTAACATTTGCATATAGTAGGAAAAAATCTTAAGATGGGGACTGTGTGTTTGTTAATGATGACTATGTGCATCGAATGTTGATTGAGCTTGCACAAAAGAGTGTAATGATGTCTATAAGCATTTGAAGTTGACTAAGGGGTCATGTAGTGTATACCTATAAATTTTAAAGTGGTAATGTATTTTTTTTCTCAATTATGTGCTAAATGGGTGAGTAGGTTCCCATGAGACCCATAAGAGCTATAAGGGCCTTATTAAAAGGTGTAGCTACTTAAGGGTAGCCCATAGATGTTATGGCTAACCTATTAATATTTTTTTGAGTTGTGTATTTTTATTATAGATGCCTTAATGGTTAAGGCATGCCTAATGGCTAACCAAGATGGTGATGATCATGATTGCTCTATAAATAGTGAAACCAAATGTGTTGGTTTCTATATTTGTAAGACTTGGATGAGGAAATGCGAATGTGGATCCAAGTGAAGGAGATAAAATTTGAAAGAGAAGGTATAGGATATTGAGGAATAGTAGAGAGTGAACAAGATCAAACATGCCTATCTACACAAGGTGTTGAAGGTGATCACATAGGTCATTGGACCTAATAAGCCTAGAAGAGGCAGAATGGGTGAGTTTGCTCAAAAGACTATTTGAGAGAGTATATTATGAGAAAAGGTAAGGTCAAGACTATATGAGCTTGGTGGTTGATTTGAAAGGTATATCAAAGTGTGGACTGTGTGTATGACCATCTAGTCATGTTGCTATTGTTATGATAGAGTTTTTGTAGGTGTGCTAAAGTGAGTGTGAGCAAAGGTTTGAAGAGTGGGGATAGTTGGGATATGTAATGTGTCCTAATTGATCTTTATGTGTTGGTTCAAATATGTAATGTGATTTGACCAATAGGGAGTGTTGTGGTGATAGACTTGTTATTGAGAAGAGTAAAGTGGTCTAAAAGGTGGCTTTGGATGCATTAAGTGTGCATAGTTGAAGAGAGATAATATAATTTGAATCTCCATTAGATTGGTAAGCAATCAATGTTAAGGAGATGTTTTGTTCATAGTTTTTGTTATGGAATCTTGACATCTAAGCTAGTTGTAGCCTCCTTTCAAGGTGAGACTTACTAAAATTTTGGTTATTATTACAATGCATCTAGATAGGTGTTGTAGCACTTTGTGGGATTGTAGTCTCATTAAATAGGGATTATAGTTCCTTGATTAGTTGTAGCTGGTCTAAATTGGTTCTTGTTATTATAGGACAATAGTCCAATTATAGGTTCTAGTGGGTTTTTTTTCCCTAAGAGGGTTTCCCATGTATGACGTGTTATGTGCTTGATCTTGCCTTTTCTTTCTTGTTCATTGATATGAATGATGTGTATGCCTCATGAATGTATGTATTGAATGATTAAGAATTTGAAGGAATTAGAACTAAAGTTGCCTGATCATACACACTTGGCATTGTGGCACTATGAGGAGCTAACCATGCTCTCTTCCCTCTGAAGGAGCTAACCTTGCTCTCTCTATCTAGCACACTTTACAATACAGCCCATGAGTCTATTATATAGATCCCATGCCAAACAATAATTAGAAATGCAACTCAAGACTAAAATTAGTCTTTAACATGCAAACAACCGATTTGTTAACAAACTGTCCATGAAACTTGCAGTTCGGAACTGCATAGGCAACCGACGTCGGTTGCTGTCTGTTTGGAGGTGACCGAGGTCGGCCGACTCCTGACTGATGTCAGTTGCTATTTGTCCACCACTAACTAACGTCAGTGACTGTGACACTCATCAACCTCCATGCTTGCATTCGGGTGAAGCTTTTAGCTCCATAACCTAACATTATGTGCTTGATCTTGCCTTTTCTTTCTTGTTCATTGATATGAATGATGTGTATGCCTCATGAATGTATGTATTGAATGATTAATAGTTTGAAGGAATTGGAACTATAGTTGTAATATTTGCGCTGACTAATTTACCCCCCCTCTTGATGATTTTACCTCTAACAAATTTTTCATCCTTCCTTTGGTTCATGGTAGATCTTACCAAGTATGTTTTTTTTAACTCCCAAATTTTTTGCACATTTCTTACAAAAAATTGTATTCTTTATATTCTTAGAGTATTTTAGTCCTAGTTTTTGTGCTCTCTCTATAATCCTTCACCTTTTACAAAGTATTTTTCTCTTGTTTTGATTTATCTACTTAGTAGGTTCAGCCTTCTCTTTTGGTTGGTGTCCTCTTTTATTTTTTTATAGCACATTACTCAGTTCTACAGTTTTTAAAAATATTTTCCTCTCATTGTTGGCATCTTATTTTCTCTTTAAAAACTACACCCTTTTATGAAGTTAATTTTTTTTTGGCATTGCCATAGTCTATTCTAACCTATAGCTATTTTTTTGAATTCATGATTGTTTTACATAATGCATTTTCTTGTCCCTTTTCCAGGTAATTTTTTATTTTTTCCTAGTCCTTCTATGACCCGTGATTCCATCTTTTATATCTGGCATTTTATTTTTTACTTTTTGTGGTCTTGTCTACCAGGATTTAGTTTCTTCCTATGTTTATTTCTAGTTATGTTTTAGTTGTGCTTCTCTACATGCATTTCAAATGATCTATTTATTCTGCACTGGTCTTTTTTTAGCTATTTTGTCTTGGTTCATGGTTTTGATTAGCTTTTTATTCCTAGTGCATTGCTAGATGGTTTATGGTCTACTCTCTCAGCATCTTTTCTACCTAGTTTTATGCTTCACCTTTCAAGGAGTTATTTTATCTTATAATTGCTTTCCTTTCTTGCTCTTATTTAACATCTTTATTTTCCTTCTAAGATGTTTTGTCTGTAACTATGCAATTTTATGTTATAAGTTTTTTGTAGAATAATAATAATTCATTCATCTCTTAAATGCCTCTTGTCTTTGCATGGTATCTCTCTTACAATAGTTTCTAACCTTTTACTGGTAAAAATCCATTTTTTTAAAATGTGGTTTTAACCTACAATGCATATCAAAGGCAATACTAAAAGGTAAAACTTTTAAAAGGTTTTTTGTATTCTCAAAAGAGCTCGAGCTAATCTTTATTTCATGAAAATTTATTCTTTAAACAAAACTTTACTTTTGACTTTTTATTTATCATACTTGATCTCTTTAAAATAAAATAAAAAATTAAACCTTTTTCATTCATTGTATGCTTTGATATAATATCAATTTGAGTTTAATTTACTCTTTGTTTTTTTCACTTTATATTCTCTTCTCTTTTTGATGATCAAGTGATATTAATTTATATATTATAAAACAAAACAAAAAACTTTACAATAACAAAAATAAACTTTTACTGGTATTTGTGAGCTTCTATAAGCTCTTTAATCAAATCAATTCTTTTTAGTTCACCTTGTTGTGTAATCAATGAAAGTTTTTTTACTTTCTTATACATACATTCAAATTTATTAATTTAACATTTTGGTGTGAATTTGATTTTTATTTATTTATTAGATTAAAAATCTCCTAAAATAGTTGTTATTATCATTCCCATTACAAATTTCAAGATTCTTTTAGCCATCTTGTTGTTTCTAAACTTTCATGCAGTTCTTAAACACTTTTGGCTACCATTTACTTGATATTTATTTTTCACTTTGTCTACATCTATTTTTTTTAGCCTTCTTGTTCCTCCTTCATTTTAAGTGATTTTTTATTGATTATTCACTTTTCAATATTGGGTGAGCTTTTGAGGCATAATGAATCAATTATTACTTGAATTTAAACTCACATCCACTAATTATAATTTATGGAAATTGCACATGCAATACATATTCAATTTTAAACACATGGTGCATGTAGTAGATGGCACAAACCCCAAACCTAATGAAAAAACTACAACTATTAAATTTAAAAAAAAATGGAAAACAAAAAATGATGAGGCCTTAGGATTGACTGGCATGGTCATGATCCTTAAAGTTCATGTGCGTATTGATGGTTGTATTCTTGCATCCACTGCTTGGTATAAGCTTAATTCTATTTATGACATTATGAAATAATTTTGAAAAATTCAAATTCAAGATCAACTGTCTGATAAATTATAATGACTTCAAAACTATGGGTGATTTCTTAATTAAGGTTCACTCTTTGCATTATCATCTCACTAGTTTAGGTTTTAAACTTTTAAATTTGAATTTAATTCATGTTATCATGAAAAAATGTTTGCCTCAACCTTTCCAATAGTTTATTATAAATGCTCATTCACAACTAGGAAGAATTACTTTATGTGCTCAGTTGACATTTGATTTATTTTGTTCTTTATCATGTTAAGAAGAACAAAATTTAATTCAATTTGGTAGTTTTAAGACTAAAAAACATACTTTCATTTCTAAACACCAACATAAAAATGACAAAGAACATGTTAAGTCCAATAATACACATGATAAAAAATATAACTCAAAACCTAAGAAAAAGTTAGAGTGTAATTATTGTGATAAAAATAGACATGATGAAGATCACTACTTTAAGAAGAAATCTGATATTAAAAGTGAAAAGCTTAAGGTCAAAGACAATTCTAGAACTAGTAAGACTAAGACTTAACTAAACATAAGTCTAATACTAGAGTTTAGTTTACTTGTGATTTGTGTGTTTCTCCTATTGAATGGATTGTTGATTCTGATGTTACTCAAAATATGACATCTAATACCAATTTATTTACTTTTTTGGAACTAGATCTTTCTAACAATCATTTAAATTTTACAAATCATACTTCTTGCAATGTTGAAGTCATAAGAATAGTTAAAATATTTAATAGTAAATTGTATGACATCTTTATTATTCCAAATTTAAAATTGAATTTAATTTTTATTCCTCAGTTATGAAAACATGACTATAAAGTATAATTTTTTAATGACACTTGTTATGTTAAATATACCAAGAAATATTTTTAAGTAATTACTACTGATATTTTAGATAATGATAATTTTTTTAAAGTTTACTGGATTATCTTCTTCCTCCTCTTCTCATGCTTTGATTACTTCTAATGATGCTAAATTGTGGCATGAAATATTAGGACATATTAATTACCATAGTATTTCACTTATGAATACACTTAATACGGTGCAAGGGTTTCTTGAAATTCCTCCCACTGATTCTATTTGTAGTGGTTGATGGTTTGTAAAATACATATATAATGTTTTCCTAAGAATCAATCTTGGTATGATAATGAAAAGATTCATTTAGTTCATAGTGATCTCTTAGGATGTATGCTAACTCTTTATATTAATAGTGAAAAATATGCTTTAACTTTTATTAATGATTGCACTAGATGAGTTTGGATTTCCTGTTTGAAAACTAAAGATCAGGTTTTAGACACTTTTATTGAGTTTCATGCATTTGTTGAAAAATAATCTCATTATTCTTTACACATTATAGATTAAAAATGGAACTAAATATGTTAACAATTATTTTATTATACTATAATTAACATATTATTAAACATGAGAAAACTATTTCTAACACACCTAAGAAAAATGGTTTTGACGAACATAAACATAGGACTATCATTGAAATGGCTAGGTGCATGTCGCATGCTAAAAATATTTATTATAAGTTTTGAGTTGAAGTTATGTATTGTGATGTCTATCACATAAATAAGACTCCTACTTATTTAAACTATTACCCCTGAAGAAGCGTGGAGTGGTAGGAAACCTAATTTAAAACATTTATGTGTTTTTGGTTATGATGCTTTTGTTCATTTTCCCACAAAAAAACATAAGAAGTTAGATTCTAAAGTAAACACTTTTATATTTTTTGGTTATGATTAATCAAATAAATATTATAGTGTGTATGATCATCAAACTAACAAAATCAAGATTAATTGGGATGTTAAAATTGCTAAAAATGGTGTACTTGATTGTGCTTCCAATTCAAAATCTCTTAATATAAATTTTACTTATTTTATTTTTGAATCAAGTGATGATCATAGTAATATTGTGAATAATGATGTTATTCCTAAAGTTCCCTTTCCTTATTCAAGTCTCCACCAAAATTTATGCCTAAGTGAGATAAAAATACTTTAGAAGCTTCTAGAATTGATGTAGATCTTAATGATACTCGTTGAACTATGCAATAATTTTGTAATTATGACTTGATGTCTAAACTTATGAATAATAATTATCCTACAACACTAAAACAATCTCAAGTTCACCCTCATTGGGAAAAATCAATGCATGATGAATATAACTCTATGATTTATAATAACACTTTGGACTCAATCCCTCTCCTTAAAGGACATTATTTGATAAGTTGTAATTAGTTTTTTAAAACTAAGTTCAATTCTGATAACCAAATTGAAAAATTTAATGCTACATTAGTTTTTAGAGACTTTTATCAAATTGAAGGGATTGAATATAATGAAAATTTTTCACCTGTTGCTACGATGTCCATAATTAAAATTGTTTTAGATTTAGCTGCTCATATGCATTAATCTATTTATCAAATAAATGTTAAGTGTGATTTCTTAAATGGTGACTTAAATGAATAAATTTACATGTCTCAACCCCCTAGTTTTATTAATAAAGGCAATGAAAATCTTTTTTTCAAGTTAAACAAAGCTATTTATGGTTTGAAACAATCTCCTAGAGAATGGTACTCTAAAATCTATGAATTTTTAATAGCTCAAGGCTTTACTCATAGTTCTAATGATCCTAATATTTTGGTAAAAAACACTCCTAATAGCATAATTATCATTTTTTTTTATGTTTATGACTTAATCATAACTGGTAGTAATAGTTCAATGGTTTTTTACACTAAAAATGCTTTAAATAATACCTTTGAAATGACTGATTTAGGGTTCTTACATTATTTTATAAGCATTCAAGTTTGGCAAGAAAAAGATAACATTTATATTTCTCAATCTAAATATGCATATGAATTGTTATCTTAGTTTAATATGTTAGATTTCAAACTTGTTTTTACCCCTTGTGAACTTGGTGTCAAATTACTTAATGACATGGAAATTGAAATTGTAGATTCAACTCGCTATAGATAATTTGTTGGCAGTTTGAATTATCTTACTCATACTCATTATAATATTGCTTTCTCTATTGGACTATTTTCTCATTTTATGTCTAAATGTCAAGATACTAATTTTAAAGGTGATAAAATATTTTGTCATTATATTAAAGGTAATCTAACTTTTAACATTGAGTATACCTCAAATAATAATTTCTCTTTGGCAGGTTATTCTGATCTGATTGGGTTGGTGATCCTAAAGATCATATATCCACAAGTGGTTATTATTTTTCTTTAGTTTCCAACATAATTTCATGTAATAGTAAAAATAAAACTACTATGCCTTTATCTTCTACAAGATGAGTATAAAACTTGTAATCATGTTGAAAATGAAGCTATTTGGCTTCAAAAATTTCTTGCAGATTTGGGGCACCCTCAACCTTTGGATAATATAATTTTTGGTGATAATCAAAGTTCCATTACTTTAACAAAAAATCTAATTTTATATTCAAGGTCCAAGCACATTGAGATTCAACATCACTTTCAAGATGAACTTCTTGAAGACAATCAATTTTCTCTCTCTTTTTGTCCTACTCATGAACAAATGGTTGATATTTTCACTAAGCCATTATGTACATAAAAGTTTGTAATCTTTTGTAATATGTTAGAATTGAAAGAATTTATTACCAAGGGAGAGAGTTAGTAATGTTTCTTCCCTTCTTGTTGTTTGTAAACCCTTAAATAAAGTTTAAGGGGGAGTGTTAGGATTACCCTTTATTTAAGATAATTTATTTATCCTAAGTTCCCTTTATACGTGTAGAATTTTTATTTATGTGAATTATAAATTCAAATAAATACATATTTCATGATATTTCATTCAATTATTTATTTCCCTTTAGGGTTTGGGAGTTAATTACATATATAACCCGTTCCCCCATAAGGCACACAATTTCCTACACTCTCTAAGGGAATAGGCCTCAAGTGGCACATACAAAGAGGCTTGTAAGGTTATCATGGGATTCTTTTTAACTATTCTAGCTCTATAAAATATCCTTCCTCTTCTCATTTACTTAATATAAACTTGTATCTCTCTCTTTTATTTTCAATTAGCTATTGCTTCTAAATTAAAATTATGGAGATTTTGGTGATAAGCCTTCTTATAATATCATGTGGGTTTTTCTATGATAAATTTAGTTTTACACTTTAAAATTCTTGTCTCATTCATGGTTTTCAATTTGAGAGGTAATATTATTTGTTTTTTATTTAATTCTTTACTTTCATTTGTCATTGATGAATGTTTTTGAAATAATCTCTTAAGATACCACTCGTAATGAAATTATTATACCACAAAATCAGAATCACAGTAATAAATAAACAAATTATTGAAATAAGAATATA
Source organism: Torreya grandis (assembly GCA_037957365.1). Taxonomy (NCBI): domain Eukaryota; kingdom Viridiplantae; phylum Streptophyta; class Pinopsida; order Cupressales; family Taxaceae; genus Torreya; species Torreya grandis. Next base: position 751,994 of record JARHVA010000565.1, read on the forward strand.
ATATTTAAGTATATGACTAATCCACTTTGAGGGGCCAAAATTCACAACCTTATAATATGAGAAAAATTCATAATATGATTATCAAATACCAAAAATTACCTCACATATATAACCTAAGTATGCCATGGAAACTCTTTGGACCACATACAACCAATATAAAATTAAATAAATGATCATATGACTTAATTAAAGGTTATTATAGTCATAATTTAGCTACAAACATCCAACACACTCAATAGGTTAAGGGAATAACATTTAAGCCAAGAGGCATAAATTTTTTAAAAGAAGTGAAAGCTAAGACAAGGAGTAAAATATGTCAAAATATATGAGGCATAAAATTATAAAAAGAGATCCCATAGGTTTAAAGGTAGTTCAAATATGAAAAAAAATAAGATCCATAAAATGTGAATGAAGAGATAAAAATAAAAAGGGATCCTAGTGAAAAAATAAGTATGAGGGAGATCAAAGATACAAATAAATTAGTGATGAGATGTAAAATCCAAGAGGCATAATAATGAGGGTGTATACATCTAATATTTTCACCTTAATCACTTTACTAATACTTTCTCTTTTAGTATCCTTTTGATGCATCAATCTTCCTAAGTGCATGTCTCAAAGCGTACACCAAGAATATGGTGTGATTAGTTTATTGTAATTTAAGATAAATGTTCACATATTTCTCTATCACACCATCACTACTATCAATTTGACCTCCTCTAAGCGTCTTTCGACCTTATGTATGCATCTCATTTCTATCCAAAATTGCTAGATTCCATACAGTATATGGTATCAACCTATTCAATATAATTTTTTTTCATGCTTAATTATTCCATGTAATGTATTAGCCAACTTGATATAATTCTAAGTCTATCTTTTAAAATTTGTATTGTATTAACCTAGATAATATCCTATTATGCCAACTGACATCTTTTAACTGTATCGACCTTGATAATAATGTCAACCTAGATTTTAGGGTTGGTTTTATGTATTTAAACCATATATATAGGGGTCATATTTAATTCATAATAATATATATCACATTTATATACTCTAATTGCACACATTTCTTCCCCTAAGTAGTATTTGGGAGAATTATAAGTTTATAACTTTATCTTGGAGATCTTGTATTGTGGTGTCATTGTAGCTCAATAGAAGTCATTGGGAGTGTATAACTAAGTATATCTAGGTCTTCATCCAACCATTTGATGTTTTAAACCTATTGATGCTTCTAATTGCCTCACAGGTTCTCTTAGTGTTGATAAACACTTATCATTTTATGGTTATGAAATTTCGAGGCATAAGTTGCAGTTTGTGACAATTTTGGGATGTCTGTGGTGAAATAGGAGTAGAGTGTGAAAGATATCCATAATATTTATTTGATTTTGTGGTTGGGATCCACCAGGGTCTTGATCTTTGTGATGACATAAGTGTGCAAGTTAATCTAAATGGATATTAACAATGATGTTTAAACTAGGTGAGTTTTGATAAAAAAATAGAAAAAGGAAGGGTAAGACAAAAGAGAATGTGATTGCAGATTTCCATCTCGAATATAATGACAAAGTTCTAATTACTTTAAAAATACATGAACTAATTTATGGTGTAAGTAGTATAAACTCAGATTGCATCACAAACTGGACAAGATTTAAAGAAGATATATAAATCACAAGTAAGAACCAAGTTTAATTTAAAAGTTTTCTACTATAACCTGAATAACATATGCACATCTAAATGAAGAGCACATAAAATGAAGTATACTTAAGATATTTTTAGTTAATCTATAATTAGCATAAATTAATAGCCCTATGATATAAAATGTAGCTCAAATTTGTATAGAACCATTCAAATTTAAGACAATAACATGTAATTAAGAGACAAAATTGACTTTCAACAAACAATCTAGACAATATTTTTAGAATTCCATAGTTGTATTAAGTGATCTTTTGTATACAAATTGCTTGGAGTCCCTCCCTTACAAGATGGTAATCCCCACCTATTTATAGGAAACATAGGTGGCTTATTGGTTAATTCTCTCAAAATACCCACATGCAAGCTAAGGACAACTATCCTTAATTAAAAGATACAATGTAAAAGTCTATTCATGCTAATATTGACAAAGGATAAACATATACTAACATATTAGCATACATTTTACAAAAGAATATTCTTTTATGCTACATTTGTGGGACCCTTAAGTTATTTTCTGAGGATGTTATTTACCTTAGTGTACTATTTGTTGATGAGCTCAAAATATAGATAGGCTTCATCAAACAATCCTCTTCTTGATGTGCCAATGTGTCAAATTCTTTATCACCCTTGGCCTTGAGTTCCTAAATGCATTGGACCTATGTAATCTAATTTTTGGATGTGATGATGATACTAAGGACCTTTTGGCTATCCTTGCTATGCTGGCCTTGGTTGTATTTAATTATCTAGATGTGGAGACTAACCCTTTTCCTAAACTCCTCATCCTTCATTAGGCCTATGGCATTGGTATTGGGTGGTTTTCCTAATAGTTCCTTCAAGAACTTTTTCATCCTTGCCATCAAGCTTTTATCTTCTTCCAAAAGGCTATTAACATTGTCACACCAGTTGTTTAGGTACAATATACCATCTTTAATGAATCTTAGGAGGGCATGTAAGTGTTTCAATTTGATGATATGAATGCCTTGGGCCTGCTTAGTGTGATGAACATTAATCCATTTAGTTGCCTAATCTCTATAATTTTTCCACTGGGTGACTAATATTTGTGCCCTCCCAATCTTGTGGGCCAAGATAGCTGACCTAGATTTCAAGGACTTTAACCCTTCAAAAAAGTCTAAGAAGGAATTATTCATAAACATTACTATATCTTCAGGGATTGAAAATGTACCCTATGCTTCCAAGTCTTTTTTCTCCTTTTCTAGATTAGTGATCCTCTGCTACATCCCCTGGATTCCAACTAAGGTCATTGCTGATTAGGACACCACCAAACTTGCCACATCCTCTTGATGGATGGGATGTTCTCCTACTACTTGTAATTGGATAGGTGTTAGGAAAATAAAAGGTTCCACTCTCTAGAGTTTGAATTTCTCAATACCAATGGTGGCTTTCCTTGTTACTATTCTCTCAAACCTTGATGTAGCTAGATTGAAATGCATTGTGGCTAATAGTTTAGAGAGTTTGGCTACTTTTAGGGTTTTAATTCTAACTGTACTTGATGTTACTTGATCATTCATCCTCTTACCACTTTCTCTTATAGCCTCAATAATTATCCTCTCTTCTTGCTACTTCATGAGCTCTTTGATCCAAGGTTTAATATTATCATGGTGTCCATACCTAGAGTGTTGGTGATTACCCATGAATGAGAGTGGGATGTAACCTTTTAGAATTTCCCATTTATGAACCAATCTAGGAATAGGTCCATGTATTATGAATTCATCATTGAATAAGTTTAATTCACTAGTGGGATGGGTCCATATTACCTTTAATATTTTGGAAGACCTAGGAATAAGGGCCATCTCAACATCTCTCTTCTTCTGAGTGATAGGGAGCAAGTCCAATGCCACTTCTTTCCCCTTTTCTTCCTCACCTATGTGAGGTCTTTCAATTTGAGCCATTTTATATATGGCTTCTTCACCTTCTTTTTCAGATCCATAGGTTTCTATAATTTCCTTGAAGAACTCATCCACCATTTCATATGGTTCTAAAATAACCATATCAATGTGCTCTATTTTGGAAGATGGTCTTGGAGGCTGGGTTGATGATGAAGGGCTTGCACCTAGCCTACATTCTAGTCATTTTTCACCTACTTCTTGGATTAGGAGTGTTGGTTGTGGTGGTTGATCCATAGGTGCATCTAAAGTGGAGGGAAATAAATGATACTATAATGGGTTCATTTGCCATATCTCTCTAGCTAGTTTCTCCTCCCTTTGCAATCTGTACTCAAGCTTGAAACCATGCTATCTACACCTAACAAGGACCTCCTAAAAATTTTATACTTTAGTATATAAATGGTCATAAGGACCAACCATGTGTTCATAAGCTACCTTGGTTAGCTATCTTGATTGTAAATGAGGGACCACTTTGCTGTTTGGGTCCTATTATTTTAGATCATCCTTTTGAAATTAGAAGGCATCCCTCTATCTAGACACAATTTCTAATTGATTCCAGACCCTAATTAAGGTTCTCTTAATAAAAAATGGGAAGGGATGTAAAATTCCCTTTCTCTTCTCTCTGCAGGTGTTATCAATTTTATGGGAAATTTGGTACACAATTTCTTATTCAACCAACTTAAGGGGAATGTAAACAGGTAACCTAAATAGTTGGGTCATTATGCCTTCAATCCTAAGGATAGTGTAGTATATATAAAACCAAATGTCTCCCATGAGATCAACATATCTTTTAACAAGAGGGTACACCCTGGGCATGGGATATCTTGTGATGTTCTAGAATAGTATGGGATATATATAGTCATAGATGAATTACATATGATCCCTATACTTGAAGACTTAAATATTGGAGTAATGATGTGAGATGGTGATTCTAATATGGGAGGACCAATTCTTAACACCAGGAATATGGGTGGATGCCATCAATTAGTTCAGGAGATAGGACATCATGGTGAAATGTTGAAGTGTCTTCTTCTTAATGCCATAAAACTACCTTCCTAAGTGGATATTAATTAGCTCCCCAATAGGTGGAGTAAGTTTTAATTCAACCATGAAGTATAGATTATATACCCACCTCAGGTCAACATAGGTGGTGGTGGCTACTTTGGAGGCTCTATTTAATAGTCATAATGGTTCTTATACCTTCCCTGAATTAGATAATGGGGATCCTACCATCATGATTCATAGCTACATAAGCCCCTTGTATTAACCATGGTCTCAAGATAACATCTAGATCATGCTAGGTAGTCCATTATTTTAAGGAAGGGAGGTTAATATGGGATTTGGGGAGTTTATAGTAGCCTTTGAAGGCTATTGAGACAATATAAGAAATCCTCTTTGACTTTCCTTCATCAACAATCTAGTCATTATCAATCCTACAGTCTAAAAATAAGGGTGTAAGGATGTCATTATAGGGTAATACCTCTATTTTGGTGGTATCTTGATGAAGACATATCATTTAGACTACAACCAAGTCATCAAACATCCTTTTGGTGACTGCCACCCTTTGTTCGCTAGATGACAAAGGTTATAACTCTTCAATGGTGAAGAAAATCTTAGACCAATTCTTCATTCCATTGGCCAATGCCCCTATGTCTAATTTAGTATCCCTAAAGCATATTCCTTCATGGTCTATGGACATATACAAGTCTATCTCTTCCTTCTACTATTGCCTTGCCAATACCATGATCTTAATTATCTTGGAATATGACTAGCCTTGATGTTCATGATGATAATTCAAGCTTGCTTGATGTAATTAGGTCCTCAATTAATCAAGTTTTGGGGATTTAAGCTATTCTGGTAGGGATTCTAAGGATTTAATGGTGAAGGTGATGGATTTCATAAATGTATTCATGCCTTAGATTTTATGGATGGTGCCACTTATGAAAATCCTATCTTTTCAGATGTGTCATATCTTGAGATTGCCTTTTAGTGCTTACATAGTTCTTACGTAGACCTCCTTGAGCATGTTTCCATGGCATTTTGTGGGACTTTTATTTTTAACTAACCATTTGTTTTTTAAATAAGTCCCTTTCATTTCACTCCATTAGATCAAGATCTAAGGTTGAATACGAGCCTTTGATGAAGATCTTAGAGGTTTACTTTGATTGGGTGTTTAAGTCATCAATGACCAGGTGATGCCAAGTGGCAAGCTCTAGCTTCCTCAAGAAATGACTAGATGTGGTTTATCCAGGTGTCGATTCATCAGGATTTGAAGTCTTGAGTTGAAAAGTCTACCTCCACTTCACATTGTTAGATTAGGATCAATGATCGAGTGAGAGCGATTGATCATGATTGGTGAGGTCAAAGTTGATTAGTTGATAGGTTGACCATGTCTAAATTTGATGTTCTCACTAATGTCAAAGATGTCCTTGTGAATGTCAAATTATGGGAGCAAGGATTTCAACTTTAAACTCATGAGGTTATTTTAGCCAAATGGTAGCATGTCACACGTCATATTTTTGGTGCTCTCAAGACTTTAGGTTTAATGTAAGCAATTGGATTAGGTTTGGTGATGAAATATGAATGATTGATCATAATCCATGAGATCATTTCCTATTAGTCTAGCCTTTGGTAAGCTGTTTGACATCACACCATTGGATTAGGGTCTAAGGATGAACATGGGCCATCGGATCCTACAAGATGCATGAACATTAAGTCAGTTCATAATATATATAGGCTTAGGCTGTGGGATTAATTTTTAGGTTAATAGTATTTAAAAAATAGTATGACCTATGTTTTAATACGATAAGCTTAAGTTTTAATGTTTAGAAAGTCCCCTTCTAGACTAAAGATAAAAGTTTGGATGGGGTTTATTTTAAAGGCCTCACTAACGTCAAAGACATCCTCATGAATGTCAAATGATGGGAGTGAGTTCATAAAAATAAATACCATAGAAACTTTTGTAATGAGTAGTATAGTTTATCTTAGGAGGATCTCACACCATTGGATTAGGCTTCTAGGTGAACATGAATCGTTGATCTGCATCCAAGCTGAGACATAACATTAGAGCTTGACATGTGGATTCAAGCTAAAGTCTTTTAGGATCCTCAAAGCATTACTCATGTTGAATGGACACAAAGGCTTAGGGACATAATTTTTAATGAATTTAGGGGAATTTTAAAGGGTAAAATCATAAAGGGACTTTAGTCACGATTTTATACTTAGGGTCTTTTGAAAGGACAAATTATCGCTTAAATTTCCCATGAATATTTAAATTCAAACCCCTAGGGTTTCTTACTCTGGGACCTTTCCTTCCTCCATAAAACTTGTACTTTTCCATTCAAGATTTATCATAGTAGGGTTAATTAATAAAGCATAATTAACTAGGCAAGGACCCATTCTCTTTCTAGGTGTATGATACCCTAATTCAAGAAATAACAATACCATGTAAACCATGCCAAGATACAAATACATTAGAATATTAATAAGGGACCCATTCATGCAAAGCCAAAGAAATAAGACAAAAATAATGGGTAAGATGTTGGTACCAACAAAAATGGTGACACATAAGGGAAACATAGTAATATGTTTGAATCTAGAAACTCTGGTTTAAACCAACATATAAGTCCTTTTCCTCCTTCAATCCTTATATCATTACTTAGGTCAATTCAAGGTTGAAATAAGCTTCAAATATGCATAATTAAAATCCCCATATTAGAGCCTAAGCATGCTATGTGTGTTCTTTGATTCCACTTATTGTTTGTCATGAGACTTTCAGGGAACAACATCTAGGTTCATATCCTTTTGACCATGACATTTAATCTTTAGATTTTTTAGAGATTCTCTTAGAAATATATGCTCTTAATTTAGGGGAGGCTTAGGGATTACTCTATTTCCAACCAAGTGTCCATAGCCTCAATAGAGATACCTTTGGCTCCACTCATGGCCTTGCTCCACTACAAGCCAAGCATCCATAGCTCTGATGGAGATTGCCTAAATCACCTTTAACTTTGCATCTTTTGATTTAGCATTAAGTCTTTCTTTTTTTATTTATTTTTTACAAAGGTTAGGAGCTAGGATAGCCAGGTTTAAGGATTTGGTCAAATATTTCAGTCTTGGGATAATTGCCTTATAGTTGAAACCTTAATTTTAGGCATGGATATGTTTTAAGTGCAAACATGCATATGCCTTAACTTTTTTAATTCCCCTTCCACATACATGATTCTTCTTTCACTAGATATTTGGTGTTAGGTAATGTTTTGGATTCTTGGGGGTAACTAATTTTCATGTGAGTCTTTTGAAAATCTCTATATTGTAACACAAAGCTATATTATAGCCTTAGGTCCCATTGTGAAAAATTCATGCCCCCCACTTAAGGTACCTAAATTTTGAGAAATTCCAAGCCAAGATAGTCTAAGAGACTTTAATAAAGAAAAGGAACACAACCAAAAAAAATAAAGAGCACAAACAAACAACAAGGAATAGACAAACATAAGCAAACAAATATATACAGACTAAGCAAGAAAACAAAATAAGAAAGGAAACTAATTAGCCTACTTACTCTAGCTCTAAGCAATTTTATAGATGTTATTCCATCAAGATCCCTAGTGGAGTAGAAATAAAGTAATGATTTAGGTATTTCCTATTAGTGGGCAATGTGAACTACATTCCTTGGAGATTCTTTAACTTGAAGGTGTTATTGCCTAAAATTTTAGCAATTTGGTATGGGCCAATCCATAAGGGGGTGAACTTGCCATGTTTGCATTTGGGCTCTGATGCCTTGTCCTAAAGGAGGACCAAGTCTCCTTATCTGAAAAATTTCACTTTGGATCTCTTGTCAAACCACCTTTTCAAAATTGTTTGGTGTCTACTAAAACCTATAAATGCCTTTTCTCTGTCATCTTCCATCTGAATGATATCTAATAGTATAGAATTAGTGAGTTCTTGGCTTTCCTCCATGTATTCCTACATGAATGTGAACTTAGGGAGATTTAAAGTGATAGGGAAGATAGGTTCCTAACCATATACAACCAAGAAATGTGAGGCCTTGAGTGCTTTATTGATCCTTATTTTGTCAGCTTATAACACATATTTAAGGAGTTTATGCCATGTCCTAGGTTTATCTATTACTAACTTCTTAATGACATTCATTAGATTCTTGTTTGTGGATTAAAAAACTCCATTTCCTTGGGGATAATTATTAGATGCAAAATTAAAATAGATGCCATTATCATAATCCCATTTGGTCATTTCAATAGATATAAAGGCATATCCATTACCATAGACTAAGGAAACTGGGATTCCAAATCTGGTGCAAATATTTTCTTCCAAGAAATTAATCATCTCTTTTATTTTACATTAATTAGTGGCTAATACCTCAGTCCATATAGTGCAGTAGTCCATAGTAGTTAGGACATATTTTTGACCTTCAAAATAATTAGGATTTATCACTCTTATGAAGTCTAATCCCCACTGTGCAAAAGGTTTGTATATTATCACTGGTTGCAAAGGCATGGCTATCTTTGGTTATTTTGTGCTAAATATTTGTTAGGAATGACACTCCCTCACATATTTGTGTGTATCTTTGAAAAATGTGGGCCAATACTACCCAACCCTAAGAATTTTATGAGCTGTGGTTCTTTCTGAGGGATGTCCACTACCTAGTTTTTCATGAAAAGTAGACATGATTTGAGAAGCTTCTTCTTTAGACACACATCTTAAGTAGATTCCTTCAAAGTTATTTCTATATAGGACTCCATTTTTGATGAGGTAATGAATTAATTTGAGTCTCAATGCTCTCTTATACTCTCTAGTGAGTCTTGGAGGGAAATTACTATTGATAAGTAAGTGGATGAGGGAGTCATACCACTCATTAGGCTAGAATTTCTACTACTTGCATGATATGGAGTTTAGGATTGGTATTGGATATCATCTAGACCAAGCCCTGACATTTCACCAATTTGGAAATCCTTATTTAAATATCATACTCTTATAGGACTGACATCCACTTTCCCCTTCATTCCCCAAGCTCATTATAGCTCAACATAAGCTTTGTGGCTGGGTTAGGTAAGATAGCGTGTACATTGTTTCTAAGGATGTAGTGTCAATTTTTTTTACTAGCTTTAACAATGCATAGTCTTGTTTATCAATCATGGAATAGTTTACCTCTACATTTTTGAAGTTGGTGCTCATGAAAGTTATAGGATGGTGACTCCCATCAGCCTTTTGAGTTAAGACAACAAACATGGTGTGGTTAGAAGTAAATGAATACAATTAAAAGTCCTTTGAAAGTCAAGACTTATCAAGAGTAGGGCTTGACCAATTGCCCTTTTTATGTCAGCAAAGGCTTTTTTTAATTCTTCATCCCAATAAATTTTAGCATCTTTCTTAAGCATATCATTCATAGGTTTGATAATTTCAGCAAAGCTTGAGATGAACTTCCTCACAAAGTTAATTTTACCAAAGAATGATTTAGACTATTGGGTAGCTCAATTTTGGAGATGGATTCCACTCTCTTAAGATCTATGGAAATCCCATCCTTAGTTATGAAATGCCCTGGTAATTTTCCTTCAGTGACACAAAAGATACTTTTCTTGGGGTTGAGGGATATTCTATACATATTGCATCTTTCAAATATTTGTTGTAGGTGCATCAAGTGTTCCTCCCTATTCTTGGAGAAAATTGTAAGATCATCCATGTAAATGATGATGCAATTTCCTAGTAGACCTTAGAAAGCATGGTCCATGACCCTCTAAAAGGTGGATCCTACATTAATTAATCCAAATGGCATTCTTTTATAGGCATATGTTCCCCATTTAGTAGTGAAAGTTGTTTTCATCCTATCTTCTAGAGTAATAAGCACTTGGTTACATCCAAAAAATCCATCCAAAAAGGACATCATGGTAGATCTTGAAACAACCTAGATGACTTGGTCAAGAGAAGGCAAGGGGTAATTGTACTTTTTAGATTCTCTATTCAAACTTATAAATTCTATGCATAATATTATTTCCCCATTCTTTTTTTTGACTGGGACCAAGTTTGTAACCCAAGTGGAATGCCTAATAAGAAACACAATTCTTGCATCCAACAATTTCTTGACTTCTCTAAAGATCATGGGTTCTAGTATAGGATTGACAAGCCTTTGCTTCTATCTAAAGGTTTTACAATTTTCTTTAAGGGGAATAGTATGAGTAATAATCCTTATGTCAAATATTTTTAGATCTTCATATGACCAATTAATGACATCCTTATATTTTATAAGTAGCTCTCTAGGTTTTCTATTTTCCATTTTAGTGTAAACCTTTCCTATATTCACTTGTTGGGGTTAATCATGTGAACCAAGATATATCACCTAATAGTCCTTACCATTTAATTTAGGTACCATAGGTGTCTCCACAACCTTGTCATGATAAAACAACCTTTCCAATGAAATCATCCCTTTAGGTATCTTATTGTCACTCAATTAGATGATTTTACCATTATGCTCCATTTCAATTTTTTTTTATCAGATTCATCAATGATGTGAGTTTCAAAGGCTCCAAAATTAGTCAAGAAATCCATAATTTATTAATCATCATTGAAAACTTGGAAGTGATTTATGTTGTTAGGGACTGAGAGACATGGTACTAGCTCAATACTAATGTTAGGGAAACCATGATTAGGCATGAGATTAGCTATAATAGAGGAAAAATAATTAGTAACTTTTTTTATTCCCTAGGGATAGATAAGATATTGAGAGCATCAAAATATTCCATCAAATTCCAAAATCTAAACTTGTATCTCTTGAGGTAAGATAGCTTGCATTGGTATTTGCTTCTTACTTAGTTGACCACCAACTCAGAATCTCCATAGATAATAAGTTCCTTAACTGTATGTTTAATAACGAGTTATAATCCTAGGATAAGAGATTCATACTTAGCTAAATTGTTAGTGCATGAGAATCATAACATATAGGAAGCATGATATGCTTTTCTACAGGGTCTATCAATATAATACTAACTTCTGATCCTAATTTACACCTAACACCATCCACATACAACTTCCATAAACTAGGCATTGAAGGTGGATTTTTTGAACAAGGCTCCTATGTAACCTCTAGGGTAAAAAATCCTAAGTTAGAATCTAGGAAGTTCAACTTTTCATTTACAACATTATATTCTATTATCATATGTCTCATCCTAGGCTCCCTCTCTACCCTTATCTAATTTGGGATACCTTTCCAAGGCAAATATAAGTGGGAAAAGTTAGTGGACATATAACCATTCAAGGCCTTAGTCCATTCTCTACTTAAGAGTAACCCATAAGCATTGGGAATATCAACCACTTGGATGTCAATAAATATTTGAATCCTTGGCTCACTAGAAAATTACATATTCACATTCAATAACTCCCCAATGACCTTGACTCTTGATTTGTCTAATTGTGTAATGAACCTATTAAATTTAATTCGGGTCAACCCAAGCTATTCATATATCCATATAGGTATAATGTTGGTTGAATCTCTAAAATCTAAAAGATAATTATGGACATTCTTCCCAACTATCCTAACTGTAAGTAAAAAAGGTGGAGACTCTATTTTACTTACATAATTACATTTGCACTATCAGTCTTAGAGAGTCTCTTGGGTTCTTAGACAATGAATCCAAGAGTAAATCTCTTTGTTTTGTAATTTGAGTTAGCTCATGTAGGGTAATATTGGCTTTGATCTTTTTCATATCCTCCATAATGTTGTAACCAGTCTTATTTGAAGATTTTGTAGTAGGTTTAGAATAACTACCCTTAGGTGGTTCAAGATCATTCCTTGATGTAGTGTCTAGAGGAGTCCCATAATTGTTAGGGTGAGTGGAGGTAGTCAATTTCTATTTTTGTTCTCTATTTCTCAGAGGATACATCTTCAAAATTTAATAGAATGCTTGAATTTCTACAAGAATATTCTCAGGCTCATTATCCTCTTGGAAAGGGAACTGAAATGTTTCCACCATGTGCATTTGGTCAGATGGTTTAGATCTAGAAGGACCTACAACAATATCTTTATTTGGGACTACCTCAAATGTATCCATATCCTCTTGGAAATCCTCAAATGCCTTTCAAAATTCAATACAATCAATATCACTATGTTTAGAGGTAGCATGCACTCTATAATAGTTTGGTAAAGCAATATTTGTGAGATTGATATCCATAATATTTTTTCTAGAGGAAAACTCATTAACTTTATTATTGTAGAAACTATCATTCTAAAATCTATTCCTAGGCTAGTTGAACTTCTGGAAAGTGAAGTTTCTACTAGAGTTGTCATTAGCATTACCAACTTGTTTTTTTAATTGCAATAAATTTTTTCTAATTTATGGATTTTTTTTAATATAGATTCATTTTCATTCTTTGGGGTCTCAAAATTTTATACTTGGTCCTTGTTAGTGTCATTGACTGGTACTAAAGCCATTTGGTCATTGGTGTGAAATCCATTAGTAATTTGTTGACTCAAGAAACCTAAGTTCTAATTAGGGGCAACATGGCTAGTAGGTAATACATTCAAAGCAAGGAGTTGGTTTAATGCTAGAGTATTTTGGTTATTATTTGGGAATAGGTTTAATGCAAGCATCTGAGGATTAATATTTGGGACCAAATAAGCCATCTATCCTTGAGATTGTATTTGATCACTAATAACTACTGCTTCAAAATAAGCTTGGGCCAATGTGTTTATAACTAGGATAGCCCTTTTAAGAAACACAAAAGTCATAGGATCAACAACATCTTTGTAAACCTCTACAACTTAAGCCTCATTAGGTTTGTAGGGATCTATGGTCTGACTAAACATATTTTGGAACCTAGCATTAAAGGATCTAATAGGTTCATTTATATCTCTCTTAATGGTTATAAATTGGTGATAGATGACATAGGGGCTTATGATTTTTCCAAATTGATCAATAAAAATAGTGTCAAATTTATTCCATGAGGTAATACAATTTTCAAGTAAATTAAGGAACCATTCATATACAACATCATTATGTGTAAAATGAAATAATATATAAGATACATCTTCATGGATGATAGTTAATAACCTTAAGGTAGCCTTAAAAGATTTAACATGTTCTTATGTAGTTGTAACACCATTTGGACTAAATAATGGTAAGTAATTTTTAGGATTACAAGGTAAGTCATGAACTACACTTAGTAAATTGATGGGGGAAATTCCAAGCCATGCCATATCTGGGTAAAAATTGAATACAAGAACCCCTTACAAGGGTGAAAATGGTAGAGACTTAAAACATCTACACCTTCCTCTATCCTTCCTAGTTTTCCTATGAGTTTATAGCTCAATTAAGGGCTCTATTGTCTCTGAATGTGAACTGGTCTTGATCCTTGGCAATTCTAGCTTGAGGATTAAGGACCCTATTTAAAATATGGTGTAACAAGTTAGAATTCTCAAAGAAATACAATGAATCTACACACAACCTATTTTGTTGAAGATTTTATCATAAATGGACAAAGGACACTAATCTTTGACTAAGTAAGCTCAAAGATGTGCTAAATTATGCAAAGATGGCCATTCTTTGCAACGTGTGACTCAAATGAACCCACGATTAACTAAGAATGGTCAATCTTTAACTAAAATAAACCATTCTAATTTCAAATACTATGAATTATTAAATCCTAAAGCTACCTTTACCAGAACTTAATTATTTCTGTGTAGAGAACTAAGATCTTTTCTAAACAAATTGCAAAGATATGTGAGAAATCACCTAGATCAAGGATCTTTGCACTTAGAGTGAAAATTCACTCATAAGGGTTAAGAACCCTTTATATTTAATGTAGGAATTATTTCAATTGATCATGTAGGCCCTCATTCTAGTACTAATAGAGCTCCTCTTGTTAATGGTTCTAATTCCTCATGGGTGCTCTTATTGTTGATGAACACTTATCATTTTAGGGTTATGAAAATCCAAGGCATGAATTTTGGTTTGTGACAATTTTGGGATGTCTGTGGTGAAATAGAAGTATAGTGTGAAAGATATCCAAAATATTTATTTGATTTTGTGGTTGGAAGCCTCTAGGGTCTTGATATTTGTGATAATCTAAGCCTACAAGTTAATATAAATGGATATTAACAATGATATTTAAACTAGGTGATTTTTGATAAAGAAAATAGAAAAAAGAAGGGTAAGGTAGAAAAGAGAACATGATTGTAGATTTCCATCTCAAATATTATGAAAAAGTTCTAATTACTTTGAGCATACATGAACCAATTTATGGTGTAAAATAGTATAAAATCAAATTGCATCATAAACCAGGCAAGCTTCAAAGAAGATATATAAACCACAATTAAGAACCAAGTTTACTTTAAAAGTTTGCTACTGTAACCTGAATACCATATGCACATCTAAATGTAGAGCAAATAAAATGAAGTATACTTAAGATATTTTTAGTTAATTTAGAATTAGCATAAATTAATAGCCCTATGATAGAAAATGTAGCTCAAAATGTAGAGAACCATTCAAATTTAAGACAATAACATGCAATTGAGAGATAACATTAACTTTCAACAAACTATCTAGAAAATCTCTTCAGAATTCCATAGTTGTAATAAGTGATCTTTTTTATACAAATTTATCAGAGTCCCTCCCTTAAAAAATTGTAATCTCACCTATTTATAGGAAACATAGGTAGTTTATTAGTTAATTCTCTCAAAATACCCACATGCAAGCTAAGGAAAACTATCCTTAATACAAAGATACAATGCAAAAGGCTGTTCATGCCAATATTGACAAAGGATAATCATATGCTAACATACTAACATACATTTTACAAAATAATACTCTTTTATACTACATTGGTGGGACCCTTAAGTTACTATCTAAGGATATTATTTGACTTAGTGTATTGTTCATTGATGATCTCAAAATCTATGGCAAGCTTCATCAAACAATCCTCTTCTTGATGTGCCAATGTGTCAAATTCCTTATCACCCTTGGCCTTGAATTCTTAGATGCATTAGACCTATAAAACCTACTTTTTGAATGTGATGATGATACTAAGGACCTTTTAGCTATCCTTGGTATGCTGGCCTTGTTTATCTTTAATGCTCTAGATGTGGAGACTAACCCTTTTCCTGAACTCATCATCCTCCATTAGGCATATGGCATTGGTCTTGGATGGTTTTTACAATAGGTCCTTTAAGAGATTTTCCATCCTTACCATCAAGATTTTATCTTCTTCCAAAAGGTTGTTGACATTGTCACCCTAGTTGTTTAGGTCCAATATGCCATATTCAATGACTCCTAGGAGGGCATGCGAGTGTTTCAATTTGATGATCTGAATGCCTTAGGCCTTCTTAGTGTGGTGGACATTAATCAATTTAGTTTCTTTATCTCTATAATTTTTCCACTGGGTGACCAATGTTTGTGCCCTCCCAATCTTATGGGCCAAGATAGTTGACATAGATTTTAGTGCATTCAACCCTTCAAAAATGTGCAAGGACTTATTCAACAATGTTACTATATCTTCAAGGATTGAAAATGTACCCTGTGATTCCAAGTCTTTGTTCTCCTTTTCTAGATTAGTGATCCTCTGTTGCATCCCCTAGATTCTATCCAAGGTCATTGTTGATTGGGTCACCACCAAACTTGCCACATCCTCTTGATGGATGGGATGTTCTTCTACCACTTGTCTTTAGATAGGTGTTAGGCCAACAAAAGGTTCCACTCTCTAGATTTTGAATTCCTCAGTGCCAATGGTGGCTTTCCTTGTTACTATTCTCTTAAACCCTAATGTATCTAGATTGAAATGCATTATGGCTACTGGTTTAGAGAGTTTGGCTACTTTTGGGGTTTTAATCCTAGTTCTACTTGATGTTCCTTAATCCTTCATCATCTTGCCACTTTTTATTACAACCTTAATAATTATACTCTCTTATTGCTCCTTCATGAGATCTTTGATCCAAGGTTTAATATTATCATGGGTGTCCATACCTAGAGTGCTGGTGATCGCCCATGAATGAGAGTGGATGGAACCTTTTAGAATTTCCCATATATGAACTAGTCTATGATAACATGTCCATATATTGGGAATTCATCACTGAATAAGTTCACTTTACTAGTGGGATGGATCTATGTTACCTTTGGTCTTTTAGAGGACCTAAGAACAAGGGCCATCTTAACTTCTCTCTTCTGCTAAGTGACAGGGACCAAGTCCAATGCCACTTCTTTCCCCTTTTCTTCCTCACTTATTTGAGGTCTTTCAATTTAAGCCATTTCAACTATATATTCCTCACCTTCTTGGTTAAATCCATAGGTTTCTATAAGTTCCTTGAAGAGCTGATCCACTATTTCACATAGTTCTAAGGCAACCATATTATGTGATCTATTTAGGAAGATGGTCTTGGAGGCTAGGTTGATAATGAAGGGCCTTTACCTGGCCTATATTCTATTCCTTTTTCACCTACTTATTAGATATGGAGTGTTGGCTATGGTGGTTGCTTTAGAGGTGCACTTGAAGTGGAGGGAAATAAATGATACTATAATGGGTTCATTTTCCATCTCTCTCTAGCTGGTTTCTCCTCCCTTTGTAATTTGTGCTCAAGATTGAAACCATGTTATCTATACCTAAAAAAGACCTCTTCAAATTTTGCTACTTTAGTATAGAAATGGTCATAAGGACCAACCATGTGTTTATAATCCACCTTGGTTAGCTACCTTAATTGTAAATGAGGGACCACTTTGTTGTTTGGGTCCCATTTTTTCAGATTATCCTTTTGAAAGAAGAAGGCATCCCTCTATCTAGACACAATGTCCAATTACTTCCAATCCCTACTCAAGGTTATCCCAATCAAAAATGGGAAGGAATGTAGAATTCCATTCCTCTTCTATTTGTAGGTGTTATTAATTCCATTGGAAATTTGGTACATAATTTATTATTTATCCAACTTAAGGGGAACGTAAACAAGCAACCTAAATGGTTGGGTCATGATGCCTTCAATCCTAAGGATACTATAGTTTGGATAAAACCAAATGTCTCCCATGAGATCAACATATCTTTTAACAAGAGGGTGCACCTTTGGCATGGGATATCTTGTGATGCTCTGGAATAGTATGGGATATATATAGTCATAGATGAATTACATATGATCCCTATACTTGAAGACATAAATATTGGTTTGATGATGTGAGATGGTGATTCTACTATGGGAGGACCAATTCTTAACACCAAGAATATGGGTGGATGCCATCAATGAGTCTAAGAGATAGGACATCATGGTGAAATTCTGAAGTGTCTTCTTCTTAATGCCATAAAAATACCTTCCTAAGTGGATACTAATTAGCTCCCCAATAGGTGGAGTCAATTTTTATTAAACCATGAAGTATACATAAGACACCCACCTAGGGTCAACATAGGTATTGGTGGCTACTCTGGAGGCTCTATTTAATAAATTCATAATGATTATTATACCCTCCTTAAATTAGATAATGGGGATATTACCATCATGATTTATAACTACATGAGCCCCTTATATTAACCATGGTCTCAAGATAACATCTAAATTATGTTGGGTAATCCAATCTTTTATGGAGGGGAGGTCAATATTGGATTTGGGGAGTTTATAGTAGCTTTTGAAGGCTATTGGGGCAACACAAACAATCTTTGAATTTATTTCATCAATAATCTAATCATTATCAATCCTAAAGTCTACAAATAAGGGTGTAAGGATGTCAATACAGGGTAGTACCTTTGGTTTGGTAGTAGCTTGACGAAGACCCATCATTTGGACCATAACCAGTTCATCAAATATTATTTTGGTGATCAACACCCTTTGTTTTCTAGATGACAAATGCTGTAACTCTTTAATGGCAAAGAAAATCTTGAACTAATTCTTCATTCCATTAGATAATGCCCCTGTGTCTAATTCAATATCACTAAAACATCTTCCTTCATTGTTATGGATAGATACAAGTCTATCTCTTCCTTCCACTATTGCCTTGCCACTACCATGATCTTAATTGTCTTGGAATATGACTACCCTTGATGTTTAAGATGATAATTTGATCTTACCTAATGCAGTTAGGCTCTCAATTAGTCAAGTTTTGGGGCTTGAAGCTATTCTAGTTGGGTTTCTAAGGCTTTAATGGTGAAGGTGATGGATTTCATAAATGTATTCATGCCTTAGATTTTATGGATGGTGCCACTTATGAAAATCCTATCTTTTCAAACGTGCCATATCTTAAGATTGCCTTTTAGTCTTACATGGCACTTACATGGACCTCCCTGAGTGTGTTTCCATGGCATTTTGTGGGAGTTTTCTTTTTGACTAGGTATTTATTTTTTAAATAAGGCCCTTTAATTTTGAACTATTAGATTAAGATCCATGGTTGAATGTGAGCCTTTGATTAAGATACTATAGGTTTGCTTTGATTGGGTGTTCAAGTCATCAATGATTGGGTGACACCAATTGGTAAGCTCTAGCTTCCTTAAGAAATGATTGGATGTAGTTTATCTATGTGTCGAGTCATCAGGATCTAAAGTCATAAATTGAAAAGTATACCTCTGCTTCACACTATTCAATTAGGATTAGTGATTGAGTGAGAGCCAATGATTTTGATTGGTGAGGTCAAAGTTGATTGGTTGATAGGTCGGTCATGTTTAAATCTGATGTTCTTGCTAATGTCAAAGATGTCCTCAGGAATGTCAAATGATGGGAGCATGGTTGTCAACTTTAAGCTCATAAGGTTCCTTTAACTGAATGGTAACATGACACACATCATATTTTGGTGCTCTCAAGACTTTGGGGTTAACACAAGCCATTATATTGGGTTTGGAAATGAAACATGAACCATTGAGTGCAATCCACAAGATCAATTCTGATTGGTCTAGCCTTTGGCAAGCCTTTTGACATCATGCCATTATATTAGTGTCCAAGGATGAACATGGGCCACTGGATCCTACAATATGCATGAAAATTAAGTCAATTCATAATATATATAGGCTTGGGCTATGGGATTAATTTCTAGGTTAATATTATTTAAACAATAGTATGACCTAAGTTTTAATGTGATAAGCTTAAGTTTTAATGTTTAGAAAGTCCCCTTCTAGCCTAAAGATATTTTTTTTGATGGGGATTATTTTGAAGGCCTCACTAACGTCAAAGACATCCTCACGAATGTCAAATGATAGGAATGAGATCACCAAAATAAATACCATAGAAAATTTTGTAGTGAGTGGTGTTTAGCCTGTAGTTTGTCTTAAGAGAATCTCACACCATTGGATTAGGCTTCTGGGTGAATGCAAACTATTGATCTACATCCAAGCCAAGACATAGCATTAGATCTTGACACGTGGATTCAAGATAAAGACTTTTAGGATCCTTGAAGCATTACTCATGTTGAATAAACATGAAGGCTTGGGGACATAATTTTTAATGAATTTAAGGGAATTTAAAAGGGGAAAAACATAAAGGGACTTTAGTCATGATTTTAGACATAGGGTCTTTTGAAAGGATAAATTTATGCTAAATTTCTTGTGAAGATTTAAATTCAAACCCCTAGGGTTTCTTACTCTGGAACCCTTCCTTCGTCCATGAAACATGCACTTTGTCATTCAAGATTTATCATCAATAGGGTTAGTTAATAAAGCATAATTAATTGGGAAAGGACCCATTCTATTTCTAGGTGGATGATACCCCAATTCAAGAAATAACAATACCATGTAAACATGCCAAGATACAAATACTTTGGAATATTAACAAGGTACCCATTCATGGAAAGTAAAAGAAATAAGACAAAAAGAATGGGGGGGATGTTGGTACCAACAACATAACCTAAAATATATCTTACAAATATCCATTTGAGCCAAAGGGGATTTGAATCTCCAATGGGTCCAATCCAAGTTAAGTATGTCTATCCATATACTCTTTCCTTTACTTATTAGATTAGACATTATTTTTTACTTTGTGGATGTATGTGTGTATCCTTAGGATTTTATTTATATGGATTAAGATGGTATGGATATAGGGTTGCTAAGGCTTTCAATTTATCACCTTAGGTTTCACAAACCCCCATTTGGTTTACCATTGAAAATTACCTTCTTTACAATCAATTTTCCATCATTTACTTTAATTTCATCCCTTTCTAATTATTTACTTGACTTGCATTTTTACAATCATAGTTACAATCATTATCTTTATTGTGGTCTAGTCAAAGATATATCCCTATGTCATATTCTTAGGATTTAAAAACCTTTTATCTTGACATTTGATTTTTAGGTTGCCCTCTTCTAGATCTATAGACATCTTAGTTCCTTACCTACTCATCCAATCATATTTAATCTCTATTTGATTGACCTTATTTGATTCCTAGTCTATTAAGATAAAGAGGATAGTTATAGGTCATCCTATACCTTAGATATAGAGGGTGACTAGAGATAAAATTTTAAGGTAAATAAGATCTAAAAGTTAGGATATCAGGGGTGAAATCATATGGGATGGATATTTTTTAGGAGGGCCTAGTTTTATTCCCAAATGTCTTACGATGCAAATCACAAATTGAAAATAAAAGAGGCATAAAAATAAGGGACATCAGAGGGAAATAATGAGATAAAGTGTAAAAATCAAGGGTGTAGGGTAAGGATGAGGAATCTGAAGGTGATTTTAAGGTAGGTGATAGCAAAATTATAGATGTAGATATATCAAGCTAAACTACAACACAAGAGAGTTATATAAAATATGTAAAGAATATTAGTTTAAAATATGCACAATAAATGAGAATCATGGAAAATTAGTTCTTATGAAGAAGATTTATCAATCATAATACTTTTAAAAAACTAAACATTGGTTGGCTCTTTTAAAATGTGTCTTATATTAGTTTGTAATTGATAGGTGATAGGTTCAAGGATGTATTTGATAAGGTATAGAACCCACAAAATTTAGGCATGTTTTCCCTCTTTGTTGTGGTTGTAATCCAATTTCAACACTAAATATCTGACATCAAAATTTATAACTTTGACTATCTTGCTATGTTACTTAGTGATATCAGTATTACATGGTTGATTATGTTAGAGAGTATTCATATGCATCTCTTGAAAGAGATATAAGGCACGAAGGTGGTAATAATGAATATCTTAATCAATGATAACACCATGAAGATAAATTCATAATATAGTAGCTCTAGTTCTAGTGGTAGGATGGATTCAAAGTCAAAGAATAGAGAAAATAGAGTTACCCTAATGGCGGTGGGGATACAAGTGTGATAATCCCAAAACATAGGGTATATATTGAGATGCCAATTTATGTGGTAATATATAATATTATTATATAATATATTATTATCTTGTTTTTTGTTTTTACTTGAACATTGAAATATGGATATTAAGGATTATAAAGTTTATTCATAATCTTAAATTTCAAGCAAAGTTATTTCATGTTGTTATTTTTGAAATTTACACAATTTTTAGAAATAATGGTATGGGGAATTAAAAATTGACAGTTGATTTAGTTGAGGATATACTTATAAATATTAATTAAATTAATATTATAAATGGATATTTATTATACCCACTTTTTAACATACTCGATGACAATGATTATAAATTATGGCCATCTCATGATTGGGGAAACTTGTCGGTTAGATCTAATCCTCATATAGATAATGACCGATGATATTAAAGTGTTTGAATATTTTATATAGGATAATGGATAAGATGATCATGTAATTGTAAAGGATTACACTTTTTATAAAATGTGATGGCACCTTTGTCAAGTGTTGGTCAATAATAACCCATGTGTAGGCAGTTGTAGGCTATAACATGTTCACTATCATGACATCCACAAAGTGCGATTAATTAATAAGAGGAGAGGAACATTATTCAATAAAAAATTAGAGAAGGGTGAATTTTAATTAATTATTATAAATGATATTATGCTGAAGGACTTACTTGAAGGCTTGATTTCAAATTATAGTCTTTTTATGAGATTTAGCCTCAGGAGGGTAAGTATGATTTTATAAAAATTGGATCACATTATAATACTAAGGGATTTATTGAATGGTGAAAAGATAAATGTGAAAAATGATGGAATAATATTTATGATCTAGGATATATGAATATTACACATGTGAATAAGGAATCGGTTATCATGTAATACTCTATTTAGGTAAAAAAGGGAAGTTGACCAGGAAAGATAATTAATGAAAGAGTATTGATTTGATGTTAAAATATATGAATTATTTAAAAAGGTTGATAAAAAATTCATGATATGATTTAATTATCTAAATTTTGCATTGTTAAGAACTATTGACATGATGACATACAAGTTGAGAATCACCTAAAACATGTAAAAAATAGATATATAGATTAATGACTACTTGCATACCAAGAATGGAAAATTTGTATTTAGTCATGTTGTTAGTAACATAAAATTTAAATTAAAAATTTAAATTAATAATATTTAAATAATGATAAAAAATGACACATTATACCTCAACTCCTTATAAGCACTTGGCTTCATGAAAATGTATTATCTAGCTATCTAATGCAATGTAATTTTGACTTCAAGTAGTTATTATTATTTTTATTGGTTGTTTTAGGTTTATACACTTGAATTTAAGGATCTTCTATGGCTTGGGTATCAATATCAGATGTGAAATCATGAAAGTATTTAATTAGGGTTATGAATAGATAGGTATTTTCAATGAATATGACATCTTCATTGGGAAGGGTATTCTAAATATGTCATTGGGTAGGAATGGGTGTGGTAAAAAGTTGATCAAAAATCACTTGCCCCTTAAATGATATTTGAGTGATGATATTAAGGTCAAAGTTGATAAAGATATTCATCCATTGGCCAATTATAATAATAGGCAAAAAATTATTGGAGAAGAAATGAAAAATAGGATCCAAATGAATAATGACATGTGATTTTTAGTAAAACATGTAATGTCAAAGATTTTCAATAAAAAAATAGATAGTGAGATAGTTACCATCAAGCTTGGTGTAGTGAATTTCATAATAAATCAATGCATGACTAATGTAATAAATGGTATATTCCTTGTAAGACTCATCTTGGTGCAAAAGAATTTCCCCAAATAAGATGGGGGTAGAAGATGTGTATAAGAGTAAAGGGAGATGATTTGGAAGAGGTTGTAATGTAGGAGGTTGAAACAAGGATTTATTTATGTTGTAAAAAACATATTTGAAAGCATTAGTCCAATCAATAGTATAAAATTTCTTGAATATGGAATTCATAAAATGAGTTTGATAAGCCACATTTGGAAAAATATTTGAATTACCTCAAGATTCCTAAGGAATGTGTGAATAAGAGGGATGGATGCTAGTTTAGAAATTTACATAATTTCTTTGATATTAGAAGGAATTATGTCAATACCTCATCTAGAGAATAAAAACCCTAAATTTATTTTATATGTAACACAAAATATACATTTTGGGGTTGAGTTTAACACTATATTTAATTAAACATAAAAATATGATATCCATGTCACAATGATGATATTTACAATGCTTAAACTTGGATAAGAAAACATTCATATATATTTCAATTGTCTTATGGATAAAATCATGAATGGCATGTTTGTAGGTTGCACCAACATTTTAAAGGCCAAAATGCATATTAAAATATAAATACATGCCCCATTAAATAGTAAAGGTTTCTTATGTTGATATTTGATGTTGATGTGAATCTGAGTCCATAAGGGAAAGAATCTCATAAATTACTATATAATCAAAAATGGTCTCAATAAAAGGTAATGAGAAATTATAAAATTAAATAAATTTAAAAATGACCATTATTAATTTATTATGAACCAAAATTATTGTATAAATCCATTCATAATAATCAGGTACTTTATTAAACTTGGCATAAATAAGATTGATGATTTATTTGTGAAAAATATTTGATACCTTTAGAGGGATTTTTATTTTATTTTGGTGAACAAGTGATGCATAAATAAAAGTGAAGTTATTATCAATAATCATGTTGGGGTTAATTTTTAGCATGTTCTTATTTGACCAAGCAAAATATTTCATGTACTTGTTAAGGAAAATATGTTTGATTAAATTTAGGATTTATGTGAAAAACCTAGATGACAACATTACTGTGTAAAATTAGGAGAATAATATAACAACAATAAAATTAAATAAAATATAACTAATGTATTTTGGAAACTTACTAAAAATAATAATGTAAGGATAAAATAAAGACTTAGCTGGAAACTATGCCTCTAGGAGGAATCAAGCTCTAAAACTTACTATGTAGAAAGGTCTGGTGACTGGAATTAGGATTGGATCTTGGCTTGGAAAATAGTATTATGAATAGGAAACTAGAGGAGTGGTGATCCTTTACATTTGTAGTAAGTAAATAAGGGTTTTTGGGTTCTCTATGACTTCACCTGTATATGGTGTGGGAGCTTGCAATCACTTATAGAGACTACTATGTGACTGATTTTCCTTCCAAAATCCTATTTCTTTGACATGTGAATACTAATGAAAATAAATAAGAAAAATGGGTCAGTGAATAAATTTAGGTGAGACCTCAACACCCCATGTGTTGAGTACTCCTACATACCAATACTTTGAAGAGGGATTAAACATTGTGTGGTTCTCCCATGCTACAATTGTGTGTGAATAGATGGTGCAATGTGCTATATGCTAGTGAAATATTGATATGATTAGACACTTTAATCATGAATTATGACTTATGACCTATATTTAGACTTGAATTATAGACTAATAGGGTTGTATATAATTATAATTGGGCAAAATAGGTATTTAACTCTCAATGTGCAAGTGTGATTCTGGTTTTTTTGGCATGGAATATTTTTTTTAAAATGGTTTGAAAAGCTATTATATAATCATATAATTGAAAATAATTTGAATTGGGATTCATAGGGACATGAACCAACCTTCCTATAACTTTGAATTTGGTAAATTAGCTATTATTTAGAGAGAAGACATGAGAGGGGGAAATGACACTATAGTGGTGTGCTCCTATCCCCTAGAGTGATCTTATCCAATAGGTGCTTATCATGTTGAGTGTTAGGTAAGGCCTAAATAGTGTTTAAGGTTGATTAGGATAGGACTAAGTTAATTCAGAGGTCATATATCAATTTATAAAAGCATGCAAGATGGTCAAAAGTGATCAAAGGGTCCCTAAGATAGGTCTAGATCTAAGTGTGTAAAAGAGTGGTCAAAAGTGCACAATTTTAAAATTAAATTTTAATTTTATGTGTACATTTACCATATTTTTATTCTAGTAATGAAAAAAGTGAAAGTACTAGAGTAAAAGGAAAAAGAGTGCATACCTGAACTTACTTATGGGAAGGAGTCCTAGATGTATGCCATAATGTTGAACTGTGATCCATGCAAACTTGTAGTGAAACATATGTAATATCAATATTTACTTAAGATGAATATCAAGAAGTAAAATATAAAAATATAAAGCATGAGAAAGAATGAATACCCCTGATTGAGTAGGCAAAGCATTGTACCTTTTTTAGGTATAAAAACTAGTGCAAAAATTGGTGGCTTGGCATGTTGTACATTTATATTAACATTGAATAAATTGGATTGGATTGTGCATGACCCATTCCTCATATTTAAGTGGGTGTGAGCAAGAATTCAAGTGTGCTTGACTCCATCATCATCATCATCCCAGAGTAGTGGATTAGCTTAGGATTCCTATATTAATCTTGATATATATATCTGGTGCAAAAATTGGTGTAGATACTAGTGTAAATATAAAACCATCCATTGTAGATGGAATGGAATTCAATTCTAGTGTAAAATTGGAATAAAATTGGCACACATACTAATTATGATTTGGGTCTAGTGTATATAACATGGATAATGACATGAGTTATCATTTCATCTATGAAACTGGTACAATGAGGAAACAATGTGATGCACACATGCCCCTAATTGATATCTGGTGTATATAGATTCTAAGACTAATTAAAACAACTATGATCCTAAGTAAAACTTGAGTGATAACCTAGAAAAACATGCCACACATGATTACCCCCAAACTAAGCAAATTTGAGATAAAACTATGTAATTATGAGTAATTTGAGAAACTGAGACTATGAAACTGTTGAATATTGATCTGAGTAAACTGAGGTTATGAATTTTTATATAAATGCCTATTTTTTAGGCATTTAGACAATAATGATAGGATGGACACTAGAGAAATGTTATCATATTTAATGTAAAACTCCTATCTAAATTGACTTTTTATGTGTTTTTTGAGCCTAAAATTGTGTCAACTATGTAATCATAGTTAGATGTTGTCTATGTACTAATCTAGGCAACATGGTCTCTAATACAAGCCTCTATGAATGACCCCTCTTTTGAGGTGATTTGTTGAGCTTATGTAAGAACTTAACTCAAAATAAAAGGTTATGC
This sequence comes from Torreya grandis, assembly GCA_037957365.1. Taxonomy (NCBI): domain Eukaryota; kingdom Viridiplantae; phylum Streptophyta; class Pinopsida; order Cupressales; family Taxaceae; genus Torreya; species Torreya grandis. Next base: position 778,978 of record JARHVA010000565.1, read on the forward strand.
AATAGGTTTTTATGATATAAAATTGTAAATCTGAGTAATAATGAGATCATGAAAAAATATGTCATTATTGTGAATGTAAACTGAGCATAGTGATAATGTAAGATGCATGTGAAAACAAGCATTTACAAAAAGTGTGTCTAGATAGATGTGATAGTGAAGCACGTAGATAATTTAGTCAACCAAGTATATAATAATGAATATAAATACCTAAGATGTAATGCATGATGTCCATCATGGAATTGGAAAGGGTTGGGTACATGATTTCCATCATGTTATCCAAATTTGAGCAAAGAAACAAGTAAAATGTCATGGCCATGACAGAAAAATAAAAAAGTACATGCAAAACACACAAAACACATGATGGAAGGCCAAGGGGTCACAAACAAGGGACATGTTCAAATGTCACTCAAACTAATATATGACACCTACAAAGGAATGTTCAAATACCCTCACATGCATACAAATAAATAATGGAGGCTTAGAGCCAAATAAAAGGATATGTTCAAATGTCCATATTCAAAAATAGAAGACACACACAAGGACATGTTAAAATATCCTCACACACATACTATTAGAGATATAAAGGCTTATATCCACTTGTCAATGAAATATTAAAATGTTAGAGTAAAAAAATAAGTGCATACAAGATATGAAGCCAAGAAAGCAATATAAAAAGCATGAATGGTTATGTATTCTAATCAACAAGAGATAAGTTGTAATCTGAACAATATTAATTAACTAAGTTATGAAATAGTATATCTCAATGTTAGCTGGTGAAAAATATCATAAGATGTAATAAAATGCAAATTAATAAGCATGTGAGTAAGATAATTTGAGAAACAAAATATTAAACATGTATTTACCATGACCCCAATGAGCTATATATTGAATGTACATGTTTTAGGAAGTCTATGTAAAGTATGGAACTAAGTAGTAATAGTCTAAGTTCACTAGGAAAAGAGCATGATGAGGTACACTAGAACACTACACTCCTATCTAACTAGAATTTTTGAGTGTATAATAATAAAAAAAACTATAATTGGGTCTTATAATTATGTCATGTATAATCTGTAGTCACTCATATACACTGGTGAAACATGTATGATATAAAACTAGCTAAAACATATATACAGTATTATGCACAAATGAACTGATGTATGAGTACATATAAGCATGCATAAGTCTTGATTTTATTATTTTCTAAAATATTTTATTGTTTTTATATTTTTGATATGTATGAACTGAGAAATAGAGAGAAAGATACTACTTGATGAGTCCTACAAGGGACTCACAATCAACTAATCCTGTGCCAAGAAAAGGAATTGTGATCTTTCACAAATGTAAAGGTGGGTATTGCCATGATGGATCTTATCTCAATAGATAATATGAATATGGGACACCAATTTTGATGTAACTATCACTTCTATACTGATAATGTTGAATTATGGGTATTTTGGAGCCCATCTCAGATTAGGTGAAGCTTGTACTAGTGCCTTATATGAAATGATCCTAATACTCTATAATACTAATCGATGATGTGTTAGAGTACATAGTGGCTATTTAGAATCTATGATAAATATCTATTGAAAGGGTCTCTCTAGTATAGGCCTCCCTTGAAGTATAGATCTCTATTGTGAATATATATGGCTATGTTTTACCTTTTAAGGTGACTATATGTTAGTGACATATTTTGGTGGTAAGGGGTACTCATAAGGGATCTAAAAAACTAAAATGAATTCATTAACATATATGTATTTCAAGTATATATGAGATTTATAAGGAGTTACATGAATCTACTGAATCTAAGGGCATCTAAATAAAATGTCAAAGACCCTAACATTGTGTACTATTATGAATCTTGTGGCCACATGCATAGGACTGACCTATAATGGTAAAGTAATTTCACCAGTGGAGATCTATATGTGACCATTGAATCCTTTGATGACCATGATGGTGGGAATCATATCCCGATTTATGTATCCAAGATGATAAATGAGTGTGTTTTTACACATGTTCACACTTGACCCATTATTAACCTTGACACTTTGTATAGGCTAGTGATGAATGCGTGTTTGAATAAACAAAAAGTGTGAATTTGAGTTATCATCAATTATCTCATGTTATAAAAATGTAATGAGTGGCCTAGATGGCACTGATGTATGATTATCACCTATTATACCATTTAAAATATATTGTTCCTCTACATGAGAATGATAAGAAGCTGGTGGAGGGTGTGTATTATATGCATAGTACACACTTGATGTATTTATAGTCTCATTAGTCATGTACTTAAGAAAAGGATCACTAAATATTTTATTTGATTTTGTAATTTATGTTAGCATTCCCACATCAATGATGTTTGCATCTATCAAATACTAAATCTTGTGTCTCAAACTGATACATCTATTAGTATGTAGCTTATTGCCATATGATAGTAACATAATGCATTCTATTCAAACCCTTTTGGAAGAGGTCGATTCATATCAACATATTAAATGGGAGGTATATATATTATATTGCATTCCAATAATATTTTGAGAACTTTATATGGATCTTCTGGTAAGTTAGTGAACTATCATTGTGGAGGAGCTAACAAGATAACGCATGGAGTAGGTTCTATAACTATGTGTACTATTACTTTTTGATCATTATTATCATTAGTTGGTCTTACCTTGTATGGTGGATTAATTTAATTATTGGTGTTGGAATTTTAATTGGTTGTGTAATTAAGCTTGTTTATTGCCAATATCTTCAATTCTCTCTCTTACTATATGGTATAAATCTGTGAATGAGTTGAGATTTTTGATCATAATGGATTTTTGGAGAGATGGGAGAAAAATTTTCTTAGATACATCTTGTAATTATCTATCTACCATAGGATTTATCATTTTGGATAACATGGTCTTGTATCTTAAATTTATTCTATGATAGGCTCATTAGATATTTGTTTGAGTAGGGCTATTTGAACATAAGAAACCTTATCACTGATATTGATTAAAAAGTATGATAGAAACATATTGGCCAAGGGATTGAATACATGAACTTATTGGTGTGGTATATCATAGAACCATTTTAATGAATGGTCCTTGAGACTTATTAGGAATATCTTCATCAATAATCTGTCATTAGACACATAGTCCAAATATGCTATGTGAAATCTAAGATATTATTCAGGGTCATGTTTTACATCATATAGTGTAAGATTAGGTGTCATAAATCCTATAGGTAAAGGATATACTAATACATGTTATGCCATTGGGGTGTGTAGTAAAACATGATAATTTAGTTCTTGATTAGGTTACAAAGCACTTTAATCCAAATGTAACACCTTAGTTTGTAGAGATTGAATCTCTCGCATAAGGGATTGTACATCAAGATTAGAGAAGTGTGTGCTAACCAAATGCATGTTCCCAATGATGGAGTAAGAATTGGTATGGTAATCTATTGAATCCCCTGAGTTTCTCTGATTGTGTCACATGGTAAAAAAGTTATACCAAAAGGAGGATTAGGGTTATAAGTCTCATATGATTTCTTAAGTTCCTCTCTAATAATGTCGATAAAATCATCTCACATATCCTTATTCTTTGAGAGAAACCATTATAAATGCTACTTATTTATGTCATAAAATTTATTTATTTACTCTAAAATTATGGATTGATTAACTAACTTTTGAATATATATGGATTGGGAAGAGCTTAGTGTGACAAAGTGGTTAAAGTAGGAAGACACAATTTTTTGAATTTGAATAGCAAAACTAAGATGATAGAATAATACAAGTATTATATAATTTAATAGATTTAAAAATTATAAAAAAACTAATGGAAATAATAATAAGGATATAAACCATATCAAAATCTATAATTGGGGTTTTGAATGTTTGAATAATAGTCAAGTTTACCAATATGTATTATGAAATTTGGGATTTATGTGAAAACACTAGATGATAACATTACTATGAAAAATTAGGAGAATAATATTACAATGTTAACATTCATTGATTTATAACTACTATATTTTAGAAACTTATTAAAATAATAGTGTAAGGAGAAAATAAATACTTAGCTAGAAACTATGCCTCCAAGAGGAATTACGTTCTAAAACTTGTTATGAAGAGACGTTTGGTGTCTAGAATCAAGATTCTGAGATTGGATTTAGGCATGGAAAATAGTGTTGTGAAGAGGAAACTAGAGGGTTGGTGTTATTATCCAACCTAGGGTGATTCTATCCACTTGTAATGAGAAAATTAGGGTTTATAAGTTCTCTATGCCTTCAACTATAGAGCCTATATTTGGTATAAGAGCTTACGATCTCTTGTAGATACCACTATATGACTAATTTTATTTCAAAACACCTAGTTACTTAGCATGTGAATACCAATGTAAATCAATGGGAAAAGGGTTTAGTGATTTAATTTGGGTGAGACCTCAACACCCCATGCATTGAGCACTACCTACATACCAATACTTTGAAGAGGGATCAAACATCATGTAGTTGTCCCATGATATAGTGGTTTGTGAATAACTGGTCAAATGTGTTATATATTAGTGTAATACTAATGTGATTAAATGATTTAGCTATGACTTGTGACCTATTAAATATATTTAAACTTGAGATCTAGGCTATTAGGGTTGTATGTAATCAAAATTTGGAAAAATAGGTATTCCACTCTCAATGTGCATTTATGCTTTTATTTCTTTTTCGTGTGGAAGCCTATTTTTTTCCAAATGGTTTGAAAAGTGATTATATAGTCATATCATTAAAAATAATTTGCATGGGGATTCTAAGGTACATATACCAACCTTAATATAGATTTTAATTTGGTAAATTAGTTTTTATTTGGTGGGAATAAAGGAGAGGGGGGAAAGCTACTAGAATGGTGCGAACCTGTCCCCTAGGGTGCTCTTCTCAAATGGGTGAGTTTTATCATGTTAACTATATGTATGGCCTAAAAAGTGTCTAAGGTTGACCATGATAGTGATAAGTTCATTTGGGGGTCATATATCAGCTTATAAGAGTGTGTAAGATGGTTGAAAGTGATCAAAAGGGGCCCTAAGATAGGTCTAGAGCTAAATTCATAAAAAAGTGGTCATGAGTGCATGGTTTTAGATTAAATGTAAATTTTATGTGTCTTAAAGATAACACTCAAATTATCCATATATTTAGGAAAAATATAAGAATAAATAAATATAGGACAAGGATCATCAAGTGTCCCTAAGTTTACCTCCTTAGTCTCTTTAACTAGCATAACATTCACATCTTGGAAGTGATATGGTGCATGAGGTAGGTTAGAGAGAGGATCCTTAAGATTTATAATAACCATAACATTGTAAAAATGTTGAGTATGCTTAAATTATACAAGATTATGATGTTGGAAAGGAAGTTAAAGTTCATTTGCATGAAGGATTTCTAAGATAGCTTCATCACTAGGTAAAGTAGGTAAGGGTCTATAATATTTGATATCAACCTCTAGATAAAATTATTTATTACTTGTGTTATAATATTTCATGTGAATCTCTTTCATATAGTGGCTTTGAGATATAGGATTTTTTTTGGATATGTAAGAGGTGTTTTTAAATTTTTATCAAAGGTATTGGCCAGGCTAAAGTAGTTATGATTTTTTGGATTGGGTTTGACTCTATTGACCTAGGGTATATCATGGTTGCTATAGTTAGTTTTATTTGTTTTAGCTATATATTAAATGATAAACTTGGATTTATTTGAATTATTATAGACTTTGTTTAATCCTAAATTAAGATGGATCAATATAGTACAGGGTTAATATTATATAAATGAATAAGCACAAGGGTGATAAATAATCTATAGTTATTCAATTAATTACAAACTCATATAAACAATATTCTGAATTTAAATATTGAGATATACTAAAATAGTGAGTATAAATATTGATTGATATTAAAATATATAAAAAATAAGAGTAATTAAATGGTTTACTATGCATATGTAGTTCTAGGTTAAAATAGGCTGAAAGTGAACTGGATCTAGATTCTAGATCAATTGCCAGATTCTAGAAATTTACACTCTATAACATCAGACACTTGTCTGAACTAGACATAGGTGTATAATATGGAATAGTGAATGGATTTGGGTGTGAATAATTTTAAATTTATAGGTTTTATATCACCTTTTCTCTAGTGTACTCAAATCTCACACACAGGCTATGGCTCGATGTCAAATGATCAAAACCCTAGCTTCTTCACCCTTGGAGTGACTGTGAAAAAATGGATTAATGGGCACATGGTGTTGAAATACCCTATGGACCCATATACCAATAGTAACTACCTACATAGATAATAATTTGAATTGAGACTCATAATTATGTAGTTATCCCCTATGTGTTGGCTTGTGTATGCATAAGGATGCAATGTGTGATAAGAAAGTATATAGAGTGTCCTAGATTGTAACATGAAAAAAATGGCTCATGGAATGGTCCTTTAGTACTTTGTACTTGTGGTAATATCAATACAATATTTGATATGAAAATAAGGATGAATAGGGAATATTTTCTCACTTGAATGCTTAATTGAGTGCTTTTGGTAAGTTTCCTTGTGTATTGCTAGGTATTTTAGTAGGTTAGGAATGAATAAGGACTAATCATGCATATATACCAATCATTTCAGGAAATATATCACATTAAATAAATTAATCCAACCATAAGGACATGTTATAATTAAAAAATTGATGACTTTAGGGTACTAGACACTTACTTTAACACATGACACTTGCATCGACGTATGCATCTGGATGGGACACACGTGTCTGGGAAGTTGGAAAAAAGGTACATGTCCAAAACTTTTAGAGGATGAAAATAAGTAGGTTTTTAATATTTTTCATAGCATAGAAGGCCTAGTCATCATAATAACATATGATTAGACTAAGAGATAATAAATAGGCATAAGAGATAGTGGATGTGAGTCTTTTGAAAACAAGAAGGTATAAGAATTAAATGTTGAGGTATGGTGTGTAAAAATTATTAATATATAATGTTATTATTGTTAGTTATAATAATACATTCATATGTTTGTAATAGGTTAGTTTGTTACACAAATATATTGTTAATAGTTAAAAATATATCTCGTAGTAGATTGAGCTATTATAAGAGATTCTAAGAGATTTCAAAGTTAGTGGGATTCCTAGATAATAGGATATGCTATCTTATATATTTGTAATAGTTTCATATGAAATAATAGAGAAAATAAATATAGAGTGAAATATTATTATTGGGAATTTGTTTATGTGTTCTATTTAAATGATATTAATTCTCTACAAGTCTAAACTAGATCCATTATCTAGTATCAAAGCGAGTATTTTATTCAATGAAAGATTAATAAATTTGAATTCAGTAGACCCATTTTAATTAATGGTGGCCTATATATGGAGTTTTTTTCATGTGAGGTTTTCTATTTAGTTTTAGAGAGTAAAGTAGTGTTTTTGTATTTTGTAGAAGTGGCATATTGTAAATCCTCAAATAGTTATCAAATCTATTATCATTCTATAGTATCCTATCACCTCTATCTGAGCTACCATTATTGGCATCAACATTTGATTCTATTTAGGGTTCCATTTAACAAATCTATTCAACTGGTTGATTCTTTACTTGATGCATCACCCATAATTGAACTCAATTTAGACATAATTTCTATTTTTAGAATCATGATTATTATTAGTGGTCTCTACATTTTCATTGTTTTCTTACATCTATTCTACCTTCTACCACATAGTGTGTATTCTATTGTGCATTCAAAGTTTGCACATTATATACTCAATGTCCTCTATTCACATGGTGATCTATCAAGTTTTAAAATTAGCACCATCTCCAACCATCATGCCATTCTTATATAGTATGTGCAAGTAATTTCCATGAATGCTTAGTTTCTATAGACTTGTCAGATAAACCTATATTCATCCAACACGTAGTCTTTGTGTGAGTTAATATCTTTTCAAGTTTGATCTGATAGATTTGAAGGAGTGGTTTGAATTCATCATAGACTAAATCATGACTACATCTCACCATGGATCTCACCTCAAGCATAATCCCAATGAATACATTGAATGACAGGAGATAGTGTTCATTTTTTGTCAGTTTAGAAATTCCTTATATTTTTAGTATATTGCCTTTAGTTTTATGTTTATGTCAGTTATGAGTTATTAGTTTATAGTTTTCAATGTCATGTTAAGGAGTCAAAGTTGTGTAAATGCTTAGGTATGTCAAAATTGAGCTTAGTCTTTATTTATCAAGTTTTTTAGTTGGTCAGTTTGTTTTTAAAATTGTTTATAATTTTATAAGGTTAGTCAAAAGTCAAATAGTATTGAGTCATGTCATCATTGAATTTAAAAAAGTATTTTTTAGATTTTTTTTTAATATTAGTCTTATTTATATTAATTCTTAATTATTGTTATTAAATTTAGTTGGTCACTTTATACACATTAAGTTTTGAGTTATTATTCATGTTCAAAAATGAGTTGAAAAGTCAATTTTGTGTCAATAAAGTATTTTGAATCATATTGTCAAACCCTTCCTTGTAAAGGACATATTATTAGGTGACCCCAATGTCTTGAGTCATATGTGTTAGTTATGTATATGGAAAAATCTCATCATAAAAAATGACATGAGATTCAAGATCATATCAGCTAAGTAGATTTAAAAAATGGAGGATGGAAGCACATGAGGTTGGAGGTATTTTAGTGACCTCTTGTTAGTTGCTAATGACAGGGCTACATCAATGTTTTGGTGACATTTTATGTGGTGTAGTTTTTTTCACTGTCTATTTGAATAAGAATAGAAGGACATTCCTATTCACATGTGTGGTATGGTTTTTTATTTATTTAATGTGGTGTTCTCTATGCCAAATAAACTAATGCTAAGGACAGTTCTTTAGTGGCAGTGAAAATAATCTATGTTATTTTTTTTAGGTGGCAATATACATTAATAGAGGTTGTATAAGATGATAATGAGGATTTGTTCCTCATGATATTTTCATTTGATGATTTGTATGTGTTTTTCATTCCCGTGTTTGGAATACCTTTGATATTTAGAGAAAAGGGAGAGTGTAAATATAATGGAATGTGGCCAACAGTTATATAAGAGAGAAGCTAACTGTTTAAATCTTTTGACTGCATAGATCCTTTGACTACCTTACTTCTTTATAGAGTGATTGGCTAGTGACATATCTATTATGGTCATATGGAGTGAATTCAAGATACATTCTTTCACATTGTAGTGGTCATGTGTCGTAAGATCTAGACATCAATATTTAGATAGTAGTATGCAAACCAGAAAATATGTATTGGCATACGATTCTATTCAGACTAGTTCTTAAAGATATATATTCTCCCCATGCTCACATTAAGGGGGTGTAGATATGATTAATAATGTTCACAAGGGGTTAATGTTGAGGTATGGTGAGTAAACATTATTAATATATAGTGTTATTATTTTTAGTTATAATAATAAATTCATATGTTTGTAATAGGTTAGTTTGTTACATGAATATATTGTCAATAGTTAAAAATATATCTCATAGTAAATATAGTTATATTGAGCTATTATAGGAGATTCTAAGAAATTTCGTAGTCAGTGGGATTCTTAGATAACATGATATGCTATATTATATATTTGTAATAGTTTTTGTATGAAATAATAGAGAAAAGAAATAAATAGTGAAATATTATTGTTGGGAATTTGTTTTTGTGTCATATGTAAATGCTATTAATTTTTTACAAGTCTAAACCAGATCCATTATTAAAGGGTACAACCATGAGAATTACTTGTCAAGTATATAATACTGAGGTGCTATATAATTTATATTTAGTATATACAACTTATAAACTTGGTAAGATTGAGTGATTTAATCAACTCAACCTTGATACAAAGGTTAAATAACTACTGTAGTAGATTGACTCAATAATAGTTTGTACAAGCCCATCATGGTGTATGCTAACATACATAAAAGTATTTTAAATATGAAATTGATTTGGATTTTTAAATTTAAGGTGTTATTTTTCATGGCATATGCACCTCATATATGTCTCAAGCTGAAACTTGGGTATAAAAATGGCACCAATGCATAGAATGCTACCACAAATGTGTATCTAAATCATATAACTATTTAATTTATCCTATTTTAAATTATAAAAGTGTGTAAGACATGTTACCATGACATTCCCCCACTTAAATATGAAACCAAGAACTAATATAAGTATGGCTAACATATTTTTATAACTTGTCCCAACTGAATATGAAATTGTGAAGGTGTAACAACCATGCCTCTATGACATGCCCTTACTGATCTGCCCCCCTTTTGAGGTGAGAGGAAGTAGAAATAGTAGTCACCTTACCTAAAAAGATAAGATGATCATATAATCTATGAATGTATCATGTATCATATATAAGAAACATGTCTAGGGAAATATATAATTGAAGTGCATAGAATGTGATCACATCAAGGCTTAAGATTCATGATATAGATCAATGCAATGTCTATTTAGTAATAGTTTAAGCTCAACAAGTAATCAAGCACACACATAAGAGAACTCAAAATTAAATCAAAAGGTAATGTTCCAATGAGACCTCAGACAAGGGGCATGTTCAAATGCCACATAATTGAAGGGATATGACTTAGTCAAATGTCCACAAGGCAAGCAATGATATCCATACAAATAAGAAATGACATATTCAATTGTCAAAGTAAGAGAATAGAGGCATGGGGCCACAAATAATGGAATATATTCAAATCCTTAAATAAGCAAGGCAAGACACTCAAGGAAGTGTACACATGAAAAACATGAAAAAAAACTAACATAAACACATCATACTAGTCCCTGGATATATGTGTTAGCAAGAAACATTAAGTATATAACATATCAAGCACACTGTGATAGATATAATCATGGATAAAGGCATGTTTAAGTATATAATCTAAAAAATGATAATGGAAAATGATCATAGAATAATTTGACCTGGGTGTATTGTAATCAAATAAGTGAATGCCCCAATATCCAGATGACATGAGTAGAGGGAAGGTCCAACATCTAAAAGTGCATAAATAATGTGCCTTGGTATGCCTATATCACACTCAAAAGATTAATGAAAAAAGTGTATACAGAAATAGATGATATGCTATCTACCAACATGAAACTAGAAACATAGATTCCAAGGAGCCAATTAAACATGTAAATGTTGAAAATATTAATTTATTTTTTATTTTAATATTTTTGGATTATTTAAAACCAATTTAGTCCAATAAGTATTCAAATTCAGGATCCAAAGTACTCCATAATGGGTTTTTTTTTTTCAAAAATGTTTATATTACTTTATTTCCAATTCTTTTGTATTTGCTGGTAACTCTACCATAAATTATGGGTATCTACATCTCGTCATATCCATCATGTGGGATAAAAATTTATTTGTTACCATGTTGGAAAGTAAGGTATTGGTGTGTGGCATTGATAATTGTTTGCGTATCAATCAACCAATGGTGGTAAGGATTTAGAGTCAAATGTGGTTGTTGACCCATTACCCATATAGAAAGGTCTACAACCTATGGTCCACATGCACCCAAGAGATCTTATAAAATCTAGAGAATATCATAATTCATATATATTATGTCTCATATGTATACACACAATATTTTAAAACTTTATCTATTACTGATGCTTTTCTATTGAAATAACCCATCGAATATCAATATATCTAATTGAATGCCTTAAAGGGTACACTAGGAAAGGGGTTAGAAGACCTTTAGTGATTTATAGGATTGTTGGACCCTATACCACCACCTAAAACTAATACAAGTTACTCCTATCTGATTCCCTAAGAATTAAAACCTTGACCATACACTTCCCTAAGAATCTCACTACCCAAAATAGCCCTTACCTAAGAAAAAACCCATTTTGGGATTTAACACACATTATGAAACTATGTTAGCCCAATATGACATAGTTTGAGACCTAACGATTCCATTTCCCACCTAAAAAAGTTGACTGGGCTGACTACATTGACTACATTCTATTAGGATTAATATATAGGATCTAATGAATCTAATAGAAATCATGGACAAGAGATAAAATAATAATAGTAATAAATAATAACTATATATCTGAGACAATAATTGAAATAAATAAATAACTCAAATATGATGAATTACTCTGATAATTTGATATTAATAAAATGAATAATACACAAATAACCACTGCTTATATAAAGCAAGGCATGCAAGATAAAGATCAAATAATTCACACAACATGTGTAGTTTAATTGATATCTAACTACATGAATAATGTACTGCAAATCAACAATAACAAGATGGGTGTCAAACTTGTGTAAATGATCAACACAAGTTGACTACTATTTAAGCAATCTTATCCTATCTTACCCTAAATAGTGGAGTGCAACTCCATGGTAACAAGATAGGTGTCCAAGTTGACTACTAGCTAAACAAGCTTATCATATTTGGTGTAACTTATTAATAAACATAATAAACTAATTACAATAAGTAATTAGTGCACTAATCTAAATAATAAATAAAAGTAAATGCAATAAAGCAAATAAATGCACCAACACCACCCCCAGCCCCCTCCCCCCCCATAGGCAAAGCTTAGGTAGGGTTATATAGATAAGAGTCCCAATAATGTATATCCATATTAGGTAATCTATAAAAATAGATGAGAAAAGAAGAAAAACAAAAGGAAAAAAAAAACTCCTCTTCAAAATGAAGGTCTAGTAGATCTGCCTAAAAAAGTAATGTCCCATGAAGAACTGATGCCCCACACCCCCAAAAGAGATTACAAGTGAAGATATTTGCTCTCAGTGAAAGATTTGGTGAAAATATCTATAATTTTCTCCTCCATAAGACAATATTGAAGATCAATGATCTCTAGCTAAATTAGCTCTCTGATAAATTACATATGGATTTCTATGTTTTTGGTTCTTTGATGATGAACTATATTCTTCAAGATTTGGATAGTGCTCTAGTTGTCATAGTAGATGACTGATGGCTTCCTAAATGGAACACCAAGCTCAATGATAATATTCTAAAGTGAAATAGCCTTAGTAGTGGCATTAATAATGTCATGATACTCAACCTTTGTAGATGAAAGAGTAATAACATGCTATTTCTTGCTTTGCCAATAAATGGGGCTAGATCTGAAGTGAAAGCTATAACCTAAAGTGGAATTATGATCATCATAATCTCCATCCAATCAAAATCTAAACTTATACATAATTTATAGTGAATATCATATCTGATAGTGCCTTAAATGTAGTTCAAAATACACTTGGTGACTCTCTAATGAAGCTCATGTGGTATCTACATAAAGCATGAAACCTTGCTAACTACATATGACATGTCAGGTTGTGTATGAGTTAGATATATGAGACTATCTACAAGCTAGTGATACAATGTGGCATCAACCAAGGGAGTGGAATAATGAACCTCAAGTTTAACTCTAGATAAGAAAGGATTTAGTGCAAGCCTACAATCAACAATGTGAAACTGAGCTAACAAGTCCATGGTATACTTGGGTTGTGAAAGAGTAATCCCAAAAGAAGATTATGCTCTCTAAGTCCTAAGAAAATAACGAAATAGGGCAATTTATGTCATAGAAAACCTATCATGAAGTGCAGTCTTAACACTGTTGATGATGGATGTCATGTTCCCTATAATAATGAGATCATCAACATAGAGCACCAAGTATAATAGTGAATCCTCTTGCCATAGAATGTAGACATTTAGATTTGAGTGACATCTTGAGAACCCAATTGAGAGAAGAAATGTGTCCGTCTTGGAATACCAATCCCTGAGGGCTCTTTTTAGACCATAGATAGACTTTTACAAGTAGCACACTAATAAAGAATCTTGAATAAACCCCTATGGCTACTCCATATATATCTCCTCATGAAGATCCCCATGAAGAAATTTAATCTTCACATCCATCTAATGTACATTCCAACCATGAGATGAACCAATAACTAGTATCAAGAGAATGGAATTCATATTATTAATAGGCACAAAGGTTTTTATATAGTCAATGCCTTCCACTTTGGAAAAACCTTTGGCCACTATGTATGTTTATAATTATCAATATTTCCATCTGCTATAAACTTAGTCTGATATACCCACCTAAATTTTACTAATTTTCTTCCCTTAGGAAGAGGAAGTATATCCCAAGTGTTGTTCCTAATTAATGAGTCATACTCTTCTTCCATTGTTGAATCCCACTCAACTGTCCCTGTGGCTTCTTGAAAAGACCATGGATCAAAATCTATGGTAATTTAGGAATGTGGAAGATCATGATATGTCCATTTTATCCTTCTATCTAATGGATCCCTAAAAAGAGGGTCTACATCCTCTAAAGTCTAACTATCCCACAAAGGCATCAATGGGTGAGGGATTGTAGGAGGAGGAACTAAAATCTAACCTACTAAACCTAGCTAGGGAGGTATTACCTCATCATCCCTATGAGTAGATGAAGTAGGAGTATCATCATCACTGATATTTGATTCTTCTAAGGAAGAAGACTGAGAAATTTTAGAAGATAAGTTTGAAGGACTTTCTTCAAAGTAAACACTTCTTGCTATAACAAGCTCATGTGAATCTAGATCAATGAGCTGATATCCCTTAACACCATTAGGATATCCCATAAATATGTAAATTTGAATTTGTTTTTCTAAAGTGTGACACTTTTCTAAAGGTATGTGAGCCCATGATAGACTATCAAATAATCTAAAATGATGCACTTATGGCTTCTTATTGTACCAAGCTTCAAGAGGTGTTATCCCCTTTAAAGCTTTGTGAAGAACTCTATTCTATATATATGCAACACAATTAATCACTTCTACCTAGTACTCAGGTATTAATGATTTTTCATGAATCATAAAACTTGACATCTCTTTTAATAATTTTCTCTTCCTCTCTACTACATCATTTTGCTGAGGTGTGTATGCAATTGAATGCTGAAGATCAATTCCTTCAAGAGCATAGAATTTTTCAAACTTGTTCACGTATTCTCTCCCATTATCTGTGCATAGGATCTTAACTAACTTTTTAGATTATTTTTATACTAGATATTTTAACTCTAGAAATATATCAAACACTTCACTCTTGAGTTTTATAAAATATACCCAAGTGTATCTAGAATAGTCATCAATGAATGTGAAAACATAACAGGTTTTACTAAAAGAAAAAGTAGGTAATGGATTCACTAAGTCACTATGAACAAATTCAAGGACTTGTGTATCCCTACAATCCTTCCCTTTATCAAAATTATTATTTGGATGTTTTCCTAAGCCACAACCATGACATACACCCCTTGAAAACTGAATCTGTGGAAGTCCTGTGACCATCTCCTATAGACTAAGCTGCTATAAATAGTAGTAAGTTAGATGACCAAATTTCTCATGCCATAGCTTACTAACTAAATTAGTTTCTAAGAGAAAAGCTATAGAGGAAGATAGAGGCACAAAATGGGAGAATGAATATATCCAATTATGATTATCAACTTTTCCCACTATAACCAAGGAATTATCCTCCAATTTTCTAATTAATATAGAATTGAGTGTGAACTCAAATTTACTACATTATCAAAGTGAGTGATTTGGTAGACAGAGAAAAGGTTAGTTGATAATTATTGTCACTTGAACTTGCACCCCTTGAGGAGATGACAAGTCTCTCCTAATTCAAGTGGCACAATGGAAACACCTCAAGGATGTTGGTGACCCAAATTCAAGGTGAGTCTCTAGATTAGGGCTAATTCCCTTGATGTACCACTTCCACACACCACAACCACACTTTAATTTATGAGGAAAAGGTTTAATAAGCCTAAAATAAACCTAAATAAGGAGGTGATTTACCAAATAGATGGTCTACTCACACCACTTACAATGTACTTGGAACGAAAGAGAATCCCACATAAACACTTCATCTAATTAAACACTCCTCTTCTACATCAATGTTTCAAGCATGGGGTCTTGAAGAGAGATTAGGCTAGGATGAATTAGACAATAGGTCTTCTAAAAACACTAATGAATAAAGCTACCCACTAGACACTTCTTGCTAACATGCAAAAGAGAGCTTTCAAACTACTCAAGGCACCAAGAAGGATAACATGTCAAGGTAAGCAGAATACATGTGCATAAGACCAAAAACCACAAAATTCACTTAGTGGAACCATGAATGAGGTAAAAAAACATTATTTATTATTTCAATGCAAAATTTGAGTAGGGATTCACTATATTCAGGTGGAGAGATCTATACAACAACTAAAAAGGCTAGTATTTATAGTAATTATGAGAGAAGAGAGAGAAGGTGAAGCTCAAGAGTCACTAAAAAAATTTTCAAGAAGGAAGAATGAGTTAAAATATAATGGAATAAAAATTAAATAGGTTTTACAAGGAAAATAAGGACAATTGTCCCTCCAACTTGTCTAACTCCTCTAAATATGGCATAGATACTCTTTTGCTTTCATATGAAACTGCCCTCATGATTTGTCTTCAATAAAATACCTCACCAATAAATATGGTTAGGTATTTTATTTATGTGAGGGGGAGGGGTTATAAAAAATCCTTCAAATGCATTGGAGTGGTCTCAAATCATTCACATTCCCCTAGCCATGAGAAATTATCTCAAATAATTACAAATAACTCCTTCTCATGCACCTCTTACACTTGGCACACAAAATTCTTCCAATTTTTCAATATAATCCATGAAAAATAAGGAATGAAACCTTTAAAGAGTTTCCATGTCATCAATTTCATGAATCAAGCCTCAAAAGGCTTCCCAATTGGGGTTTTCATCATTTTCACTACGTGTTCATTGTTTGCTCACTAAACTGGCTGAGATGAAGAAGATAAAAAACACACTTAAGAGAATAGATAGCTAAATAAATGATCATTAGGACATATGAAAAATCCATATCACTCTTCTAAATTTGATTTCATCATTTGAAACTTCTCCATAACTATAAAACACACAAATCTATCAAATAAATCCCTATTATACTCCATCCTTATAGGTGTAGTATGGATAAATTACATGGAGAGGAACCCTAAATAGTCATATATATCTTCAAATCATTTACCTAGCTTTTAAACTACATTTGGATACTCCATTTGTATCTTCTTTATAATCAGGTCTTTACAGAGGGTTTGTGAGGGTTTTAGAGTAGTTTTAGGTCTTAGCCTTTGTACATAAAGACCAGACATTGACGTTATAAAAAAATTACACTTATGGATTCTTTAGGAATCTCTATAAAATCTCTAAACAACTTGAATATCGATGTAAATTATCATGGGATTTCTAAACATTTTAAGTTGGCCACTCGAGCTCCTTTAGCATTCTACATAGGCCTATGTGCACTTTAAGCCAAGAAATGGATTCTTGGTGAACTTATCTAAAAAGTGATGGTTAAATAACCTCTATTATATATAAATTAACATATCCCACATGATCTAAATTTCCATTTAATCTAAGAAGTGATAGGACTACTTTTAGGCATTAGGCCTTATATTAGGTCTAGTAGACCTTACCTACAACTTTGTGGCTCAGACCTCTTTTCTGACCCCATATAATTTTGAGATGGCCTAAACACATAATTATTACCTCAATTAACATGCTAAAAATCATTATAATGCTTTCCAAAGTATAGAACTAAAATTAATCTCTCATTTGGGGTTAGGATTGTACCTTACTTAACTATCTTGTCTACAACCCAGAATACCCTATTTAGGTTAAATCCTACCTTCTTGGTTTCCCATGATATAATATTTGTTTTAAAAATCTATAAAATATCCTAAAGTGTTTTCTTGGTTTTGGGTCATGCTTCATCCCCATCTCTCAAGACTATCTGCTTATGAGCCAAGGGGAGTGGCCCATATCTGAGACAAAATAGGGGGCACTTACACTATTTGACCAAACCAAATGAGAGTTTTAAAATATTAAGTGATAAGGACTTCCCATGAAAAATTCGATCTCTTGAATTAGTCATTTGACCTTCTAAAGACCTCAAAAACTAAGACTAGGATTTTAAAGGCAAATTATTTGTAGGCAGGGCATAAGGATGGTGTTTGCTTGCTTTAAGTCACTGTTAAGCCTTTTTTTGTCTTTTAAATGAATATTATAGATATATTCATGAACCATGATAACTAATAAACCATAGGAATATCATTGTCAAGGGATTAACCCCTCCTTCACACTTAGGCTCACCCAATTAGGTTGTTTTTATTCATTGTTATCTCAGTCCTTCTTTGTTAGTTGTAGATGCTCATTGAATTTATCTACTTGGTTATGATGTAATAAATGTGTATATTGTTGATGGCGTAAAATTTTCCTAAGTCTTAGCCAATCAACAATGGGAAGTTTCAAGCTGTGGGACAATGTGGCTTGAAATGACCTCCAAGTTTTAAAGAAGCTGGTCTCTTCTATTTTATAGGTGTTGGGGAAAAGGGATAGGAGACTAAACAGAAATGCAAAATTTAGGAATTAAAACCTAACTATTGTGATGCACCTAAAATTAATCATAATCCTGACCTGAGCATAGAGAAACTATTATATGATTCAATTACATTTAAGAGCAGACAGGTGCATGATCAATGTAAATGATTGGAATAATAGAAACAGAGGCTCACAACAGGGGAATCTTTTGCTAAGATACATGAATTGTCAACAAAGGCATAGTGTTCAATCTTCTTAATAGAATCCTTCAATCACATAAGAGGCACAAAAGTCATGCATAGTTATGTAGAACT
Organism: Torreya grandis; assembly: GCA_037957365.1. Classification (NCBI taxonomy): domain Eukaryota; kingdom Viridiplantae; phylum Streptophyta; class Pinopsida; order Cupressales; family Taxaceae; genus Torreya; species Torreya grandis. The sequence continues at coordinate 797,738 of JARHVA010000565.1, forward strand.
TCGGACTCTAAAAAATGAGACAAAAGCAAATAACATTTGTCAAAACCCACTTCCTCGATACTTTGCAGCTTTATTTAAACAAAACTCAGTGCATTCTTTGCCTTGGAAACCCTTAAGAAAGGATGGATGCATGTGGTAGTCTTCATCTATTGACACTCAGTGCTTCCTTGGTCTTTTGAAATATCATCCAGGATCCACCATGATCTTCATTTGGTAATTAGGTTTGAAGGTGGTCTCTCAGAGGTTGACACATGGTGATGTCCGCTGCTCCTGGGAAGATACGTGGCATCTTTTGCTTCTTGTTCTGGGGGTATATGATGCCTTCCACTTTCTTTGGGGATGGAGTAGAGAGGGACCTAGGGAGTGACACTTGGCAGCCTTTGCTGCACTTTATTACTTAAGCAAAATGAAAAGATGCCTTTATGTGCTTTAAATGAAAGCATTAGACCAAGGTCTCTTGGATAATGACATGTGGTGGCTTTCACTACTTCAAAGCTTGGCTCATTGAAAGTTTTTGTCAAAAAGGTGGAATGAAGCACAAGTGCCTCTATGATACATGGATGTTGACATGTGGTGTGTTTTGCTTAACTGCTACTGGGTACGTGGCACGATCCATGGTTTTTTGGAAAGCTAAAAAAAGGGTCCTCAGAAGTCGCCAACTATCCATCTTCGTCTCCTAGAAAGTGACTCTTGGCTGCTTTCACTTGAATCCAATACTTAGGCCAAAATTGAAATGAAAAAAACAAAAGAAGTAAAAAGGGATCATGCTCTGAGACCAACACTTGGTAGCTTCTGCTGCACTTTGACACTTAGGCAAGAAACAAACCCATCCTCTACTTCAAAATCTCTACGGCTTTGTCTGAGATGTGTAGGAACCAAAATTATAGTGCTCAAACTAAACAATAAATTAAATATAGTGTAGAGTAGGAAATTACTCTACAGTTATTGGTGACCATCAGAGCTTTTGAGCCTACTCAAAAAGAACCCAACTCCTGCTCGATTAAAATTTCAAAATTTATAGCTTTAAAAGAGCTTTTTAGAAGATAAACCACTCATGGTCGGATAATCCTTGCTTGCTCTGCAACTCATCAAAAGCTAGGTCCAAGCTAATGAGATCCTTGTGTGAGAAGGTTTATAGGATTTGGGTAGTGGCTTTCAGCTTGGATTCTAGCTATAAAATAAGAATCAGAATAGTCTCAACCTCTGGGGCTGAGAAATCATCCTATAAGATCTGGAAGACTGTCTGATCTAGTTGTTTAGCTAGCAACAATGTGTGAAGTTGATCCACCATCAGCACCATCCTTACATTTGGAAATGGGGAAGGCAAGCCTAGTCACACTAGATCTTCAATGTGGTGTCTCATCTCACCGATGCCTTCCTTCACAACATCGAGACAGCTTCTGTAATTGTTGGTTGTGGCATTACGACTGAGCTCTTCATTGATCTATTTTGTGGAAGCCATCCTGTTAGGGATCCCTATAGCTGCTAATATCACATCACTTGAGCTATAGAGCTTCTCCAATAATGAATGAGAGTCTGTGACTCTCTGGGGGATCATGTCCAGGATGCTCTGTACTAGATTTTCTACCCTTTCACACAGTTGCTGCACGTTGTGTAGGAAGGTGAAAAGTGGCCTGAGCTAGATAATCTCAAAAGAGATTCTTGTCCACACTAATTCGTAGAGCTCCTTCACCATCTATGTGATTTGAGTACCTCTTGGCCTATTGGCCAGCTTAATCTCTAGTTGTGCCACTCTCTACTGCTCTGCCTAGAACTGGGCTTGAAAAGCTGTAGCCTTATTCTATTCTTCCAGCATCCCTTCTTGTGATTGGGTAACCTTCAGTTGGAGTCCTTCAACTCTTCCCTGCAATGTTGCATTTTCCCTCCTTAGAGCTATAGCTGCATCTTTTGCGAGCACAAGCTCTACCTTCAATGAATCATTTTGGGCCTAAATTGCCTATTGAGTCTAGAGGGAAACAATATCTTGCAACTGTTTCTGCAGACTAGCTATTTCAATGTCCTTCTAGTTTATTTGTTCAACCAAACTATTATAGTTTGCCTTCTCTTGGGCCAAATTGGCCTCCATCTTCTATAGTCTCTTTGATTTCTTCAAGTAATCTTCTATGATTGTAAAAGTGGATTCAGTCAGTAGCTCAACTCTATCTTGAGGCCTGAATAGGGACATGTCAATGGCCACTGTGTTCATGGTGTAGTCCTCCAGCTGCATTTATTCGCTCAGCCTAGCAACATTGGTGACAAATGGGTCACGGTTAGTTGCTATTGAATGGGGTCAAATTGTGACCTCAAAAGTGGGACCACCAGTGCTTTATTTTCTTTACTCCTCTTTTTTTCCAATCGGGCTTCACTTACCTTCCTAGCAATATCGGCTTACATCTGGAAGGTGGAAGGGGATGCAATATGTCCCCCTATGAAAGGAAATCCTTGCAAAAGGCTGTATTAGAAAGCCATTGGTTGTGTAGGGGTGAGTTGTAGGGGCACCTTCTTGGGAATGGAAGGGGAAAAATGGGGTAATGTGAGGGCCTAAGGTGTTGATGAGGGGGTGGCTTGTGAAATGGGAATGGTAGCAGCAGTAGAAGGTGTCATCTGATTGGGTGGAGGCATTATGTTAGCAGGGTGGGGAATAAGTTGAGAGGGAGGAAGGGGAGGAATACTTACCTATGAGGAAGTTGTAGTGCTCTGCATGGGGCACTGTGAAGGCTCCTCTTCCTCCTTAGGGTCCAATTGGAACTGTACCCTTCTCCTTTTTCAAGGTTTCCCAGCCTCTGGCTATGTTTGCCTCCCTTCTACTTCTTATATTACTGGTGGAATGTGTGGGGAACTAGGGACTTCAATTTCTCTCACTGATGTAGAAACTTGTGGTGGTGTGGACACCGCACTTCTTTTCTGCTCTACAGTAGTTGCAACTTGCTCTGAAGTTTATGGCTATTGGCTTGGACCTGCTACAGCTTCCTACTCTACCCCTAATGTTGGGATTGGGCTCATTTTTGGGCTAGATATAGGGGATGGATGCCATTCATCCCAAAGTTCTTCCCACCTTTCATCTAAGTCCACACCTTCGAAAGTATGGGTGGTCTAGGATATTTCTTGCCTATATTTCTAATAGGCTTCAATTTTTTCTGTCTCCTAACCTTTGTTTCTCAGTGTCCTTCTCAAACCAGAGGTCATCCTAACCTTTGGATCGTACTCCCTCTATTTATCATAGAAGCTCTCCTATGTCCTATTCGGTGGGATAGGCAGGTACGTCAACTCAACATAGAGACTAGGGGTGTCTTCTGCAAGATTTTTTCTAGTTTCCCAATAGGGGCGGCTTTCATGCACAATCTTGGCTCCAATTCTATTTTTCCTCTCTATGAAGGATATGTAATCTACTGGGTCATAAACCCACTTGTCCTCTATCAATAAGAAGCCCAGGGAGGTCAGCTTCTTTACCAGCATGGTTTTAACTTCTTTGGCTTCCTAACTTACATTACTTGCCATCCAAGGGAGATTGTACATCCTCCTTTTCTTCTTCCCAGAGCTATATTCATTTTCAACCACTGACACCTACCTGGTGACTTTCAGGAATGCTAACTGAAGAGTCAAAACTTTTGGTAGCAACACTGGTTCCCCACAGAATCCATCGACCCTGATGACTATGTGATGGGCCCCAAAATAATAGTCACATGGAATTGGGTAATTGACCAGGAGGTTTGTGACACTTGGGAATAACCTATTTATAATAGGCTTGGGGCTAAGGCAATGGAGGATAGGGGTGACAAATAATTCCTAGAAGTCATATGTGTCACTAATTTTTGATAAGATATGTGTCTATGTAGACATAGGGATGGTTCTTTGGGGATCAAAGGCTAGGTTGTATAGGTTTAGGCTCATAAATTAGGAGAAAAGGTTGGGGTTCTGGTGCAGAATGAGGTGGAATAGAAAAGAGGAATACCTAAATATCCCTTGTGCCCTAAACTGGGTCAGTTGCTCGACCATCGAGAAAGCAAGATGCTCAGAGAAGTCAAGATGGTACTCTTACATCTTGTCAACTATTTTAAGCCTGAAGAGGATGGCCATTTGCTCTGCGTATACCACCATGTCATCCTTCATGTTGAAGATGAGACCCATCATTGATAGTGCATCTTGGCTGGCGGGAACGAATTGAGTCCTTGAAAGCGGGGAGCATAGGCACAATTGTGTCACCATCAGTCATTTGCAACTCAGACCTCTAAAACTTGGCCTAAGTGTTGACATTTTCCCATGTCCTTTGTGCCCTTTCAATAATAGGGAAGGTGGTAGTATCATCGTATCATAGGGTAAACATGTCCCTAATAGCTTGAGGGGTGACCTACAACATGAAGGGGCCTTGCTGGATGGAGCAAGATTATGGGTTGAGCAAGTCTACACACAGTTCAATTATATTTGGGCATGGGTGCACAACTGGGATAATGAATTGAGCCAGTTATGAGGTCCAGATCCTCATATCAAATGTTTCATATTATCTTTCCCTGGCTCTTTGTAGGCACCTTTAGTGTGCCCCTTCTCTGAGATTCTTGCCACTAGCTCTTTGCAAAATTAGGTCTACAATTCCGTCTGCATAGTCCCTTACTTTAGATGGGTCACTAGTTTGGCTGACTCCCAGGGCTTTGGTTCTTGGGTAGCTTCTTGGTGGCTGCACAGGAGCTGCAGCATATGATTTTCTTGCCAGTAATCTATTGAGATATCCTAGTGCCCCTACTCTTTGCTATGAGGATGATGCTCCCACCATCTTTGTATCTCTTGTGCGATATTTGGTATGAACTTTACGCAAGATAAAAACACGCTTGCTGAAACAATTTTACTAGGTGCTAACAATCACAATGAGCAAGATATTTTTTGCAAGAATGCTTGAGAGTTGTAAACTTTAAAATATGCTAAGGGGGTATTTATGGGCCGATTAAGTCCCAAATGGCATTAATTTCAGGTGACCATTAGTAAATCCAACTCAATATTTGGGAAATAGCAAGGCAGACATGTTATGCAGTGCAAGGTACCTTAGAAATCTCAAAAGATTTGGGTAAGCATTTATTGTGGCAAGATTTAAAGAATTAAAGAATTCCTAAGATGCCAACTTTGCATTTAAAATGCTTATTTTAAAAGAAAGCAGGAAAGCAAAAACAAAAACAAAGTGATGTAGGAATGGAAACTACCTAACTACATTAATTACAAATCCTTATTTTCCTCTAGGATCAAAAACAAACTTTCTCACGTCCTCTTTATGACAAGTTAACTTGTGTTACCATACCGGTGATTGCAATAGATATGTCATTAATGGAATGTTCACTACACCAGCCACACGGGTCTACCTACACTTGAACGAGTTTGAGAAAATCATGTATTCAACATCTACGAGCTCTTCTTGTCCTTGGATGCCCATCGAATGCTAGTTCTTCATGTTGTTGGGTGTCATCAAGAAATCATTGGCTATTGGTTCTTCACTCTGTGCCTTTTGATATCCATTATCTCTTGGCTCATCTCCTTCAAATTCTAGATTTATTTCATCATCATGCTCTGTGATGACTGCATCCTCTTGAAAGGATGAATCTGAAAGCTGGCATGCTTTTTGCATACTTAGATGAGTGTCACAGTCATCTTCTCCATATCTGGCCAATTCATTGCCTTCCTAAAGGATGGTGTTGCTTGTCTAAATGGCTTGATCAAGGAAGTGTCCATACTCCTCCATATCTTCATGTAAGGTGAGGAAAAAGTCAGAAATGATCTCTTCCTCATCTGAAGTGAAGGAAAAAGCTTACAGCTTATCCTCTTGCTCATCAAAGGGGGAATATATGGTGATTTCCTCCTAATCTATACTTATGGAATCCTCTTGACTTGCCATGAATCGAGCTTATTCCTCTGCATACTCAATTACTTCCTTCAAAATATATTCTTCTCTGAAATGAGATGAAGAAGAAGGTTGTGATGGAAAACAAGAAGCTTCTTGAGGAAGAGCAGAAGGGACTTGAGAGGAAAGCGAGTGATTGAGATTTTCTTCCCTTGCTACTATCATAGGTTCTACATTATTGGGGAAGTGATCTTGAAAAGTTTGACTTTGTTCATGAATAGGGGTGGCATATGTTTGATATTGGATTTGTGGTGGTGGATATGAAGTTTGGTAGACTTGGTAAGGCTAGTTCTCATGAAAGCTTAGCCTTTCTTCTAGAAATGTAGTCAATCCACACACATCTAACATCTCATATGTAAGCTCTTGCTAATTTTCCCTTTCAATGGGATCCCACTCACTTTTAATCAGGTCTATTGCTTCCCTCACTTGATAGATGACATGACAAGGAATTTATTGGCCATATTCTCTTTTGTTGTCAAGCTTTAACACATTTTTTAAATCCCAGCAATGCTTTCTTGAAGGTGAAAATGAGATTAGGCTGGGCATAAAACTGGTATAGCTCGTGACCATGTGCATCCTCATTACTTGGAGATATTTCAGGAGGAACTTGATCTTGATTAAATATATAAGGAGAATAGGACTCATAGCTATGAGTAACATAGTTATATATACCAAAAGGGATTTCTTGATGATACTGCTCGATTGGCTGATGACTTCAGAGTCATTGTTGGTGTCAATAAAACCTCCAAAGGCTGATTGGCTGAAGAATACACCAAAATTCTTCAACTCCTTGACAGATTCGGGTCCCATTGGGCATGCCAAAAACTGTTGATAGCATAAAATTGCACTAAGTCTTAGCCAATCAACAATGGGAAGTTTCAAGCTATGGGACAATGCGGCTTGAAACAACCTCCAAGTTTTAAAGAAGCTGGTCTCTTCTATTTTATAGGTGTTGGGGAAAAGGGATAGGAGACTAAACAGAAATGTAAAATGTAAGAATTAAAACCTAATTATGATGATGCACCTAAAAGTAATCCTAATCCTGACCTGAGCACAGAGAAACTATTATATGATTCAATTACATTTAAGAGCAGACAGGTGCATGATCAATGTAAATGATTGGAATAATAGAAATAGAGGCTCACAACCAGGGAATATTTTGTTGAGATACATGAATTGTCAACAAAGGCACAGTGTTCAATCTTCTCAATAGAATTCTTCAATCACATAAGAGGTGCAGAAGTCATGCACATTTATGTAGAACTTCAGACTCCATAAAATGAGACAAAAGCAAATAACATTTCCAATCACAACACTAGCAAATCTACAACATAGACTACTATGTAAGTGACACAAATACCACCAACCAAGGCATGGAGCTTAAATTTCCTTAATTCATTCAGCCACATAAGGGGCACATAAACATGCATGATTATATCAACTTTAAAACTTCAAGAAATCAAGACAAGAGCAAATGATATTACTGGTCAAAAATATAGAAAATCTAAAACTACAGAATTTTCTCTCCCTTCCTTATATTGATTTTACAATCCTCCTTATATAGTTCTGGATGCCTCTTGGTTTTACTTCCTTTCCCATGCAATTCATACTCCATCCTTCACTCACAGGGGACAAATCAGACGGTGCATTGAATGCTTGAATGCATCCTAGTCTTATCAAGAACTACCCAGACTGTGGCATGGCGATCCATGTCTAGTTCCTTTCTTCACGCCTAAAATTCCTCATTCCATCACCTCTTTAAACGCTTAACTATCTACTCTATCTCTATTTTTAGGGGACAAATAGATGGCATCTTTAATACTTAAAAGCCCCAAAAATATACCTGGTGCACTGTTCTATCTACTAGGAATAACTCTTGCTGAATTTCCCTCCATTTTGCTGTAATAGGTAGACAGGCACGAGGACACTTAGTTAATTTATGAACTTCCTCTCCTTTTATCTAGGAAGCAACAGAGGATGACACTTGGCTGCTTTCACTTTCTTTATATTTCATCGAGGAATGCTTTGCCTTTGACATCTATCACAGCTTACTTCCTCAATACTTTGCAGCTTTATTTAAACAAAACTTAGTGCATTCTTTACCTTGGCAACCCTTAAAAAATGATAGATGCATGTGGTAGTCTTCATTTGTTAACACTCAATGCTTCCTTGGTCTTTTGAAATGTCATCTAGGATCCACCACGATCTTCATTTGGAAATTAGGTTCGAAGGTGGTCTCTCAGAGGTTGACACGTGGTGACCTCCGCTGCTCTTGGGAAGATACGTGGCATCTTCCGCTTCTCTTTCTGGGGGTATATGGTGCCTTCCACTTTCTTTGGGGATGGGGTAGAGAGGGACCTAGGGAGTGACACTTGGCATCCTCTGCTACACTTTAGTACTTAGGCAAAATGAAAAGATGCCTTTATGCACTTTAAATGAAAGCGTTGGACCAAGGTCTCCCAGATAACGACATGTGGTGGCTTCCGCTGCTTCAAAGCTTGGCTCATTGAAAGTTTTTGTCAAAAAGGTGGAATGAAGCATGGGTGCCTCTATGATATGTGAATGTTGACATGTGGTGCATTTTTATTAACTACTATTGGGTACGTGGCACGATCTATGGTTTTCTGGAAAGCTACAAAAAGGGTCCTCATAAGTTGCCAGCTGTCCATCTTTGTCTCCCTAAAAGTGACACTTGGCTACTTCTGCTTGAATCCAATACTTAGGCCAAAATTGAAATAACAAAAGAAGTAAAAAGGGACCGTGCTCTGATCATGACACTTGCAAATTCTACTGCACTTTGACACTTACCCAAGAAATGAACCCGTCCTTTGCTCCAAAAACTCTGTAGCTTTGTCTGAGATGCGCAGGAACCAAAATTGTAGTGCTCAAACCAAAAAATAAATTAAATATAGTGTAGAGTAGAAAATTATTATACATATATCATATTATAAACACCTATATACTCTCTTTGAAACCCAACCATGCCTTTCCTTGACTGAGACACTTTCTTACTAACCCTTACCGACTGAGATAAAATTTCCTATAGGTGTATTTACATCAAGAGACCTTGAAAAGGGTATTGGAGATCCTACTCTAGCCCATATTGATCATGGAAAGCATATTTTAACTTATATCCACCCTTGAAGACCTAAAATAATATCACCCTAATACTCATGTCACTGTTTGCTATATCTTGTTGTAGGTGCACATTTAGGCCACATGTATGGTCAAGGTATGTGGATTTGGATTCAAAACATTACTTATATCATTTACCATGATCATGAGGTACCTTGATGTTACCTTAATTTTATTTCTCAACATATGCTTTCAAAACTAGCCCTTTAGTTGTTATTCCAAGATACCTTTCACCTTTATACAATTGTAGGTGTCAATTAGCTCTATGTACATACATCAAAGTGTTCAAAGGGAACAAAACCCTACAATCAGAGCTCTCTAGGTGATATTGAGACCATACAAGATCCATGCTCACTATTAGAACCATCCACATGAAGATAAGTTTCATGTTTCTCTTTGTGTCAAAAGGTCATTTCAAGATTAAACCTGTAAATTTTATTAAAGGAATTCAATGTGTTTAGAAGCAATTTTGAGGCTCTCAAACATTACCCTCCACCAATAATTTCTCTTTAAAACTTGGCATAGTGATTCTTTATGATAGGGAGAATAAGGCAAGGTCATAGAATGAATGAAAATCCTTGGGAGACATGTCATGATATCTTTGTAACAAGCCCTTGGTCCTCTATTTTCATTTTTTAGGGACAAGAGACCAAAACATAGTCTTCCTACACTTAAAGATAATTTGCACCTTATCTTTCCCAATTGATGCTTCCAAGAGGTCTATTTTAATCTTTCCCACATGCAAGGGTTTGAAGGAGAACTTATCATGTTTCACTATTTCATACAAATACCTTCAAGGCTCTTCAGAGTCACCTGTAGAAGCACATGTCTCTATATGTAGGTAGAGAGGATGGAATTAAGAATTGATATGTTTGTTTAAAGGCCTCATAACACCTCAAATGCAAGTTTCAATCCTCAAATGGATGACCTCCACCAAGAGCACTTTGATACCAACCTAAAATGCCTTCCTCAACATGAAAATCATCTGTATGTAGATGAAAAGAGTAGATAGTTAAGGAAAAAGTGGATAATGTGTATAATTTGGGCCTCATGGGCAGACCTATATTCTTTACCAATCCTAAAAGGGCTGATTTTCACCATGGAGATATTAAAATAACTCTCTAAAACTCCTAATCAATGGTATATTCCCCTATACTGATGCTTGTAATGCACTTTCATGTCTACCTAGCTAGAACAAGCTTAGAAGAGACTCCTTAAGTTATTGAGACCTCAAAAATCCAAGAGAACAAGGGAAAAACCTATGTATAGGTCTTAGATAACCTTGATAAACACTTCAAAGTAACCAATCTATCAAACCAAAGCAAAAAATTTAAAAACAAGCTCAAATAGTGATCCCTCATAGATGTGAGAGCATAAAAAACTACCTAGATTCTTAGTGATGGTTCATAAAGGAGGAGATATTAAAACAAAAACTCTTGCCATGGATTTGAAACTAACTTAGACCCTTTTTAACTCCCAATTAAACTCCCTCTAACTCTAATTATATGGATGGTACCAAGCATTCAAAGTTGACCCTTCTTGGCTTGAAAAGGCAAGAAAGAAGGAGTAAAATCAAAATTTGATTTTATTGACTAAAAATTTACACACTAAACATGGTAAATATCTTAGGGAGTTGAAGAGACACTAGGCCCACATTTTTAGCTCAAGGTGAGCTCACCAATTCCGTAGAAGTGCCATTAATGGCTTACTTTCAAGGAGATTTCCCTATTTTCATGCATGGAACTACCTCTTGACTACCTCTAACTAATTCCTAAGATTTATGACTTCATTCACATTGAAATCTTCCTTGGTGACACTTTTCTTCCTTAACTCATCCATACAAGTCATTTAATGAGCCAAAAATATGACTAAAAGGCATTTATTTCATATGAAACATGGTAAATGACAAATTTATAACTTAAAAACACATTAAAACATTTAAGTTACCATAATAAGACAACTCTAACATAATTTGAGCCTTTGATCATGTTTGACTAGAGTTGACTTTGGTTGACTAGGCAAGTATAAGGAAGATAGGTTTACACCAAGGCTAGAGCGATGATAGGTGAGGTGTTTAGATACACATGAGACCATATTAGACATATAGGAACCTTTGAAAAAGTTTAAATATGTAAGGTTTGACCCAATTCGACTAAAAGTGAAATTTGGTCAATAATAACTTTGGAACATAGAGGACATCCTTAAATATACCACTATCAACATCAACTATTCCTTTTTCTATGACATCTACCTTAGAATCATCACCTATGAGAATATGAGGCAAGGAAATTGATTGTAATCCCAAAAAATGTTCTTGATCAGAGCCCATATGGTGTGAAGCACTAGAGTCAAGTAGCCATGACTTGGTAGAATTTACTAGTGTAACTAGTGCCATAACTTTCCCTTTTCTTGAATTTGAAGGAGTGGAAGAATTCTTTGAAGAGGATTGACTGATTTTATTCTTCTTGAGAAGACCCTTAAGGTCATCAATCTCTTTCTTCCAAGAATCTTGTTCACTATTAAACCCCTTTTTGTAATAAGGGCAAGGAGTTTCAGTCCTTTTTTGTGAATCCCCTTTCTTATTAGTGGATTCATAATCTCTTTGTGAGGAAGATTGTTGCCCTTTATTCTTATATTTCTATGAATTATTCTAATTATTATGCTTCTTTTTACTTGAACATGTATTTGATGCTTATGTCAAAACTTGCTTATGCTGAGGTTGACTTGCAACTAGAGCTTGATATTTGGATGACTTGATTAGACCCATAGCTATTAACTTTTCTTCTTCAACAATTAGAATCTCAGAGAATATATCAAAGGTGGGAATTTGATATGTTGTGCCCAATGTGAGCCTATGAGTTTGAAATATAGAGACAAAGGATGAATATTCATGACCTAATTTGTGTAAGGCACTAAAAATTAATTGAATATCCTTTTTTTATCAATTTTACATTTAGAAAGTTGTGATGTAAGATCTATGACTTTAGTGATGTAGTCTTGTATTGTAGCATAACTTTTAGGATCCAAACTAATTAGTTCATTGTCAATTTGATAACCACAAACCTTATCTATTTTAACACACAATGATGCTAATTTATCTCAATAATCTTTTGGATTTGTACATTTGTCAAGATGAAAATTTAAATCTAAAGACATGTAAGACCGAATGCATCTAATAACCTTAGTAGTCTCAAAGAAAAAGTGTTGTAACTCTTTTGCATCAGTAGGTGGAGTAAGAAGAGTTATTATGTAAGGTGTATATCCTATCATCACTAATGCATTACAAGAATTTTATTTCCATGTGTTATAGTTATATGCTATTATTAGTGGGAACTTATGATTCCCCATGATGCAATTGGAAATAAATCATCACAAAATAGAAATCAAATTATAGAACACACCACAAAATCTCCCTAAATTACTTAGATTTATCCCACCCAAAAAGTATTTATTGGCACTTTATAATTGAGTGCAGTTACAAGGCTAGATTATAATTTTTCTAGTTTACAAAAATCTTAATTAGGTCATGTAGGCTAAAAGTATACACTTTATTAAAAAAATTCTACACCAATGTATTGTGCTCAAAAAAATATTAACTTTAAAAAAAAATGGACCTTAATATGAAGTCATTTATGAATGTTATGAGCCTTTGAAATTGCACAAAATAAGGACAGACAAGAGTTGCTATTGAAAAACCTAAATTTTATAAAAATATGGATAAATATGAAAAAAAAGGAAAGTACAAAAGTGAAGAGTGTGAAATTTTAAGTTATTTAAAAAAAAATTCACTCAAAAAACCTCTTGGTGTTCAAATGGTAGGCTCCCAAAGTTTCCCTATCAATTCTTCCTGCTGATCTATGAGACCTACTCCATTTTTTTTGCCCTACATAGTTCATATGACCATACCTAGGAGCAAAAAAAAAATTGCCTTCTAGGTGACTGTATCCAAATTGGATAAATTTTATATGTATCTATAGGTTTTGACACCTTCTGAACATGATCATGAGGTCCATTTTGCTCAGAAACACTTGAATTTTCAAGTACTTACCAGATTTGGGCATGGTGCTTCTGGATCAAACCCTTACCAATTTTTCCTCTTGTGCCCAATTTGGACAAAATTGTAGATGATTTTTACTATCTCAAGCACTCTAAACTCAATGGTGAACTCAAAAATTCTCCATAAAGCTCTAATTTGTGACTGTATACAAAATAAAAAAATTGATCCTATATCTAGATATTTTTATCTTAAATATTTAGTAATCTACAGATTCAAGATAACTGTAGTACCATGTTAGAATTAACATACATGATCTAATGAATCTAATAAAAAACATGAACAAGAGATAAAACAATAATAGTAATAAATAATAATTGTATATCTGAGATAATAACTTAAATGAATAACTCAAATATAACGAATTACTTTGATAATTCAATATTAATCTGATGAAGAATACACAAATAGCCATTACTTATATAAAGCAAGGTGTGCAAGATAAATATCAATAAAATCACATAATATGTGTAGTTCAACTGATATCTAACTACATGAATAGTAGAGTGCAACTCAATAATAACAAGATACGTGTCAAACTTGTGTAAATGATCAACACAAGTTGACTACTAGTTAAACAATCTTATCTTATCTTACTTTGAATAGTGGAGTGTAACTCCATGATAACAAGATAGGTGCCCAAGTTGACTACTAGCTAAGAAAGCTTATCCTATCTAGTGCAAATTATTAATAAATGTAATAACCTAATTATAATAAGTAATTAGTGCACCAATCTAAATAATAAATAGAAAATGCAATAAAGCAAATAAATGCACCAACACATTCTTGGGAAGGTTTAGGGTAAATCCATGGATATAAATACACCCTCAACCCCATTTATAAATATAGGATCATTCAATTGTGCATCATTATTTCTCATAAATATGCCTATACAATCAATAGAAGGTTTTATTGATTATATTTTTGACTTGGAGAAGCAACACTTGTCTTATGGAGGTCTTGGATGCACAGGAAAAGTCTTATAGCCTAGAGATGATTTGTCCTTGTGATCCTTATAAGCCCATGGAAACCTCTTGAAAAGTACCATTGGCATAGGGAGATATTGAGGCATGACTGATTTACTTCAAAATGGTAAGTATATTCCTAGACCTTCATATTTTGATAAGTAGATGTTGTATAACTAATGGATTAAATTGTATCTCTCATTGTTTAGATCATTTCTATGCTATATTATATATAATTATATTTTCATGTTTATTATCTTCTCCATTTGTGCCACAAGCTTTACTGAGCACTAGATTAGCTTGCATATTCATTTACTATATTAACTTCATGTTATTTAGTAGATTAGCTTGCTTAATACTATTAAAATCATAAGACCTAGTTAAGGTTATCACAAAATGGCATTTGACTAGAGGCCTTGGATCCTCTCCTTTGCCATTGTGTGATAAGAGATCCCTTAGTATAGGTTTAGCAGATCTATTATTGGTCATAACCTATATATAAATATATTAACAAGTGGACTTGTTAGTTGATTACCTTATCCAAGAATGAATACTATTGAGTAAGATAACTTATAGATCTATCTAGTTTTACTTGCATACATTATAATAAACCCAATGTGAATCTAACCCTTGTATATTCTTAATTTTTCTTTACAAACAACTGGATCAACCCTGTCAACCTAATTTAACACTTTGTCCACAAGTTTTCATATGTCATTGACATCATAGACCTAGTTTGGTTAAGTGTTCAGGTTTTTATAGCTTCATCGACCTAGTTAACCTAGTTAGGGAATATTTTTGTAGGTTTTTCAATTAAGGTGAACCTATCGACCCTATTTAGATTTTTACACGTAGAATTTTTAGTATAAAAAAACTAGATTGATTAAATTGAACTAGTTTATTTTTACACCTTTAAACATTATTTTGAATCAATCTACTTGATTCTTCTATTTTTGGCATTTTTTTAATTTTTAAACTGGAGATAGCTTAGCCACCCCCTTCCTTTTCTTCTATTCCCCCAATCATGTTTGTTTGCTAAGTTGTCTCCTATTTTCTAGGGGTAATGTTTGTCTAGTTTCAGTCATGTTATTTTTACTAACATTAGGACTAATTATTATTTGTTTCTTTGCTTATTTTTTTGTTTGTTATTTGTGTGCCTATTTATTTGCTTTCCACACTATTGCCTTGATTTAGTCTATGTGCATTCATTAGGTTATTCCTTGCATATTTATATATGAATCCATCCATATTCATACATTTACATTATCATCATGGTTTTAATCATTGATGCATTATTTTCCTTGACTATTGGATTATGGGAGTTAGTCCTTATGCATATTTTGGTCTAGTACTCATGGTGTTTTATCATTATGCTTACTATCAAGTGATGTGAAAAAAATCATCTTTAATAAGTCTAATCAACAAAGGAGGCATCAACATCTCCTCAACATCAACATCAATGACATCCCAATCATATCCCAAAGAAAGTAATTAACCATAAAAGAATTTCAACCTTTATTAGTTCATATGAGCATCTCCCTACTAGGAGGTTATCTCAATTCATCCTTATCCTCTGTATCAAGTTACCCACATCATATTTTCCATCATCATCCAATAAATCATGTTTTGCATATTCAGGGTCCAATGATTATAACTACTTATGGGCAAATCATTACACATCATCCCACCTACATTTCTTAATGATTATAACCACTTTTAGGTAAACTCATTATGTTATCACCAAATTTACTTTATTTTTTTCCCACACTGGGGCATGTTGTTATCTTGTCTGTCTATCTTAATAGGGGTAGCTCCATCTTCTCAATGATTATAACCACCTTTAGGCAAATCATTGTGTTATCATACCATGTTGACACTATTAGGGTAAAATGCTTATAACCACCTTTGTATAAACCATTGTACACCATCTCACTTGAATTATAAGATATTTTGAATAATTTTTCAAACTCATTATGTTCTCACCCCGTCATCTTCATATATTTGGTCCCTTCATCTCACTTTTTTATTTTTGAGGGACCATTTATTGACCTACTTGTGCCAACCATTCCCTTGAGTGGGAATCATACAATTCATCAATTGTCATTGAATTTATAGGCATACAAGACCTTTTAATTATTTGAGAAGATGTTAATATTCTTATATCTTTCAATGACTTTAAAAATAGGGGCAAATTGTGGACACCTAAAATTGGCCACCAATGACCTTCAACTAGGCTTTTGACCAACTTCTATCAAAAGTGCATAATTTTGCCTAAAAACACTAAAACATATTAAATGAGTTGAAATTTTTATATATAAGTGATTAATTTGGCTAGAGTATCATTAAATGGGGTAATACAATTAATGAGAGAACTAACTTTGATTAGATCATTTTGAGTCAAAATGACATTTTCATACCTGAGTGTTCTAGATTACTCTTTTCTACCAAATTTATTACACGAGACATGTGCCTTTATTATTTTGTGTGGATAACATCCTAGATAGGATAATGTATCTAATTCATCTAATATCACATCCTATTTCTAATCTAGTCAAATTTTGGGCCAATAATACAACATTTTTATGAATTTGATTAATTTGTGCACTAATTGCCAAGAGTTACATCAAAATTGATAAATCATGTTTAAGAATAATTAATTGGAATCAAGATACTAATTAATTTTCCATGGAACTTGTTGAATATTTAATTTTGGAAAGTGATTATGATTTTTGCGTCATCAAATGACATCATTTCTTGGAAAGACAACTCTAGGTCATAAATGCATAAAATATCAAGATTAATCCCTGCCATGCCTTCTATGACTCATTAATGCCTCTTTATCCAAAATATTTATGAAGGAATTTATTGAAAATGTCCTCCAAAATTAAATGGATCCTTATCCACACATATTTATCTTGAGATGGATGGTTTAGGTTCATTTTGATCATTTTACAAAATCTATAGGAGGCTCTGCCTATTAATTTTTAAGCTCTTTTAAGCCAAGGTTACCATGCCCAAATAGATTCAAACCACATATTGATATAGTGTTATTATGCCCAAATGTTGAGACAAATCCATCATAAGCCAAAGGTGATAAGAGGAGATGAAGGTAGCCACACTCTATTGATGAAGATCTCTTGAAGCACAAGCCAAACAAGTCAAAGAAGGAGCCTTTTGGAGCAATCAAGGATTTGGTAAGAAATTAGTTTTTTGTGTTCATATTTCTTATTTATTTCCATTTATAATTGTGTTTTAAAATGGTTTTTCCTCACTAATTTCCCCCTACTGACTAGGCCTAGAGATGTTATGTTATTTATTGTGTTTCTTTCATTTTAGTTTTCATTTTGGAACTAACATTATACTAACCATCCTCTCTTGAGTCAAATTCCTAGTCTACAAGAATTAGGTCAATTAGATTTACATAGTTACATTCTTATATCATTACCAATTTTATTTATACTAAGTTGATTGGCTTAATTTTTTTTAAATTTTCTATCTGTTTCCTCTACAGGTTTAAATTTCTACCTGAATAACATAATTTAAAATAATACTCAGCCTACTCAAGAAAAATACTACATCAACCTGGTCAACTCCATATTATTTAATAGGTTCACTCTAAAAAGATCAGTAATTTCTCTTTGTCAAATTTTAAGTAATCAACTTTTTCTTGCTATTTTTCAAAATTTAAATTTTAGTATTTTCTTTACTAGTTTTTCAATTTCATAAAACTATACCTTTATAGTCAACTGACTCAACTTAGTTTTGTATCTAATTTTTGTCCAAAAAATTAAGTCAAATTGATTGACTGTGTTCATTCTAGATTGTTTTCCAATATACTGAGTCAATGAACTTGACTTTATTATATTTTGTTTATACAACTTGGTCAACTAAGTTGACCTAGTTTTGTTTATTTTTGTTCCTAGTTCAAGAAAAGGGAATTAACATACATTGATATTAATTAAACTCAAATTAATTTTTATTTTGTTACCTATTTAATTAATTTTCAAAAAATATAAATTATCTTTTAAAAATTTGATGTTCACTCTTATTTTTCACTTTGTTTGGTTTTCCCTAAAAACTATGTACTTGTAATTTTCAAACTACTTAACTACTATCATGAAGGGATAATTGATATTATATTTATGGTCCTTATCTATCATTTATAGGTATCATGACATGAGGGGTTTTCCATAATACTCATAGTCATAATACAAAGCTAAACATAGTCTTTAGTTACCATCTACCTTACGTATGTTGGAAACACCTAGGATTTCCTTCTTTATTGAACATTAGGAATTTATCCATCCATTTATTTGTGTGGTGCATTAATTAATGGTCAGAACTAATAAGATAATTTAAAATTAACCTTAAAACTAGGTTTAATGGGCTATGGGAATGGTACTTCCTTCATAGTCAACGCTTTGAAATATTAGGTTGACACTATCCAATAGACACAAGTATCTTTGAAATATTACACTTTCAATCAAAACCTTTAGTATGAATCCCTGATATTCTTTTCAAAAAATTAATTAGCTTCTAAATCTCATTATTATTATTTATTATTTGATACTCTATGTTGTATTACAAATTTATATTAGCTAACATTGATATAGGGTTTGTGTTGTGTTATAACTATATCAGCTAGTTCAACCTAGTCATCTGTGTGTTTAGTTATTTTTATCACTCCAAATTTCACCCTATGAGGAGGTTTTATAGGCCTAACTCTAAGCTTGGGTTAACATGGGAATATCCTAAGGCTATGGGTGACTTATGGCTAGGCTAGACCTCAAGATTATGGGGCTAACTCCCATAGTGTATCTGTTATGGCTTAGAATCACTAAGACCTATTGATTTAAGTGAAAAGGGATATATAATATGCATAAATGAAACCTAATCTAAGGATGGTGATGCAACAATATCATTATCCATGCTATTTTACTTTAATAACACTAAATGACAATACATAAATGTGAATCACTATCTTCAATAGATTCTAGGCAATAATGTTTCATACAGAGGATGATTTAGATGACTAGAGAATGAGGGTAATGAAGGGAAGGCATATTTTAAGGAACATACAATCAAATTTCCACTCTAAACTCAACCATTAACACCCTAACACACTATATGAAATGCATATAACACCTATTAGCATTTAGGTAAGGCATGGATCTATAAAGAAGAAATTCCACCACTTATGCATATCAAAACAAGAATATACACAATAGAGACTAACCATGGAGAATATATAATAGTTCATTAATAGTCTAAGAGGTTTACAAAGTGAAAATATAGGCAGAGTTTCCTCATACCTAGGTAAGGGATGAAATAATGGCTTAAGTCCTGAATAAATAGAATAATGAGAAGGGAAAGAGAGGTAAATGGTGTGGAGGTGATAGGTAGAGGTTATAAATGACCATATCCCACTCCATCATTAGTTACAAGTAGTTATAGTAGTCCCTTATATTTCCTCCATGTATTGGTCTCTTGATTTGTGGTCTTTAATGGGCCCTTTATGCTTTGAGGTGGAATGGTGGAGGATATAGTTGACTTATTAAAGGCATGGACACACCCAAAATTTTCAAGAAATTCTCTTATGGCAGTTATAAAGTAAAAATGAGGTGTAATTAAGCCTTCATGAGTTATTAGGCAACCCACCATCCCTTGTGCATGTTGACTAAGTTAGAAAATTGCCATTTACTTCATAATTACCATGAGGTATGCCTTATACATTCATGATGTTATTTAAAAGGTGTAATACCCATGTATGACCCACATCAATATCCTCCCATGCCAACTTCCATCTCTTCTTATTGACCAAATAGGCCAATTAGGCCACTAGGCCTAGTTACCAAACTACTAGCTAATTAAATACACAGGAAAAATAAAAATAAACCTCATATTTGGTGCATGGTTGTGTTACAAGTATTAATAAATGTCCCATTCCATGACATAGTCCTCTTCAAGTAGTAGACACTTGAAACCTTGCCAAACTAGGTGATTAGGTCACCTTTCATTAGCCTTCCTGGACTACCTATTTGGAGGAGACTTGAAGAGGTGTTTATAGGAATAAGTGTGAGATATTTATGATTTGAGAGGTTAAAAAAAGTCCCAAACCACCCCATATAATTATTTTAAACCTTACAAACAATTGTGTATCCTAAAAACATCACAAAATCCTATAAAAACATGATTTTTAGGAGGTCTGTACACCTATCCGTAAACTTAGTACCATGTATGGCATATTATTTGACTTTAATACATGTTTTAAGTGTTAATTAGGTTATCCCAAGGTTTTTGTGTGAAAATATCTCCACTTTTCCTTCATCAGGTCTATTTTAGGGTTTAAGCAAGGTTTTAGAGGTCTACCATATTAATAGTGGTTCATAAAGATCAAAAATCTAATCCCAAACTTATGGAAATGGATGTTTATTCCATGTACCCCATAAATATCCTAAAAATATTTATGTCCCATGCATCTTTTGTGTGGATATATGAATACAAGATGTAGACTTTGAACTCCTTTTAAGCCTTTTAGACATGTTTGTAGTCTTAACATTCATTCATAAATATGGGATCTTGAATAACACTCTATCCTCCATGTATTTCAAGTGAATTTAAGTCCTTAAATCCCTCTAGGAACATTGGATCTGAATCATTATGCTATGAAATATCTGAGCACTTGAATTAGTGGTTTGAGGTGGTTGTTGAGGATTATGGAGCTTGAGGTGGGTCTCAATACCAAATTGATAATTTATTTATTTCATCTACTTTAGATACTCTCTTTAAGACTTAAAACATCATAAAACATATATCTATGTTCATTAATATTATTTAAGAGGTCTAAGTATACCTCAATGTGATGGTAGGGTTTGAGGTTTAAACATGGATTTAGGCCCTCCAAGCCTAGTTTGAGTCTTAGTTTATTGTAGGTAGATTGATAACCTCAACATATGTATATAAAATTACCCATATGATTTACATCCTTATTAAATTATCTCCAACTACCCAAAATCCATCTCAATCTCCTCTCATGATTCTATTTTGAATGTCACTGCTTAGACTGAGAGTTTGATCAACTAGGTTAGGGACCCTAGGTGTACTCTTATTTCCTCCCTTATTGTGTTGATGGGACTTATACTCATGTAATATTACCTTAGGGCCTTAGGATTATATCTTTCATCAACATTCTGGTCTACACCTTTTTTGATGTTGGCTAGGGTTTATGAGTTTCTACATCTGTGCAACCCTAGTGTCTAGTCTAATGCCTTCCTACCTCATCTTGAGGTTCCTATAATTTTAGAGGCCCTATTCATCCTATTACCACTCATTAATTATATCTTTACAACTCCCAAAATACCTTTAATCATGCTAATTCCTTCAACTCCTAAGTACATGCCTGTGTATATCTATTTTAGGCCTAATATGCCTAATAGGTCATTAAGTAGCCCAGCACCAATATTAAATGGATCAAAGCATATCAATGGGGAAACTTGATATT
Source organism: Torreya grandis (assembly GCA_037957365.1). NCBI lineage: Eukaryota > Viridiplantae > Streptophyta > Pinopsida > Cupressales > Taxaceae > Torreya > Torreya grandis. The sequence continues at coordinate 819,274 of JARHVA010000565.1, forward strand.
AATTATGGATCAAGTCAGATACCTTTATTCATCTTAAGTTTCATTTACCTATAATATTATATACACTAACTTTCCCTTTTTGACCTTAATAGTAATTACCTATTTAGGCCTAACTAAGGCTAATTAGGCCAATTCATGCCTTCTCTCATCTCAAAGGGGTCAGCTAAAAGATTAAGACCCTTAGGGTATTTTAATATAACTCATGCATCTTGAAATTTTGTGTGGTTTTTGATGTCTTTTTCCATTCTACCCAATGACCCTGCTTGCCTTTTTAGTTGTAGGTAAACAACTAGGTTTGTTTAACTTGTCAAGACCTTTTAATGTCTTAGAAACCAATTCACCTAATGAAGACTGAGGGTTTTAAGAGATCAGGCCTTAGGTAATTTGTTTCCACTCTAACATATCATTTATAAATATGGTTCAACATAAATACACCCTCTAAATCAAGTCTTTCTTATAGGTGGTAGTCCTATACCTTTGGCTGTTTATGTGCATCTAAAGGATGAGCTTCTTCTATTTGGATATCTTTTCCTCACTTATCAAAATTCATTGAAATTTACATGGATTAATAAATATAATTTCAACTCATATACTTAAATATAAGGTTGCTCTTTTGTCCAAACTACCTTAATTTAAACAGTCAGCATGTAGGTACTATTTCTAGGTCTTTTGACTATGTGTGTGTTGAGGTCAACATACCCTCATTTTTGAAAAATGAGGACCCTTGTTCAATTTTAAAAATTGTGTTAAAATTTGACATTCAAACTGATCATAATTGCATTATTTAATACCATTTGTTGCTTCATATTTGACTGGCATGATAGCATATTATCCTTATTTGATTTTATCTAATGTTATTGACATGATTCTTGTGTTCCTTGTGTAGGTTTAACAAATGATCATTGTTTAGGGTTTTGTGCTTTAAATGTTGAATTAACCTTTATTGGTTAAATAATTTGATCCCAATTGATTCTTACATATTAAAATTTGGTCACAATTGATTAATGCTGAAAAACCTTAGTCTAATTTGGTTAGCCTAAGTTTACTTTAAATAAGATTCAAATTTTCATGGGTCAAATTTGTGCAGGAACATTTTGTTATGTCTTAGACTTAGTTTAATTTTTTATCCTAAACTTATAATTGTTTTTATCAACATGACCAAAACCTTAGTCTAAAATTTTTATGCTAGGTCCTTTATTCCTGAGACCCCACTAAGTCTATTTTATTATTCACATGGACTGATTAAACGTAGGAGAACTTTATTATGTTTTAAAATTAGCCTAAAGTCTTATCCTAAAGTTTTAATTAGATTTATTAATACAAATAAACCTTAGTCTAAAAATTTATCCTAAGTTATTTATACTCCTTGAGCCATAACTTAGCTTATTTTTGTTACCCATAGGGATCAATCAATGTGAGGATGACACACGATGATATCTCAGAGCTCAAAGGGAAGATAGATTGTATGTGGGTGTTCACATAGGTCATATTGTCAAAGATTAGATATAGAATGTGATAGTGTCAAGTGTCACAATTGCAGTATATGAAATATGATCAATCAGATCAAGATCAATGGAGTGTGTTGATACATATAATAAAGATATAATGGTGTGAGGCAAAGTCAATAGGTCAAGGTCCTATAGAGGAACCTGAGATTTTAAAGTGGCATGTCTCGATGACATAAATTAACATCAATGATCTATGTTTAGACTAATAGAATTAAGTGGATCAATATTAATAGAGCACATTGATCCATGCAAAGGAGATCCAATGGTACGAGATGAAAGAAGACTTTTAAAAGAACCCATAATGCATGTGATATAAATATGTATCATAACCATGATAAATGAAATAAAGATCAACCAATGGAATTTAACTTCTTAGATTGAGATCTACGATGAGTGAAAAGTTGAAAATTCAACAAACCTAGATCTAATGAGAGGCTACCATATGGTGCAAAGGCATGAAGTGATGGCATGTGTTTTTAAGGAGCATAGAAGACCCATGGAGCTACCAAGTGGCATGATCTCAAGATTTCAAGTCAAGATTGATGGTCTATGGTAAAAGTCAAGACTACCAACTCCAAGGAAGATCAATGAAGTGTGTTTAATCAAGTTGTGAGAGAACACGATAAGGTGACACTTATCCAAAAAGGATAAATAGTCACATTGTATAAATAAATGAATAATTTTAAATGATGATGCCACATGAGCAAGACAAGTCAAATGAAAGATCTTGTGGACCTAATAGACATGAAAGGTTTAAATACATGATCCAATAAAAATCTAAGGCATGAAGCTCATAGTTTAAACTTCATTACTACCATTAAAGCTTTGCATAAAACTTTAGAAAAACCTAAGCATATATATTTACATAATTACCTCTATATTCACTATAATTGTGTTGAAGGAGCTAAATAATTATTTACAATTACATAATTACATCAAATGGTGACACACAAGCATGTTTTGAAGGAAGATGTGGAACTGTACTTAACAATAGATGCTGAGGGATATGTTTTTAAAGACACCAAGTTTGTTGCTACTACCTTGAACATAGGAGACAATAATTGGTCAAAATTGTTTTGGAGGATTAAGAATCAACTAGATATCGCCAGGGAAAAAAAGAAGAATATCTTAGCAAAGAGGTTATATGATAACATTGTTGCAATCCAAATGACTGGTCTGCATCATGAAATTACAAAGCTCGAGGTACTCTATTTCATTCAAATTCTTACTCCCATTTTTAAAGATGCTAAGATAGATAAAGGCATGTTAATGAATGAACATAATCAAAATAAGGTGGATTATATTTCCACTATTGCATTTGAGTCCTATTATGTTTCCCAAACCCCAAATTGACCTAGCCTCTATCAAATCCTAGGCTAAAGAAAATAATTTGATGGATACCCTTGTCCTGTGGTTAGATTTTAGAAACCAAATATTTTTATATCTTAATAAGAATATTCTTATTAGCCAATTCAAACATGGAATTAAGATGCTAATTATAATATTGAACAAATTATGTGGGGATGCAACCACAACTTATGTAAATCTAGTATGGGTGCCCATAGTTTACTTCATTATTGAAAAAATGATAGTTCTCCCACTTGGTGAGATAATTAGCATCTCTTTAAGTAGATAAGTATATGAAATTAGGCATAAAAAGAAGAATGAGTTTTTCATGATGTATTATCTCCTAAATGCTTTATGTGTAACTACAAAAATCCCAAACCAAAGGGAATGGTCCCCAAATGAAACCTAAATGGTCTCAAAATATTATTCCAAGTTGTATATATTCAAATATAGAGACCACATTCAATTTATATGTTATTGAGTTTATCCATCATTGATTAAGGCTATAACTGGTATCCTAATGATAAAAATTAGCCCATTGATCATGAAATTTATTGAATTTATGTGAGATATATGGTTATATGTAGACTATATAGTCATAAGGATTGAGGGGACACAAAATTATCCTCTTAAGCTACCTGTCCATGTTACTAACAAGTTAGTTGAGCAAGAAATTGCATACCAATTGTTCCATGGCATTGATGGTCTATGCAAGACTACGAGAAAAGGACTCCTTCATAACCTCCCTATGAAAATTAGAAATACCATATTCAAATAGTGGGATAACATTGAAGCTGCATCACAACATAGATCATCCTTCAACCTTCAGATTGATGAGCTCAAGTAATGGGATCCTTATGGAACATTTGAAAAACAAAGGAATTCTAAATGTACCCTATGATCATGATCTTGGTGCCTTTGATCCCATTTACACCAAGGCATCCTATTATTTTGAAGTCATAAGGAGATTAAAATAACATAGTCTAAAACTTGAGCCTATGTTATAAATAAATCAAAAGGTGGTTGATAGATGGGAATTGGGCCCCAAACAATACCATCTGATAAGTGGTGAACCTTCTAGACCTCTACCAGTTAATGCATAGGTAGGGACACAAAAGAATAAAGAAAATAGGCTTGAAGAAAGAAGACCAGATGAAATCCCTTCAAGTTCATCATTTCATGAATTTCCCAAGGTAGTAGAGCAAGAAGCACATCAAGAAGAGATTCACATGATATCCCTTGAATCTAATGAGACTATTGAAAATGCATTGAAAATTATATCTAGTGCTTATGAGTCAGATGATGAATAATCCTAGGTTGAGGAAACAAAGGAAGAGAAATGGAAAGAAGTGGCATTAGAATTAGTTCCAATTGACACCCCTAAGAGGAAGGCTGAGCTAGTCATTATTCCTAAACCAACAAGACCCAAAGTGACTTTCACTACTCCCCTAAGTGAAGTCAACTTATTCAATGAAGAAAATATATTTTATGGCTCACCAATTCTAGAATGGTTCTTGTATGATCATAGATTATATAAAGTGCCTACTATGCATCATCCTTGGGATATGATGAAAGCTATTAACATTAATATGCATGAAGAACTTAAGCCATGGATAGTTACTTTATAGGAAGAGGAGGATATAAGATTAACTACCCCAAATGACACAACAAATTCAAATGGAGGTCCCAACCCCATAGGTGACTTAATGTACAATGGGATTCAAATTTAATCCAAAAATTACTAGCTTGCAAAGAGTGACAAAGAAGAAGGTCATGGAAGGGGGTGGAGAAATAACATATCAAAAGGTAGAGCCATTGACCAATTTGACTCAAAAGAAAGGACAAAGACTTGGATAAGATCTAATTTTTGAGGAGGATGTCCTAGAATTAGTACAAGCTCATTCAGAGTAGTTATAAAATACCATCAAAGGCTTAAAAAAATATAATAAGAATTTGAAAGAACAATCTATCTTGTTAGTTCCAGAAGACATGGTTAAGCAATTTGAGACCACTATGAATGACTTATTCAGCTCCTTGAAGACTATAAAATTCAAGAGAGGTGTAGTGAATAAGTAGGGTACTTTGGTTGTGGGTCAAATTAGCCAGTGGTAGGCTTCAAGTAACAAGGTGAAGTACTTGATCAATGTTTTTATAGAAGAATAAATTCATGCTTTTAAAATAGTTAGCATGGCTCACTTAAATATGGCCATGGAAATATTGGTTGAAAAATCAAGGATTTAAGCAAATGGTCCTGGGAAATGGGAGATATTTATAATGATCTCAAGAAATTAGAGGACGTGATGGAAAATACACTCAAGAGCTTGGTCATAGACCCAATTTCATCTAGTCCTACTGGCTTAATCATAGATGAAGAATTCAAGCACAGGGCATCCTAGTTCATGCAAGAAGTGAGAAATCAAAGCAAAGGGAAGCTAGGAGTAGATAATAAAAGGATTCTTGACATGATCTTGTCTATAGATGATAAGATTGGAGATACAAGGATCATCAAGAATGATTTAAATAGGACATAAAAAGATATAAAATCCCTAAAGGATCAACAAAGGGAGCTCTTCACGAAACCCATTGTTAACCTTGAGCTAATTGATGAGAAACACTATAGAATGCAGATTCTACAATAGAAGTAAAAGACTGTAGCAACAAGGGAGTCCCAAAGTCAAATTTATTGACTTGGAATATTATTTTTATGTATAAGAACATGAATATTTTAAAAAAGGAATATTATTTTGTAAAAACATGTGCAACTTTGTAAAGCACATTGCTTATAAGTTAGTCCATTTAGGAGATGTCAGATTTCTAGAAAGTTATAGAAGGACAATTATCCTTAACACTTGCATAACTATCATTTGACAAGGCCAATCGACATACCTCCTTAGTTTCCTATATAAGGGGTATTATCAATTTTAAATAGGGGGAGTTTGAGAAAGAAAACTTTGTGCAAATTTTTAGTAATTATTACAAGCAAGGAATTATACAAAGTTTGTCTAATATTTATCTGTGTGATTACTATTATGATTGCTCTCTCAACTAGTTGGTCTTATTTTTAGGCTTGAATGGTTTTTATGGATTCTTGATGTCCATCTTAAATGCAGAGTTGTCAATTTGTGATAATGCTAGATTGATTGAAAGTTATTAGGTTTATTTTGTTTTCTTTTCTCTTCTTGCAGATTGACTTATGTGATTTGTTAATAGGATCAAATCTTTAAAGTAAATAATGTTTTTATTTGCAATGTTTCATACTATCCTTATATATTTTCTTGATGTGTGATAGGATTTGAGATTAATCTATTTCATGTCACATATTGATTTAATTTCATGTTTGGATGTAATTTTAACTTTGTCATATTGTTTGGATTAAAAATCAACAACATATTTCTTCTCTACCCTACCCTTCCTTTTGCTCATTTCACTCTAAATTAACATCCATTGTAAATATCCATTTTATCTTAGATTTTAGACTTAGGGTTTGATCATAATTCAATTTACTTAGTTTAGATTACTTTCATTTTCATAAAACAAGCTATAAGGCCATAATTGCTCCCAATAATTAAACAATTACATTATAATTTTTTTGAAATAGTTCATTTACTCTGCCATTATTCCACCAAATATATCAAGAATATCAAAACTTGTAACTCATGTAATGTATCCTTCAAATCTATAAATTAGAAGTGTTTCTTAAACACTTCAAACCACCTGTGATACACTTTCAAGCATCGACAATGTATGACCACTTTGACAGATAGACTTTGATGCCTCTTTGAATGATATCAATGTGATAATGACCTTTTTTTATCATTATAATCTCATGAAACATTATTCAGTCTTCTCACATCTATATCACCTCCAACCTATAGTCATAATACTATGTGTGCACTCAATGAGAACCTTGATTGGGTGTTTACCTTAGGATGGCTAAGATGATATTAGTCTTGCTTGCCCCTGCCTTCTTCATATACCATATTATTAATAGATTATTGTTACTTATTATGAGGTTTATTAATGCATTACACACTCTCTAGGTCCCATCCCTGTAGTCAATACTCCATTGTTAGCTTTCCCAAATAAGCTTGTAGGTGCTGTGAGGGCTTGTTATTACATAATAAGCTGAGAGTGAGGATGGTCTATTGTATAGGGTAATGATGAATATTATAAAATATTATATATCATGGATAAAGTATGGGGATTATGTGTATGCCTCTCAGATAACCTAAATACTCTCTATAGGTACCCTACTTCCACTTTTCCAAAGAGACTACATTACCTAGATGATAGTCAACATTTGAAGATAGGGCTTGAAGGGGTTGTTTGGTATGATGGTTCTTCTAAGAATTTAATGGAAAATAAGGTTTTAAAGAAAAATAATAAACTCAATACACTCTATAACTACCTCCTCACTCTCATTTTCATATACTAAAGCTTTGTAACTTGAAGAACACCACCATGTAACCTACAAATGTGTCAACATGAATGTCCCATTGATATTTAAACCTCACACATGTGAAATAAGGATGGTGGGTGATGGAAATGGGATATGAGTACCTTTATAATACATATCCAAATTTTACTACAAAACCATTTCAAGAGTGTAACAAAACTGATGCCATGCACAGATTCAGGAGACCATTTGAGTGCCCATGTTATTAGATATTTTTTATAGAGTATAGGCCATGTTTTTATAGAAAAATTACAATAATTATAAGGTCAATTTACCCCCTTCCTCTTCCCAAAGTATCATATATTCATTTTATCTCTTCTATTTATACCATTCATAAACCTGAAGGGCTTTCTTAGGCTACAAAGGAGCTCGATAGAGGAAGAGGGTCAGTTTTGGGCCTCTTTTTCACATTTTGGTCATGAAAATACTATAAGACACTTGAAATTATATTTGAGTGATATTTATGACCCATATCTATACATACTTGATTGTAAGGATCCATAGAACCTATAAAACACATGCAAACACCCTCTTTTCTATATTTTCTTCAAGTTTTTTACCTTAGGATGCCATTGGTGGGTAGGAGGAGGGAAAATACAAGTAAAATGACATTTAAATATAGGTATTATAGTTTGGGGAGTTTAAGTATCATAGTTTCCCATGTGTGGGACCCATTTAGTGAGTGGAAAGTAAATTTTACCCCTAAAATGGGATCTTTATGATGTGAATCCACCCTATGATGGATATAATACCCCATTGAGACCCTTATAATGAAATTTTCATCAAAAAATTCCATATTTTCAAAGGTTTAAAATGTAAATAGACTCATATGAGGTATTTAAGGGTCATTTGATGGATTTATGGGGGTTATGAAGGCTTGAATTTGTTTGAATGAATGAACTATGAATAATGACATTGAATGCATCATTAGACCTTCATATTATGACTTTTAACATGGCATGAAAACCCATACATCCTAACAAAAAAGGTTTCAATTAAATAAATGGCTTAAATAGGCTTAAAACTATGAGAAATAACAACCTTAATTTTGTCAAACTACCTTAACTTCTGCTAGGAGACCTTAATCCTATCAAACATGCTTAGACCAACTTATATACCTAAAAAACACTTTAAAATTCTTAAAATAAATATATGAACATAATGATACCTTAACACACCCTATAAAATACTAAAATATTTATGACATGATGATTTCAAAAGCAGGCTCTAGCACATACCATGACACTTTTAACAGTGCTAACAAGGTTCAAAATGAGACCAATGAAGACATCACCATGTAGGAGATCACCATGTGAAGGATTGGGTGGGTGTTGTGGGGAATTTTTTTATTGAAAGTGTTGACATTTGTCTTGGTAGGCCAAAATGTCAATAGTTCTCTTTTCTATAACTAAAACTAAACTGTCTATATTTAAGATTACAAAACTCAGTCGACTAGCTCAACCTAGTCTATTATAGACTATTCTATTTTCCATTCATAAATTAATAAAAAATAATGAGATAGTCTATTGAATACTATTATATTTTTATTCTTATAAAACTCAGTTGACTAGCTCAACCCAATTTATTACAGATTATTATTTTTCCTTCCTATAAAACCTTGTCAACTAGCTCAAACTAGTATATTACAAACTGTCATGTAATTCTATCTATCAAACTACATTGACCTATTTGGCTACGTAATTATTTGCTAATTTATTTATATCTTATATTTTTTGACTTTTTATAGTTTAATAAACTATTACATCAACTTGTTTAAATTCATATTATCTGGTCGACCTAGTTTACCTTTTATCCTATCACTTGCTTGTTAAAAAAGGCATTGACCTATCTAACTACGTAGTGCTTAGATGACATAGTATTTTTTCATACCTAAATTTCATATATATGATCCCATATAGTATCTAGATGACTTAGTTTTTTTCCCATAAATTTCTCCTTAAACATAACTTGCACATTCTTGTCTTTATTTTTACATTGTTTAAACATCATGAAATCATCTATCAAAATATTTTTTGATAATCTTAACCCATTTAGATGATACATAGGTTGCTATTTTTTACCTAATTTAGCCACCCAAGAGCATAATGCCTCATGGTGCACTTTTTCCTTTCCTTCATTATTGATTTCAACATGGTTCAAATCACCCAAAGTGATGATGTAGATAGTTCCAGTCTATTTCACACTTTTCAAGATACTACCTTATCCAAACTAACTTACAAAAATATTTGAGAAATTGACACAAGATCAATAAATAATCCCATAGGATAACTCTGATAGGTACCATACCTACTCCTAATAATGGGAATGTTCATCTGAAAAACACTAACATTCCTCGTCTTAACAATCCTAATATCCACCTTTAAATATTAATAATCAAAATAAAAAAATCGATAATATTCAAATTATTACATAAATATTCCAAAAAATTAGTGTTATGAAATGGAAAACACCTCTCAAATGATAAAAATGTAACATCATTTACTACAAATGACTAATCAACCTCCTCTTATATTACCTCAAAATAATCAAAAAATTATCCCTCATCCTCTTAGAGATGTAAATGGGAATATCATTCTACAACTCCTTATGCATAATAAGATGCTTCAAAATATCCAAAATGAACATTTATCTCCTTTCATTATATCCATTGATATTTGAAACATTTCTCCAACTACTAGATATGATGGAACTAAAGATCTTACATATTTTCTTAAGGCATTTGGTAATCTCTACAAGGAATGGATCCAAATAAATACCTTTCCTACTACCAAACTTATAGTTAAAACATTTACAATAAATGTTTTATAATGGTATAATCAATTACCTCAACATTATATCCCAAAATTAAAAGATTTGGTTAATGCTTTAGACAAATAATTTCAACAAAATTATCTTCCATAAAATTATCTTAGTCATCTTATCAATGTTAAGTAATCAACCTCTAAATTAGCTCATGATTTCATCAAATGTTGGAAATCATTAGCTCATAAATAAAATCATAAAATTTATGATGATAATATATTCAAAATATTTATCACTAATTTAACACCTTCACTTTATTATAAGGTCCAAAAAATTTGCCCACAAAATTTGAATGAAACATTTGATCAAGTTAAAATATAATATTTCCTTATGAAATAATTTGATAAAAGTCATAGACCAACCAAGGAATATTTCTAAAGCTCAACTAATGCAATTAAAAGTACTACTCCTCAAATGAAATTAGGCATAATCAAAGTAGATAATAAAATTTCTTCCCACCCACCATTAGTGGTAACACACATGAAATAATTTTTATCTCCATCTAAATCCTTCACCTATAATACTATCACACCTTTATGTTATGACCCTAATAAATTTTGTTGGTTACATGATGATGTGTGTTATTCTCATTAAACATGTCATTGGATTGTCAAATTTGATGTTTATTTTATGTTATGAGACATATTTAACAATGATACTATGATCAAATTATGTCATCTTGGTTATATTAAAGCATCCCAAAATAAACAAGTTACTAAAATCACATCTTCCAAACGTCATAAATATTATTCTACCTCTAACACAACATTCAAACAATATGTTGAATATGATAAATATTATACCAATTCACAACATGTGAATGCAATGAAAGTCAACTATAGATGAAAACTTGCTCTTAAAGACCCTGCCACCAAACGTAATAAACCCTCCACTGAGGAACAACCATTTAAATATACTACAACTACTACACCCACATCTACTGAATCAAACAAGAAACACTTTAATAACCATAACCCAAACCTAGTTTTCCTATACACCTCATAAACCTCATGTTGGATCTTTATCCTCTAAATCACATTGGAATTTTTTGGAAGAACTTAATTCAATGCCTTGTAAACTTACTCTTATGTAGTTAGTTCATAATTCTCCATATCATCACAAATTACTTATACAATAATTACAAAATAACAAAGAACCACCATCACTTGATTTAGAAATCCATTTTAATGATCCTTACCTTATATAAGTACATACAATTAAAACCATTTATACATCTTATAAATCATCCATAAAATTTCTTGAAGAGGATATGAATAATGATGAAATTATTTTTTGAGCCAATGATCCACCCCTCTTTATTAAAATCACGATCAATAATACACTTATTTGAAAAGTCTTAGTAGATGAAGGATCATGTATTAATGTTACCTTTATTTGGTTAATTAAAAAAACTAGATACACCAAAAAAAAATATTAAATAAACACATCTCACATGTAGAGGATTTGATAAAATCAATCAAAAACCATTTGGTTGCATGTAGCTCCCATCTACTATTAGACCTAAGATAATTTTCACTAAGGTCATAGATCTTGATCTACCATTATCTTATAACATGCTCCTTGGTTACCCATAGACACATCATATGTAGATTATTACCTCTTTAGGTATTCAATGTATCAAATTCATTCATAATGGAAAAAGTTACAAACATGAAGCTAATCCTAATCCATGGAGTATACAACTACAAAGTCCTAAATATCAATATCACATTCCAACTATTCCCCACATCAATAGTTCACCTCTCCCTAAATTTGTTAACATTAATCCCATTTTACTTGTTACTCTCACTAATTTAGATGATTATAAACCAAATGAATTACAAAACAATTATTTAATGAACTAAATCTAGAAATGCTAAGAAATTGACTAATTATGAAATCTTCATCTAAGCTAAATTAAACCTAAGATAGAACAAAAAACAAAGAAGATAATAAACACAAACTTATGCCTTAAATATGAAAGTTTCCTCCATTATGATATAAACTTGATTTGATTTCCAATAATGTGGTTGCTCAATCTTCCAATGCAAATAAAAAACATCATTTTGGTGAAAAATGAGTTTTTGAATGCTTTGATTCACTTTGATTCACTTGTAAATTGAATATAAATTTTCAAGCATAAGTCAAGATGGATGAAAATGATGGATTTCATGTTTATTTATAGTTTTTTGGAGGAAGATATAATGGTGGATGATTATTTGGATTTATTAAATGATCCAAATAATCAATGATGGCCAATGAGTCCTCACTATGAGGATGATGACCATTTTAAATGGTTAAGAGAATTAAGGGAATGGTTAACTGAGTCATCAAACACGAGTCAAACTTTTTGACAACTCAGGGGATGTCTCAAAGGAAGTTGAGAGAGTTATGGGATTGGTTGGGATGATTCATTATGTGAGGGAGAATAAGGTGGAATATGTTGGATGAAGTTTAAAATTTGGATTTAATATTTAAATAATGATTTAAATTGTGCATATTTGATTAATTTGATTTATTCAATTATTTGAATTTTGAGGGAGATGTTATGAATTATTTTAAGAAGAATTATTAATAGGTTTTAAGTGCATTTTGACACTAAATATAAATTAGGTGTCTACATTTGCCCCTCTATGAAATAGTGTTGCAAAGCAATACTGTTTGGAAGAATAGTATAAGAAGTAGAGAGTTGACAATTAAGAAGGGTAAAGTTGACCCAAATCAATGAAAATAAGTGTGATGATTCCCCCTCAAGGATTTGTGTGATAAAATAGACAAACATTCAAAATCAATGAAAAGAGGAAATTGACAAAGTGATTTGGATGAGAAATAAATTAACTTATTATAGAATTGATGTCAATCTTTCAATATTTAAATTTTATAAATAGGTTGCCTTGAGTTAATTAAAATTAGAGTATTGATCATAAAAAATAATATGTTTACCATTTTTAGATTGCACACTTAGTGTTTGCTATTAATGCATGGGTCAATAGAGTGATTATGGGAATGATATATACCAGTGATAATAAAATATTGATCTAAAAATAGAAAAAAATATTGAGATTCAAAATTATATTGATAAATTTATGAATATTGATTATTGAAAGATTTTGAGAAAAAACAAGAATAAGTTGATTTAATGAATCTTGAAATGTGAATTCAAATGGATGAATAATTAGTAGCATAGAGGGATGGGGGGTAATTTTTGAAATGGGGTAAAAATATATATAGAATAAATGGGGTATATAAATTCATTTATGCAAATTGAATTTTTAAAACTATTTGCTAAGATAATTTTATTGGAGAGATTTGATCTGAGGTCTTGGAGGAAAAATGGATCACATTCCACACCATGAGCACTATTGGGAATGAGTGAGGAGATTTTAGATACGTGAGAGGAGTGAGCCTCTGATAAGTTATATTTTATTTTGAATTTTTTACATTTAATGTCATTTATTAGGGCTTAAATTTGATCAAAATGAATTTGTAAATATCCTATCTACAAATTCAACAATGAATGTTACAAAGTCACGAGAGAAAACTACAAATTGATCAAACATAAAATATAATTCATATGATAGTGTAGCAAAATCATTGTAGAGATAGAAATTAGGCATAAGGGATGATTTCATAGTTTTGCAGTCATGAAACTATATAATAGAGAAGTGAAATCATAAGACTGGGTCACAGAATCATCTAAACACATAGTAAATTCATTTTAGGGAAGAATTGGAGTAGGAAAAAGTGATGCATGGTTTTGAATAAAAAATAAAAAATTTAGTAGAGAAAATGTTTATTATAGAAGAAAAAATGAGATTTGAAAGAGAAAAAGAAGATTTGAGAAAAAGATAAACAAGTGGTATGAGAAGAATATATGAATACGTTGATTGGAAATGTTGATTTGAGAGTGTATTTGGTTTTTTTATTTGAATTATTTTAACGTAGGGATTGTTTGAATTTTATGCTAAGTAAAATTAATTAAATGATAATATGTTTGATTAAAAGGAGGTATTACTAGTGTTGATGACATGGGAGTGGAGGCTTGGAGCGATGGAATGGATGGCTAGTTTATTAGAGTATGATTTCATAGTTTTAGAGGCTATGGGTTTATCTTATATTGCATATATGCCATACTTTAAGTAGATAGGGTGATGCTAATAGTACTTATTGAGAGATGGCATAGTGCAACTAGTACATTTTACTTGCCGACAAGAGAGATGGTAGTCACATTAGAGGATGTTTATCAAAATTTGGGCATTTTGATACAAGGGAGATGGGTTTACGAGAGGAAAGGTTCATAGGGGAATATATTATATAGTATTTTTAGGGATGGTATGATTCCTATTATAAGGGGTAGAGTGGATGTGGATTATCATACTAAATTAGAGATAGATTCTTTGACTATTGTGCTTATGGATGTTATTAATGGAATTATATTACCTAACAAGAGTGGGAGATTAAGTCCCATTGGTTTATTATATGTGATAGAAGATATGATGGAGATGGATGAGATATTTGTATGGGGTCCATGTATATTAGCATACCTTTATAGGGATTTACATCATACAACTTATACAAATGGGAGGAAGATTGGACCATCAAAATTACTATAGGTATGGTGTGGGGAGCACATTACTATAAAGAGACCAATTAGGCATATGATCACTTAGTCTATTTACAAGCCATTAGAATACATGTGACACATGATTATTGGTACTTACACACCACATTTAGGTGATCTAGAGTTTTACAAGAGGGTTATTAATGAGCTAGGTGATGACTAGATCACTTGGAGACCTTATAAATAGATTGTATTTTAGTGGGCACATGATGACTTATGCATGGACTATATGATGACATAGTGATACATTATTGGGACACATGACCACATCATAGAGAGATATCACTCATATAGGGTGATGAGATAGTTTGGGGTTAGGGAACATATAACAGCTAGTCTACATATTTTATCACATCTCAATTTTACCCTATGCTAAATAAACCTTTAATCATTGATTAATGTAGTCATTATCTAATTACCATTGATTTGATTTGATTATTTTGACATATAATAGTATGGGATAGTAGTATTATTGATAAGTACATTGTGTAACAGTTATATTTTGATTATTTTATATATTGACAATGTATAATTATTAAGTTTTACATCATTGGTTTATGATAACTCAGACTAACTACCTATTTGTTGTGAGGTAGATGTAGAATAGGTCCTACCATTAGAGCTTGATGAGGGAGAACATCATTAGAGAGGTTCGACAAGATGGAGTGATTAGGGGAAATATCAGTGGGAAATGCTAGTAACCCTACACACATAGTAGATGCTAAATGATAGGCATACATGTTAGTGCATAATTATGAATTATTGCCTGTGATTATATTTTATGTGTGAAATTAATTTTAGTATTCATTTGATTTCTTTAGTATAATTAGTTTGATTTTGGAATTTTAAGTCCAAAAAATAAATATTAAGTGCTAATAGAAATAATTATTTTACAAATAAAATGAAATTAATGATTTATTTTATCTTTTAGTATTATGGATAAGATATTTTTTAAATAAAATATAATTAATAATTTAAATATCTATTAATTAAATATATGATTATTATAGTAACGATAATTTGCATGAAATTAGAATTATCTAAATATTCTGAATTAGAGAAAATGCAATCTTGAAATTCATACAAAAATTACATTTAAAATTTGGTAATATATATTTTGGTAAACGTAACCGTAAGTTAATAAAATAAGACTTAGAATATAAATTAAAAATGTTTTAAATATTAAATTAAGAAATAATTATTAAGTCAACTAAAGTGAATATTAAGAGAACATGAAGATTAGATAGACAAATAGGGAAAAAACTAAAATAGAGAGTTTATATACATAAAAAGAGTGCAAAAATTAGAATAAAAAGAAGTCTTATAAATAAAGGAAAGATAGGGGAGAAAAAGGAAAAGAGATAAAAGAGGAAAGAATTAGGAGAAAAAGGGTGGCACAAAGCAAAAAAAAAGACTAGTGATAATCTTTTACAAGTAAATCCATCACGTTGGTTCTATTTTAAATTCATTGTAGGTCAGTGTTACATTTATATAAGTCAAGTTGATTAAATATAGAAAGATAGGAGATTTTTCCAAATAGAGAAGAATACAAATAAATTCGATTGATTGTAAATCTAAAGAAGTGTTAGAACAAAGTCTCCCATATTATGACTGATATTAAATCCAAGCCAATAATTATATTTAAACTTGTGTTGCATATGTAGTTAGTAAGCTCTATAAAAATTTGGTTTTAAAGAGAAATGCCCAACCAAATATTAATCACCTAGCCATGAACATCAAATGCCTAGCTTTAGATATAATTCTAAATTTAATGATATTGCTAAGTCTTATGGTTGTTATAGCATTAGGTATGTTGTGATAGCTATGTGGAAAATATATAAATGTGAATTTATGACTAAAGTTGCTATATATGAAAGAGTTGGCTGAGTCTTATTTTGAAATCGCTAGCCTCTTATGCTAAAACACCAATTTTAATATAAATTTTATATACAATTGTCTACATGTTCATCCAATAGAAATATGTTTGGTTTACATCAAGTTGTTTGTTTGAATCACAAAATAAGCATTTTTAGCACCAAACCTATGCCTCAATTAGATGCCTAGCCTTTATCTTATAAATATCCAACCAATTGTTAAACGTCCTATAACTATTTAAATTAGTCATATCTTTGTAAGAATTTGTAGAGTGTTAGAATTAACACAAAGTGTAAATTGGAGGAAGTAAAACTAATTCTCACGTGGCTGATTTTACCCTACATCCCAATGATTGAGGTGACACTTATAATTTTTTATTGGCTGAGTTATTAAATAAGGCACAATTAGGAGAAGAGGAAAAAGGCTGAGCAAAGAAGTAAAAGAATTATGGATTTTTTAGTTTCAAATTTGAAAGCAAATAAGAGGTTGGTAATGTAAATTTATATTACATAGTTTAAGAAATTATATGTATGGTTTCAAAATAAAAAAGGGACTTAAAAAATGAAAAAAAAATGTATAGGATATAGACATATCCCTGTGGATGGCTCAACCATACAAAGAGATAATCCATTATCCTCTAAAACATATGTCTATAAATTGGTTATGTTTAAAATTTGAATCTTAGAGAATAAACAAGGTCAGTTTTGTTTAGATTATGTGATTTCCCTAGTTTGAGATGGAAATATGGGCATTTGTTCTTGATATGTATAATTTGGACTAAGTTTTAAAAATCTTAGATATATATAATTAAAATGCTCCCAAAAGGGTGTGTGTGTGTGTGTACACACACACACACACACACACACACACACACACACACACACACACACACACACACACACACACACACAGAGCGTAATATTAGAATTCCCACCCAATAAGTTTGAATCACCCCATATATATAATTATAATTATGTGTATATGAAGAAAATACAATTGAGTTAATATATAATAATTACTGAAGCTATTGCCAAGAGAATCGATGAGTATTTAGGGCAAATCATTATGTATATGATTGTAGAGATATGGTGAAAAAATATTATCCCAATATAATCTATAGCGCCTAGCCTCTAATTCCAAACCCCCTTTAAATTAGAATCACCAAGATATACATATACATACATACATACATGTGTGTGTGTGTGTGTGTGTGTGTGTGTGTGTGTGTGTGTGTGTGTGTGTGTGTGTGTGTGTGTGTGTGTGTGTGTGTGTGTGTGTGTGTGTGTGTGTGTGTGTGTGTGCATGCATGCACGCACGCACACACACACACACATGTATATATATATATATATTCCAAATCAATTTGAATAAATGCCCAACTAATTTGGTTTAGCACTGTATAAGCATTGAGTACAATCTAAAAGAGTCGGGCAATAATTGAGACATGTGTCCTACTTTTTAATGGCTAAAAATCATGTTAATAAACTTGCATAGTGATTTGACCACTTTGACTGCAAAATGGGCAGTCTTAATTGACATAGGCATGCATTTCATAATAGGAAGTTGAGTTCTTTCTATAAGCCTATGTTCCATTTAAGAATGACATCTTACTTAAGTTGTTGAATATTTATTGTATAAGATGTGAGTATTTAAAATGCAATTTAAAGTAAATAGTAGCAGAGTTTAATTAAAGCATTGGGAAATAAATTAAGACTGTGTCAAAAATCTAAATGTTGAATCTATGTTTCTTTTGAATGCAAGATTGAATGTTTGATGAAATTTTATTTTTGCCTCATATTTTTGTAGTGTGGTTAGAGTGAGATGAATTATTTAATTATAAGCATGGTTATTATAGAGTTTTTAGGAGGATAAAATAAATGAGAAAATATTTAAGCATTTACTATTAATTCATATTTTGATCAGGAATCAATGTTGGATCGATCGATGTTATCTAGTTTGTAAAGAATTTATCTAAATGATTGATGTGATTATTAAATTGATGGTATGCTTGGAGTTTTATGGTTTTTAAGAATATTATAAACTATATCAAGTTTCAATGATAATGTAAATATACTCTTGATTGATTAATAATATATCTTGAGTTGATTACATGATCTAAATCTATAGCTTTTATTAGAATGTTAGTAGAGACCAATAGTATATCAGTAGCATAGTAGTGTTATAATATATAATGTCAAGGTCAATAATTTAATAGTGTCATTATTGGATGAAACTTGTGAGTAGTATATTCATGAGAAAATTTCATGAGTAAGTGATTAAACTTTTCTAGATCAAATAGTGCATTGTATTGTCTTTTCATCTGATTATTATATCAGATGGTATAATCTATTAATTAAAAGTTAATAAAATTGTGTAAGACTATGCATTCATTTTGAGTAGGAAAATCATGCATAAAAATCTATAATATTATGGAATGTCATTTATCTCTACAACTCAAAAGGTATCCAGATTGTACATACTGTATTTATTATACCTAGACCCACACTTAAGTATATTTATATTAATAATATGTATTATACCACTTGGTGGGAGATTATTTAGGTGTGTATACAATCCTGATAATGCAATGAATGTTAAAGATATAACTATATGTGTGACTCATTGTTATAGTTATGCTTGCTTGAATAGGAGTGTATGTTTCCATATTTATGACTATTTAACATATCTATTTATGTATAACTAGTAGGCATGTCTAAGAACACTAGACTAAGATATTATGGGTTATCTTGAGGTGTATTTACTTGGATATATTTTAAATAGTCTATAATTCATTATGTGTTTTGCCCGAGTGGTATAATTCATTGTTTCTAGTTTAGAATTGATTTTAAGGTAAGACCCATTCATGCGTAAATGATTATGTGTACATATTTATTTTTCCTTGTTTAGTTTATGATGTGATATTATTCATAAAAGAATGTAATATGTATGAGTATTTGAGTTACATACTATGACATATATATTAATGATACTAATAGGTAGTGAGATAGATTCTACTAGCCTAGGTAGCAACACTAATAGATAATTTGATCAAGTGGTGTGTTATGAATTGATTGATCTAAATGATCATATATTATTTAAATTTTTGATTAAAGTATTATTATATACATTATCATTCATATGTTTGATTTTGATGTTATGCAATATCATGTTAGAATGGACTCCTTTATGGTATACTGCATGTTTAGAAATATTACAACACATGGGGTACTATCATGTTTCATTGGATTTCTTGCACCATTTTACCTACCTATCTATAAAGGGAGGGACATTTCATGATAGGAGATTATGTGGGGGATTGATGGTCTATAGTTGGTGTGGTAATGCACTTAGATGATGTTCGCCCTCTTCCACTGTAGTACAACCTGGAGATGACACTTATGATTATCGATGATACATGAGTTGGTTCAACTCAAGTTCTAAAGAACTTGGTATATATCATTATATTAGGTCAAATTTATTAAGGAATGTAATTATATTATGTACTTGTATATTTGATTAGCAGATGCATTTTTAGACTAGTCGTAGTTGTGTCCTATTACATTTGGCTTTCTATGAAGTTATATGAGATTTATATTGTATGAAATATTTGAAGTACCATTTTTATTAATTATGGTTTAGCTATGTTGTATTATTTATTTTGTGGAATGAATGTTAATTTTTTTGGAAAAAAAAATCTACTACTTTTTCTAAGTACAATCTTGAGGTGTTGTCACATTTTGGTATCAAAGCTATGGCTTGAACTCTAGGGCCTAATGAGTCTATTAACATTTTCATATCCTCTTACTTATCAGAAAGGAGAATTGAGAGTGTATGTATGGTACATTGAGTAAGTACCTTATAGCATTCATACCCCCTTAGAGTTGCTTAAGGGTTGGGGTGCTGAGTGTCTCATTGGTGATGGTTGTGTTTAGTGTTGGTAGGAGAGTGCATAGCTTAGTTCTTGAATTGTGAAAAAGAATTTCCTACCATATTCTTGATTTTTTAGATCAAACACCTCGAGTGTGGTTGCCTTTCTTGAATTACCTTCACCATTTATGTTTTATGTTGTGTGAGTGTTTTAAAAGCATGGAGTGCTTATCACTTAAGTATTTATATATTATTTTTGTGTCTTACTAAGATATTAGGAGTGGAAATCCTGTAATACCATTCTAAAGTGGCACCACTAAGTGTAGTGGAAATTTTCTTGCAGTTGAGTGTAGACATCTTTATTGTGTATTCCTTTATGTTAGGAGTTTGTTAAGTGGATTATTATCCTTGTGTAGACTTGTGAAGAGGAGTCACCTCTTTTAGTTAGATTATAGGAGAGTTTTTATTTTTTTGCTCTCTTCTTACATAATTTTAAGATTCATCTTTTTCATGATGATGATATAAAGTTTCCTTTGGCAAAATACTTGTTTCTACTTTTTTTTTTGATCTTAATTCCCTTGAGTTTGTGAGATAGTGTTTCTATTTCTTGTTGATGCATCCTTATGGTTCATATTTTCTTCCCAATTGTAGAAGTAGTTTATGATACTACACTTGCAAGATGGTAAGTCATAGTGATTTGGCAAATTGGATTACGATGTTCCTTCTACCATGTGAAGGTATGTAGGAAGTTTTGGTTTATGAGATGCTAGTTCTCTACTTTTTAATTATGGATTTTTAGAGTCACCTTTTATCTAAATTATAGAATTGATAAATAGGAGTGGATAAAAATGAATTTATACTATAGTTGATTATAATTATTATGTTTTAAAAAACCCTTGTTAGATTGATATTATTCTGAAGAGTACTATGTGTAACTTTTTTCCAAGAATAAGTAAGGTATAAGATGTGTAGAACATCTTAGTAAGCCTAAGGGTTGATATATATTTTTTAATTATTGTATAAGTAAGGAGACATTGTATTGATTATAAGGTATAAAGGATGACATAATCCTTAGCATTTGTATGTTATATTAGTTATGATATTATTTCTTTTTACTATGTATATAACATTATAGATTAAGTTGTAGGATACAATACTAGTTATGATTGACTAGTATCAAATTAATACAATCTTGGGATGATTGTATGATTTCCTAAATGTATATGTTAGTGCATATGGGATCTTTTAGCATATAATTTTGATTTTTATGATCTATTAGAATAGATTTGTAAACCTTGTACAACTTTTGAAGATCATCTGATCATGGAGACCTAGGAGATGATTGGTGAAATAGGAACATGAGTTATAAGTAATAAGATGTTATCATATTTAACCTCACATTAACTAGGTTTATACTGAGTTGGATATGATAGATGGACTTATCAAATCTAGGACTTGACAGGTATAACTTGCCAAATTTAGTCATATGATCATTTGTTTTGAATTTTGTGAGAAAATCATATGTTGTTGAGCTAGTAGTTAAACTTTTACTGAGTTATTTATTATACTTTTATTCCAATTATAAGACATTAGGGTGGTCATGATAGAACTAATCAACATAAAGTGAAAATTTTAAAACTTTTTACATAAAATAAATTATCACAGAGTAGAGTCTTGTGAGATTAATTCTCTAAAAATAGTGCTAATTAAGAGATATACTATAAGTTCTTCTAGTAAAATTTACATTTAATTGCATGATATGATAATTTATACTATGTTTTTATTATGTTAGACTCTATTTGATAATCAAAACTTTTATTTAAAATTGGTCATTAGGGTGATGACCAGTTTTAGGGGGGGAAGATGTCACATCCTAATTTTACCCTATGATAAATAAACCTTTAATACTTGATTAATATAGTCATTATTTGATTACCATTGCTTTGATTTGATAATTTTGACATATACTGGTATGGGAGAATAGTATTTTTGATTAGTATACATTGTGTAACATTTATATTTTGATTTTTTTTTACATTGAAGATGTATAATTATTAAGTTCTGCATCATTGGTTTATGATGACTTAGACTAACTACCTATTTGTTTTGAGGTGGATATAGGATAGGTCCTACCCTTAGATCTTGATGAGGGAGAGAACCATTAGATAGGGTTGATTAGATGGAGTGATTAGGGGAAATATCCGTGAGAAATGCTAGTAACCCTACACACACAATAGATGTTAAATGATAGGCATAAATGTTAGTGCATAATTATGAATTATTGCCTATGATTATATTTTATGTGTGAAATTAACTTTAGTATGCCTTTGATTTTTTTATTATAATTGGTTTTATTTTTGAATTTTAAGTCTAAAAAATAAATATTAAGTGCTAATATAAATAATTATTTTATAAATAAAATGCAATTAATGATTTATTTTATCTTTAAGTATTATGGATAATATAATTTTTCAATAAAAGATAATTAATAACTTAAATAACTATTAGTTAAATATATGATTATTCTAGTAATGATTAATTTACATGAAATTATAATTATCTAAAAATTCTAAATTGGAGAAAATCCAATCTTGAAATTCATACAAAAATTACACTTAAAATTTGATAATATATATTTTGGTAAACATGACTGTAAGTTAAGTTAATAAACTAAGACTTAGAATTTAAATTAAAAATGTTTTAAATATTAAATTAGGAAATATATTATCGAGTCAACTAAAGTGACTATTGAGAGAATATGAAGATTAGATAGACATGTAGGGGAAAAACTAAAATAGAGAGTTTACATGCATAAAAGGAGCACAACAATTAGAATAGAAAGAAGTCTTATAAATAAAGGAGAGACATGGGAGAAAAAATATATGAGATAAAAGAGGTAGGAAGATGGGAGAAAAAGAGTGGCACAAAGTAAAAAAAATACCTGTGATAATATTTTACAAGTAAATCCATCAGGTTGGTTTTATTTTAAATTTATTGTAGGTTAGTTTTACATTTATATAAGTCAGGCTGATTAAATATGAAAAGATATGAGAGTTTTTCAAATAGAGAAGAATACATGTAAATTTGATTGATTACAAATCTATAGAAGTGTTAGAATAAAGTATCCCATACTATGTTTGATATTAAGTCTGAACCAATATTATATTTAAACATGCATTGCATATATAGTAAGTCATCTCTATAAAAATTTGGTTTTAAAGAGAAATGCCCAGCCAAATATAAATTGCCCAACCATGTACATTATATGTCCAAATTTAGATAAAATTCTAAGTTTAATGATATTACTGAGTCTTATGGTTGTTATAGCATTGGGTATGTTGTGATAGCTGTGCAGAAAATATATAAATGTGAATTTATGACTAAAGTCACTATATATGAAAGAATTGGTTGAGTCTTATTTTGAAATTGTCAGCCTCTTATGCTAAAACACTAATTTTAATATAAATAATCTATACAATTGTCTCCATGTTCATCTAATAGAAAAATATTTGGTTTATAGTAGGTCGCTTGTTCGAATCATAGAATAAGCATTTTTAGCACCAAAGTTGTGGCTCAATTAGACACCTAGCCTTTGTCTTGTAAACACCCAAACCAGTTGTTAACATCTTATAACTATTTAAATTAGTTGTGTCTTTGTAATAATTCATTGAGTGTTAGAATTAACATAGACTATAAATTAGAGGAAGTAAATCTAAGTCTCATGTGGCTGATTTTAACTTGCATCCCATTAACTAAGGCAGTGCTTATAATTAGTTATTGGCCTAGTTATTAAATAAATATGCCAAGAGTTTATAAAAAAAATATAGTTGGAGAGAAATATTAGAACACCCACCCAATATGTTTGAATGTCCCCATATATATAATTATAATTTTGTGTATATGAAGAAAATAAAATTTAGTTAATATATAATAATTGTTGAAGCTATTATCAAGAGAATTGTTGAATCGATGAGTCTTCAGGGTAAATCACTATGTATAGGATTATAGAGCTATGGTAAGAAAAATATTAGCCCAATATAATCTATAACATCCAACCTCTAATTCCAAACCCCCTTTGAATAATAAATTCAATGATTATATATATATATATATATATATATATATATATATATATATATATATATATATATATATATATAATATTCTAGATCACTGAGAATAAACACCTAGCCAATTTGGTTTAGTGCTATAAAAGCATTGAGTATAATTTAGAAGAGTTGTGAAATAATTATGACATGTGTCCTACTTTTTAATGGCTCAAAATTGTGTTAATAAACTTGCATAGTGATTTGAGTACTTTGACTACAAAATGGGCAATCTTAATTGACATAGGCATGCATTTCATAATAGAAAGCTAAGTTCTTTCTGTAAGCCTATGTTCCATTTAAGAATGGCATCTCACTTAAGTTTTTGAATATTAATTATATAAGATATGAGTATTTAAAATTCCATGTAAATTAAGTAGTAGCAGAGTTTAATCAAAGCATTGGGAAATAAATTAAGACTGTGCTGAAAATTAAAATGTTGAGTCTCCTGATCTAAACATTGAATCTATGTTTCTCTTGAATGTAAGATTGAATGTTCAGTTATTTTTTATTTGGATTTTAATATTGTAGTTAGAAAGAGATGCATTATTTAATTATAAGCATGGTTATCATAGAAATTTTAGGAGGATAAAATAAATGAGAAAAATATTAATGGTTTAATATTAATTCATAATTTGATTAGGAATTAATGTTGGATTGATTGGTGTTATCCACTCTATAAAGAATTTAGCTAAATTATTGATGTGATTAGTACATTGATGGTATGATTAGAGTTTTATGGTTTTTAACAATATCATAAAATATAACAAGTTTCAATGATAATGTAAATATACTTTTGGTTGATTAATAATATATCTTAAGTTGATCACATGATCTAAATATATAGCTTTGATTAGAATGTTAGTAGAGACCAATAGTATATTAGTAGCATAGTAGTGTTATACTATATATTTTCAAGGTAAATAATTTAGTAGTTTCATGATTGGATGTAAACTTGTGAGTAGTATATTCATGAGAATATTTCACGAGTAAGTGATTAAACTTTTCTAGATCAAATAGTGCATTGTATTGTGTTTTCATCTAATTATTATATTGGATGGTATAATCTAGTAATTATGAGTTAATAAAATTTTGTGTAAGACTATGTATTCATGTTGAGTAGGAAACTCATGCACAATAATCTATAATATTATGGAATGTCATATATCTCTATAGATCAAAAGGTATATGGATGGTATATACTATATTTATTATATCTAGACCCACACTTACATAAGCATATATGTATTGAATAATATGTGTTGTACCATTTAGTGGGAGATTATTTAGGTGTGCATATAATATTGATAGTGCAATCATTGTTAAAGATATAATTATATGTATGATTCATTTTATAGTTATTCATGCTTGAATTTGAGCATATGTTTCCATGTTATGTGACTACTTAGTATAACTATTTATATATAACTAGTAGGCATGCCTAAAAACACTAGACTATAATATCATGGGTTGTCTTTAGGTGTAGTTACTTGGATCTATTTGAAATAGTCTATAGTTCATTATGTGTTTTGCCTGTGTGGTATAAATAGTGGTCATTGTTTCTAGTTTGGAATTGATTTTAAGGTAAGATCCATTCATGCATAGATGATTATGTGCACATATTGGTTTTTCCTTGTTTATCTTGTGATATGATATTATTGATAGGAGAATGTAATATGTATGAGTATTTTAGTTCAATACTATGACATATATATTGATGATACTAATAGGTATTGAGATGGATTCCACTAGCCTAGATAGTACCACCAATAGATAATTTGATCAAGTAGTGTGTTATGAATTAATCAATCTAAATGATCATATATTATTTGAAAATTTTGATCAACATAATTTTATATAAATTATAATTAATATGTTTGATTTTCATGTTGTGTGATATCATGTTATAAAAAAATTATTTATGGTACACTACATGTTTTTAAAAATCTTACAACACATGAGGTACTAATATGTCTAATTAGATTTATTGCACCATTATATCTACCTAACTACAAAGGGAGGGCCATTTCATTATAAGAGATTATGTGAAGGATTGATAATCTATTTTTAGTGTGGTAAAGAGTGCTTAGATGATGCTTTCCCTCCTTTATTGTACTACTACTTGGAAACAACACTTGTGATTATTAGTGATACATGAGTTGGTTCAACTTGAGTTTCAGAGAACTTGGTTTTTGTCATTGTATTAGGTCACATACCTAAAGGAATGTAATTGTATTATGTACTTATATATTTGATTAGTAGATATTGTATTGTCAAACCAGTCATAGTTGTGTCTTATTATATTTGGATTTTTATGAAGTTTTATAATATTTATATTGAATGCAGTATTTGAAGTATAAGTACTATTATTCTTAATTATGGTTTAATTATGTTGTATTTTTTATTTTGTTGAATGAATGTTAATTTTTATTTGAAAAAAAATGTATTATATTTTCTAATTACAATCTTGAGGTTTTGTCAGATATTTGCATGATCAGTGAGAGAGAGAGCATAGTGGGGGATGGCCGTTGATCTAATAATATCTGATCATAGATGGTCACAACTATAAACAATTAGATGGAGTGACCAGAGAGATGTGATTAATGTATAATTTATGAATGGTTATGTAGATTGGAGGGACCAACAATAGCCATTGATATTGACTATACCATATACACCACCACAAACATGGAGATAGAGACTGGTGGATAGCTTAAATAGGTAGCCATGAGGCATAAGATTGGGAGCCTAAATTAGGAGGGATATTAAAAGAGATAGGGGATGATCATGAGGCATAGGATGTGTGATGGATATTAGTCAATTACATGATGTTGATATTAGAGATGGAGGATATAGATATTTTACATGAGGTAGGGGTTGACATAGATGTGGATATAGATATAGAGCAAAGGGTTGGAGGGGAGACTCTAATGATAATGACTGATAATGAGGAGGATGTATTTATGAGTAGCAAAGGACACTTAAACAAATAAAGGGGATGCTATTAGTTTTTCATGCACTATGAGATCTCAAGGGGAGTAAGATCTTATGGACATACTCTATGAGGAGACGAAAGCACATAAGGAGGTGTCTAGATTACAGGGAGTGGTGGGTAACATAGGGGACCAGACTATAGAGATTAGATGATTATAGTCTGAGGTTGATAAGTTACATGATGTTGTTGATGGGGTAGATAGAGATAACATGGTTACATTAGTTATGACACATGTTGTGGAGACCCAAACTCTAGTTTATCTAGCATTAACATAACACTATAGAAAAGAGAGAGACACTACAAGGATTTTTTTAGTAGAGGTGAGGGTATTAATAGCTGTATAGGGATGGATTATGACAATAGATAAAGTGATGAGGGTCATGGATCAAGCCACATATTAAAGGAGCTTATACTGAGACATATTTTAGAGAATACTCTATGAGATGATCTGCATCAAGGAGATTCATATAGTTGATTGAGTTAGAGAGGTTAGTGGGGTAGGTACATCATGTGATGGGTCTTGTATGAGGCATAACATGATGTTAGGAGCTATTACCAAGACTAGACACTCCTTAAAAGGGATAAGATATACCATGATACAATGTTTAGTTAATGGATTGGTTCATTGATGTATGTATAATTTGAGATGTATCTTTTTGTATAAACACATTTGATATATATTCATGATTGTTATGAGACTTTGTACTATGTAGATGGACATTATGGACTATTTATTGATTTTATATGGACTTTAGGCATGATTGACATAAATATGGACATATTTAGCACTAGTGATATTTCATACATTTTGATTTATGCTAGCATGTTTTAATTCTTTTAGCATATGGGTTACATATTATGGATTTTGTGATGTATGATTGGATTTATAAATACATGGATTAGGATATGATTTAGTTATTTTACTTTTGTTTGTTGTTCCTTGCATTGGATTTATAATAATAAATATTTTTGATCAACCTAATGTTTAATATAACATAAAAAACTTTACCACCAATGATATTGAATAATCATGATGAATGTTGATGTTTTAAGCATATGAACAAAAGAAAGAATAAATTATGTAAAAGCAAAGTACGTCATGATATAGTAAAATCATAACCATACTATTATGTAATTTACAAAATAATCTTTTCAAACACACAAAAAACAAAAATATAAAACAAGATTTGAAAACAAAAGTAATCTAAATGATGTAAACATATAAAATGTTGAGTCAATAATATTAAGAAAAAATGATACACAAAAAATGAATAAATAGTAACTCTAAATATAAATAATTGACCCATTTGAAAAGAAATCACAATGAACAATGTAAACATAAAAGGAAATAAATATTTGAAAGGTTAGGGATAAAATGGCTTAAAATCAATGTATAAAATGGATTAAATAACCAAATTAATGGATAAGTATAGAAAAATGAATAAATAACCAATTTAATGGTTAGGGATAGAAAATGGATAAATAACCAGTTTAATGTTTAAGGATATAAAATGGATAAATAACCAACTTAATGGTTAGGGATAAGATAGAAATGAAAATAAACAAATTATTGAGTGGAAAAAAGATGTAATCAAAGACTTAACATTAGAATTAAGAGCTATAAAATTATAGCCAAGAGCTAGGCTAAGTATCGAACAATCGATGAGGAAGCATAAAGATAAGCTAATCCATGTTTGGGGAAATGGATTATGGGGAAAATGGCCTAAGCTAGACCTAGAGACCCCATGTATCTAAGTGTTGCCTACATAATCCACCTTAGACAAAGTCCATGTGTGGATATTAGGCCAGATGTAGTTTTCCCAATGTAGGAAGTGATGAAAAAGTTAGTGATTGATGAAATGTTTAAGTGTCTAATGAAAAAGATGCATGAGTGACCCACCCAATAATGAGTGAATGATATGGAAGTTAACTAGAATGGTATATGTGTTGAGTTTGATGTGGAACATATATATTATTGGGCTATTTTTGTAATAATTTTGATTTTTTTTAAATTTTGGAATTTTAAAAATAAGGAATATAAAATATGTTTTTCTACCATCATGAGCAAGGATCTAGGTTCAATGTAGAAATATCAACCCTAAACTTAGCATGCTACAGGATAAAAGAATAGCAAATGACGAAATGATAAACATAGGAATATACAATGGTTTTCTAAAACATGATGCCTCCAAGTAACTAGGGTGAATATTGACAATGTTTTACACATGGAATCAAAAATTTGGTTTTCACCATGGTACTTTCACAAAGTGCCATCAAACTAATTTTCACATTTGGATGATCTATATACATATTTTTTTACTATTTTTAATTTTTTGATTACCTAGGATACCAATAATAACATATGAAACAAATTTAGGCATAAAATCATTTAAGGTACAGGATGTTCATAGGTTCATCAATCTCCTATACATATTTTATAGGTAATTTATAAGATCTTGATCCATACTTGGCAATGATAACATATGGGCCTAACTAGTTAGGCTCAAATTTTCCCTTCTCTCTTTTAGAATTAATGTTTTGTTAGTTCTCCTTAATAACAAGATCTTTAATTTCAAATTCCCTGGCTTTAATCTACTTATTATAGATATGAAAAATGTGATTATGGTAAACTTATAGATGGTTTAAAGCATTGAGTCATTTCTCATCTAAGATTTTGAGTTCACTTAGGCATGAAGTTTGATATGATTATTCATCCATGATTTATTGTAATGATATTCATAAAGATGGAATCTTGACCTCTATGGGAAGAATAGACTCATTTCCATATATAAGGGAATAAGGGGTTGCCCTCGTGGATGCACAGATACTAGTGTAGTATGCATAGAGGGTGGGATATAATTGATTATGCCAATCATGACCAACTTCATTGATAACTCTCTTAAGGATGCAGAAAATATTTTTGTTAGTTACCTCAGCTTGGTCATTTCCTTGTGGGTAATAATGAGTGGACCACCTATTCTTGATATTATAGGTTTGAAAAAAAGTCTTAACATCTCTATTCTTGAATGATTTACCATTGTAATAAATGAGAGTGGAAGGAATACAAAAGTGACAAATAATGTGGTTAAGGATAAATTTGGAAATTTACTTTTTAGTGACATAGGTAAGGGGCATTTCCTTGACCCACTTGGTAAAATACTCTATTGATGTTATTATATTCTTATGTCCATTAGAATAACTAGGATTTATTGTTACAATGAGGTCTAACCCCCATGTGTGAAATGGCTAAGGTATTGTGATGGGTTGTTAGGATTATGATGGACTATGGATAAGATACCCATGATTTTGATAGGGTATACACTTATTGACATAGGCACATGAATCATATTACATTGTAAGCCAATAATAACCTACTTATAGAAGCTTCTTTGAAAGGACCATACCACTCGAATGTGTTCCACAAACTTCTTCATGAACTTCTTTAATTACCAAAGTAGATTATTCAGAGTTTAAATAGCACAAAAGGGTTCCATCATAGACTTGATGGTATATGGTGTTACCAAGGATGGTATATAAATATGTGCATTTAATAAAGTATTTGCATTGGTTAGGTGATAATTTAGATGGGAGTGATGCCAAGGTTATTGAGTGTCACTAGACTCGAACAAACATCACCTTAAAATATTTGAATCATACCACTGTAGATGGATCTAGATTTTATTTTGCATGATCAAAAGGGAATGAATGATATTCATGCCCCCATCATGATTGTATTGCTCATAGAATTCACATATTTTACTTTTAAAAGTTTAAAATTTTGAATGTTACATTTTTGCCACTTTGAATAAGCATGATCATGAATAAGTATCATGCCCTCTTTGAATATGTGCTAATGATATATAATGCTATATATCTATACGTTCAATTCTAAATGTATTTGAAACTTTTAACTTTGCTCTTGTAACTATATTTTTTCACATGCACACGCATATGCAATCAAGTGTACATGATTGTATACTTTGTATTCTTATCAAGTGAGTGAATATGATTGCCATATGCCCCCAAAATTTGTATTTGTTATGTGCTTAATTTTTGAATTAGTTTAAAATTTTAAATAATCTATATTCTATTATAGATTATGAGTTTGATTTATTTTCATATATGTATTTTTCCTTTGATCTTATTTTAAAATGTACTTGTATCTCATGTGCCTCCAGTATTATTGTGTGCACTTTTGAATATGTCATAAAATTTTAGCATGTGGCATAGTTTAAACCATTATAAATATTGTATAATGTGTTGAGATACATTCTATAATAGGCCCAATGGATGCCCCTATTTTGGTGCAAGTCATGAGTGAATTGAGTGCATTTTATAAAAATAATAGTGTATGTTTTGCAACAATTTTTTCCTAAATATTCATTAATGTTATTGTTTTAATTGAGTGGTTTTATTAAAGTATGATGATTTATTATATTGGAAAAATGTTTGGCATAAGGCCGATAAATATGAAAAACAGTGAATATAAATGAGTAAATGTAAAATTGAGCACTTTTGAAAATGTTTACCAATGTCAAAAAAATAATACCACGTGAAAGAACATGCTACATGTGTTCCAATGCAACTCATGGGGAGGGATTTCAATATATTTCTCTTGAGATGTTACATGTATAATTTTTAAGGATTAATTAAAAAAGTTTTGAATTTTTTAAAAAGAAAAAGGTTAACTTATATAAATAGATTTTTTGAAAAAGAAGCTGCATTACATTTGCATATTGAAACTATATGATTTTGAGGTCTAAGACAGACATTATGCTAAATAAGAGATTAGAAAGATTGACCTAGTTTGAGTAGGTGGTAGATAGCTTATAGATAGAGAATTATCAACCCTGGTAAGCCATAAAACTTAATTTTTGACCTTTGTAA
This sequence comes from Torreya grandis, assembly GCA_037957365.1. Taxonomy (NCBI): domain Eukaryota; kingdom Viridiplantae; phylum Streptophyta; class Pinopsida; order Cupressales; family Taxaceae; genus Torreya; species Torreya grandis. Next base: position 851,759 of record JARHVA010000565.1, read on the forward strand.
ATTTTAAAAAATTAAGCATTTTAATGTTGTTTAAATGTGTTTTAGAGGTTGTGTGATCATTTCCTCTCTAGCTTGGTCCTATCTAAGGGCCATCAAAGTAATCATTTATTAACACAAACTCATTTGGTTTACCACAAACTCATCTAAAAACTTGTTTAGGTCAAACCAAACTTATCCTAAGGACTGTAATCTTATTTGTAGAATAAGTGGTATTTTGTTAACTTTTTGTGCTTTGAATGAAGTTGATTAAATTTCTATACATGATTGATTATGCTAATTTTTGTGAAAATGTGGCTGCAAGGTGATATGAAAGCAAGAGAGTTCCAATGTGGGCATATGATGGAGATGGTGTGATTTTTACCATTGAAAAATGCTGAGAGAGCTACCCTAGATGCATCTAGCCTCAGACATATTGGATGACTGACATTGATCCCATACTATATGCATATGATGATGACCCTAGATAAGAGATGGGATTCATATACATGTATTATATAACTCTTTTGGGGTATGTTGTGAATAATTTCTTAAGGCTAAACACTTACCTGTGTACTACAACCATATACAATCATAGGATTCTTATGGATAAATAACAAACCCTAGGCATTTTTGATATCTTGTGAGGTATGTTTAAATTAAAATTCATATATAGTGTTTTATACTAGTTTGAGTATTAGATAACTATGCCTCACACCATGGTGTAAGTAATAAATGACACCACTTTTCCTAAAATGATAACTCTTATGAGTTTTAAAACTAACAAAACATAGTTTCTAGGAAAAATAAAGAAAAAACAAAATAAAATAAAAAATTAGAAGTTCGAAAATAAAGATTCGAGTTCACCAACATGTTTTAATCTTTTTTTGATAAAAATATAATTAAATTAATAATTTTTAATTATGTATATAGGTGTAAAACTAAAAATATTATAATGCTAAAGATGTAAAATATTAAACTATTCTGATTTTGACATATTGCTAAATATAAAAAGTTATTGTTTTGAAAAAAAACTAAGAATGAATGTACTTATATTGCATACAGATACTTATTGATTATTATGGTTTTTTGAATGTGAAAAATAAAAGAACAGGTGACTGTGCAAGCTCAATATTAGGGACATGACTGTGTAAGATTAATATTAGGGACACAAACAAAAATAAGACTTGAACAGGCTCATTGTAAGTTGATGGTGACATAATGCACTTGAGTTTGTTGACTACAGACCTATGCCAATTGACTATGATAGAGTACAATTAGAAATAGAAAAAAATTTAGACATATGGATATGACATGTTAGAAACATAAACATAAAATATCTATGGATAGGTCTATTGTAGTTAAATGGAAACACAATGTGCTCAAGTCTGTTGATCACAAACTTGTCCCCATTAAATGCAACACCAAGCTAATCACTTCACCACCTACACATGTATTAATTAGAGATGTGAACATGTATTTACATACAATTTAGTTCACAAAGTAATTACAATGATCAAAACCTAGTTTATTTCACACAAACCAAGTTGGAATCGAATGGGGGGGGTGATGAGGTGAAAGGGCTTGAATTGGGCTAACCTTTGTCAATTCTCACTGAAAGATCATAAACTACACTGCATTTTCAATACTCCAAATATGGATCAAAATAAATTGTATTTATCCTAATTACATGTGTGTGTAGAGTGGTGAATGTAAATCTATATGTTCTTTTTCTTATTTTACCTTTGGTACAAGTATGTAGATGAAGTTTTAACCTTGAATATTTATTTAATAGAACTCTAGATATAATTTCAAAACATTTGAATATATTTTGAGAGTGAGGAGAGTTTCCATTTATGTTTTAGAGAAGCCTTTTATTTATATATGTTTTGATTTTGAATTTAAGATATATTACCACATAAAATTTGAATTAAGATAAGACCGAACCAAAAAAATAAGAATTAAAAAAATGTTTCTTGGAAGAAATTCTAAAATTTATTGCTAGACAAGTTTGTGCAAATTGGGGGTAGCCACAAACTAGTCTTGTCTAGTTACTACAAAATTGTCAAAAAGGATAAAGGACCAAGATTGGGGATCCCCATGACAAAATGACAAGATAAATAACTAATAGATGATTTTGTAGATTAGAACAAAGAAAATGAATCAATTAAAATGTGCCAATAGATAACTCATTCACTATCAAGAGTATGCATATAAAGTTGTAATAAATGACATAAAACATAGGATTGTACCAATATTGGGTATCTACACTATGTGCATTAAAGGAATTTCTCTAATAATTACATGTACTATGTCCAAAAATCCTATTTGACACCTTAAAACTTCCAAAAACTCTTCAAAGTGTGGATTAAAAGCAATACTTATGTGTTTACAAATTTTTTAGTAAAAGCCCTAATTTGGATGCATTAGAATGGTACAACCAATTCCACCAAATCCAATTTTCAAGTTATATTATATAGTCAATACTCTTGTCAAATAATTTACATACCATGATCTTTATGATAAAAACCTACAAAATTTCATCAATGCAAAATAACTAGATCATAAGTTTGCCCATGATTTTATCAAGAAAAAGAAACCCCTAGCACACAATTTTGATCAAAACATGAACAAGGAAAGTATATTCAAATTTTTTAAAACTTATCTAAAACAAAAACTCCAATACAAAGTAAATTAATCTTGTAATATATGGGAGGAAACATTTGAATAAGCTAAACAACAAGACTACCTTATGGAAAATTTTGGGCCACCTCAAAAATCTAATAAATAGTCTGTCAAAACAAAAATTGATACCATTACCACTCAAACATTTTAAGATAAAAATCATTCATTATCTAAGTCAAGGATTCCACTTCTCCTAAATAATTAAATCCCAATCCTCCTACCATTGAGTCTCCAAGAGCTCAAGTAAAGGATGTGTTGAGGTCAACATAACCCAATTTCTAAAAAATAGGGACCCTTGTGCATACTTTAAACCTTAACACTAAAAGCTTGATATTTTTCACATTATTCAAATTTTAAGATCATCCATGCTTGATGAAATTAACCTATTTATTCATAGTTTTGCTTTAACCTTACCTAATGTTACTAAAAATTGTCCTTCATGTCTTAAGTTTTAGGTTTCATGGAGCTCTTATTAATGGATCATGCTAGGATTTTCACAGTTTTATCTTCATTCAAGCTCTCACTAGCCTTTGGTCTATGAGAACTCATAGTTGGATTCATGTTTTGAAACCCTCCTTCAATAAACCCTAACTTAGACACTTGGTTCAAATTCAAATTTGGTGGGAGTAAATTTGGCGAGAATATTTTAAACCTACTTTATACTTGATCCTAATTTTTATATTAAGGTTTGGTCATGTTTCTTAACATGACCAAACCGTAACCTAAAAATTATACTTGGTCCCTTTATATTTCCCCCTTTTTGTTCTCTTTATTTTAATAAAGCCTAAAATTTATTTTTATAAGATCCTTTATGTTTCAGCTTGGTCCCATTTTTATGTCACATGATCCTCTTTTTTACATACTTATCCTAAAGTCATAGTCTTAAGTCCCTATTCATCTTTATTAACATGAATATGATCCTAGAATTAAAAATTTAGCCTATGTTATTATATCAACCTAAGCCCTAACTTAAACATATTGCCTCTTTATAGAATCAATAACATACACTTCATCATAGGGGATAATTAGATGGAAAAAAATATCCAACAAATCTAAAGCCTTTGACCCATCGAACCAATGGCATGCATTCACTCAAATCATGATCAATGATGTGCACTTAAGTGGGATAAATGATTGAATGAAGTGAAATCGATAGAGACTATTCAATGAGACCCCAAAGGATCATGGGACTAATACATGGTGAGCATGTATTCAATAAAGGAATACAAAGCCTAGAGGGCCCATGAAAGTGCCAAGTGGTACAACTATGGATCCTAATATAAAGACAACCAATAAAACTTGATCCCTAGGATCATGATAAATGGTCCAAATTGATCTATAAGCAAAGATTTGATAGTGCAAAGCAAAATAAGGATTTTAAAGGATAATGACTAATTCCTTTAAATTATTTATGAAAATTGCCATGAAAGCTATGGAATGGCCACCACTTAGGTGCTACACATGCAAAAAATGATAAAATCAAAGATTTGGTGGGTATTAAAAGATAAAGGTATAAAGGCAGGGGTCTAAATCAAATTTGAGGCATAAATTTGCCTAAGTTTGAGCTACCATCACATTTAAAGATACAAAAAAAGGGGCCCTAGCTTCCATAAGAATCCCTAATTTTAACTCTAATAAATCGTAGTCAAGCCAAAAAGATTCCAATTAATTCTAAGCAAGAACAAACCAACCCAGAGTCTACTAGAAGACTACTAGTGGGCATTTTACAAATTTCAAAATCATGGTAGCTTGAAGGTAGAAATAAATAAATGACATAGAATTATAATTAACTTCAAATAATGAAGGAAGAGTCTTTAAGGATATGGAATTTGATGCTGCAACATTGAACACAAGAAATAGAAATTAGTCTGAGCTTTTTTGGACTATTAAGGAGATGCAAGCCATCACAAGGGAAGAGTAGAAGAATGCTAAAATCTTCCAAATATATAATGACCTAATCTCCATTTATATGACTAGTCTCCACCATGCTACTAAAAACCTTGAGGTATTGCACTATATTGATATTCTTTCCCCCATTTTCATAGATTATAAAATTGATCAGGATTGGATAGTTCATGAACATAGTTTCAAAAAGGTAGAATATATTTCTCCTTTTGTGTTTGAAATCTACTATAAGCTATGCAAGCCTTAAGTAGACTTGAATATAGTTAGAACATGGACTAGTAAGAATGATTTGAATGTTGTCCTTGCCCCATGGATACTTACTAGAACCCATGTAATCAAAGACCCCATAGGGAAGATCCTAATTATCCAACTTAGGGAAGGGATCAAAATAATCATGACCTTGATGAATAGATTATCTAGAGCCCCTTCCACTACACATGCTGACAAAATTTGGGTACCTTATGTATACTTCATGGTAGAGAAGGGACTCACTTCCCCATTGGGTGAGATGATCAACATTCATTTGAAACAACAATTCTCATCCATTAAGAAGAAAACTAGCAACCACTTCTTCATGATGTCCTATCTTTTGGATGCCCTCTTGGCCACCACCAAGATCTTTGACATAAATAATGGGTCACCTGATGGGAGACACACTATCTCCCATCACTATTTCAAATTTCACATATTCAAGTATAGACATAACATACAATTCATTCGTGATTATGTATATCCATCTTTGGTAGAATATATTATAGGGATCCCTATGGGTAGGGTCAGTCCTCTGGTCAAGAAATATGTAGAGTTAATTAGAGATATCTAGTTATATCTAGATTCCATAATGATCAGAATAGAAGGGACGTTGGTCTAACCCCTCAAACTATCGGTGCATATGCCTACCAAATTGGTAGAGAAAGAGATTCCATACTAACTATTCAATGATATAGATGGTGTGTGCAAGAAGAAAAGGAAAGGACTCCTTAACCTTTTTCCCTTGACCATTATTAGGATAATATTATAGAATTTGGAGCATGTAGATGTTATCTCTAAACATAGAGACTCATTCAACTTACAATTAGATGATTTGAGGCAATGTGTCCCTCATAATAAGGTCACCAAATATTTGAAATAAAAAAACAATAAGATATCCCTATGAACACATGCTTGGTGTTTATGACACAATGTATATGCTTGGTGTTTATGAAAAAACCAACCTAGAGGCTATTTGAAGACCGCTAGTGGGCATTTTGGAAATTTCATAGTCATGATAGCTTGAAGGCAACAATTAAGGGATGACATAGAATTGTACCTAACTTCAAAAAATGAGGGAAGAGTCTTCAAGGAAATAGACTTCGATGCTACAACATTGAACATAGGAAAAAAAATGGTTTGAGCTTTTTTGGACTATCAAGGAGATGCAAGCCATCACAAGGGAAGAATAGAAGAATACTATTATCCCTTAGAGATATAATGACCTAGTTTCTATCTAGATGACCAGTCTCCACCATGCTACTGCAAAACCTAAGGTATTACACTATATTGATGTTCTTTCCCTCATTTTCATATATTATAAAACTAATTAGGATTGGATAGTTCATGAACATACTTTCAAAAATGTAGCATATCTTTCCCCTCTTTCATTTTAAAGCTACTAAAAGCTACACAAGCCACATGTATAATTTTCTATAATCAAGACATGGACTAGTAAGAATGAATTAAATGCTATCCTTGCCCCATGGCTGCTTACTGGAACCCATGTAATCCAAGACCCCAAAAGGAAGATCCCAATTATCCAATCTAGGGAAGGGATCAAAATAATCATGACCTTGTAGAATAGATTATATAGAGCCCCTTCTACCACACATGTTGATAAAATTTGGGTACCTTATGTATACTTCATGGTAGAAGGGACTCACTCCCCTATTGGTTAAGATGATCAACATTAATTTGTAACAACAATTCTTAGCCATTAAGAAGAAAACTAGTAACCACTTCTTCATGATGTCCTATTTTCTATATTCCTTCTTGGACACCACCAAGATCCTTGACACAAAGAATTGGTCACCTAATAGGAGACACATTGTTTCCCATCATTATTCCAAATTGCACATATTCAAGTATAGACATGACATACATTTCATTTGTGATTATGTATATCCATCTTTGGTAAAAGCTATTAGAAGGATCCTTATGGGTAGGGTCATCCCTTTGGTCAAGAAATATGTAGATTTGATTGGAGATATCTAGTTATATCCAGATTGCACAGTGATTAGAATAGAAGGGACCTTGGTTTAGCCCCTTAGACTACCAGTCCATGTGCCTACCAAATTGGTAAAGCAGGAGATTACATACCAACTATTCAATGGTATAGATGGTGTGTGAAAGAAGAAAAGGAAAGGACTTCTTCACCCTTTCCCTTTGACCATTAATAGGATGGTATTTTAGAATTGGGAGCATGTAGATGTCATCTCAAAACATAGAGGCTCCTTCAACTTACAATTATATGATTTGAGGTAGTAGGACACTCATGATAGTGTCACCAAACATTTGAAATAAAAAAGAATAAGCTATCCCTTTAAACTTAGGCTTGGTGTTCATGACATAATGTATATCAAGGCTACCAGTTTCACAAAAGTATTGGCCTAGTTAAAGAAGCATAACATTAGGCTTGAGGCTAGGTTGACTGGAGATGAAAAACTACCTAGTGAGATTTGGGAGATGGGACCCCTATAGTACCACTTGCTACTTGGACCTTATTTTAGACCTCCTCTAAAACAACCATAAATAAACTCAAAAAAATCTTAAGCACCAGTTGCACAAGGACCTGGGAAGGAAAAATTGGAAGAGAGACCTAGTAAAGGGCCATCATCCTCAACTCAACCTTATAGACTAGAGTAGCTAATAGAATATATTAACATGATTTCACTGGCTCCTAATGAGATAGTTGAATATGCACTTAAAGTGCTTGCTAAATAATATAGGTTAGATGGAAAAGAAGAATAGATTGAGGAGCCTCAAGCCCAAGTTAAGGAATCAAAACAACAAAAGGGAAAGAGATAGCTTTAGATCTAGTTCTAGTTTCACCCTTGCACAAGAGGAAGTATAAGTTGGCATTAGTCCTAGTTATAAAGAAGAAGTCAAAATTATCCTTCACTAATCCTTTGAGTGAGGTTAAACTATTCAATGATGAGAATCCCATTCATGGGCCAATCATCCCTAAATGGTTCATTTATGGGAAGATGCAAAATATTCCAATGTTGTAGAATTCAAGGGCCATGGCCCACATACTTAACATTACTATTCATGATGAGCTAAAGCTATGGATAGTGGCTTTGATGAAAGAAGAGGATGAAAAGAGGAAAAACACCCTTGGGAGGTCAAGTGTCACTTAGGTAGAAACCCCTGGAGCCTCAAGTAGTACATAAATGGAGGTCTCAAAAGCTCTAAAGATCATAGAGTCATAGTAAGTGTTTAATTCAATCCAGAGATAGTAGGCATGGAGAGAGTAACTAAAAAGAAGACCATGGTTTCTAATTAGAAGTTTAATTTTCAAAGAGTTGAAACTTTTATGGGCTTAACTCTAGGAGGAGTTCAGGCGCCTGGTGAACACTCAATCCATGAAGAAGGCATAGTTAGACTAGTTGATGCCCATTTAACCCAACTAAAATATAGCATTAAAGGCCTTTATCAAAATATAGAGAACTTTGTAGAGTAAAAATTTACTCTATGTTTCATTATATTTTTTCAATCGCGTGCCACAAAATTTTGCCTTTGCATGCTGTGGTCTGAGATGGCAAAGTTTGAAAGAGAGCACGGGCTCTATTTTCCCTTTTTGATTCATTTTGTCTAAGTGTCAAGGTAAAGTAGAAGCTGACAAGTGTCATCCTCTGAGGCATATTTTCTCAAGTGGAAATGCCAAGTGTAATCATTTGAGGCACCTTTCATATTTTCTATGAGTTGGTCGAAATGTGCCATGTATCTCACAGTGACTTAGTGGAACACACCAAGTGTCAGTGTCTGTGGTTACATACTGGCACCCACATTTTTACGTCTTTACAGCAAAAGGTTTTCAAAAGGCTAAGTATTGAGATCAGGAAAAAAGCACCAAGTGGCAATAGCGGAAGGTCTCAGTGTTTCTTTTACCAGAAGAAGTGAAAGATGCCACGTATCTTTCTAGAAGAAACAGAAGATGCCACATATCTTCCCAAAAGTAGTGAAAGCTACCACGTGTCACCATCTAAAAGATCTTCATGTTTCATTGCTAAATTAATACTGTGGTGTGTCCCAAGTTTTATTTCTAAAAGTCTACGGAAGCTGCCAAGTGTCACCATTTGTAGGAGCCTAACATGTGCCCCAAACATTTCCACAGTATAGCTAAAGAGTAGTAGAGATTGCCACGTGTCTTTTATTGAATTAGGTGGAGATCGACACCTATCCTTATGTTCTTTTCAAAGTTACATAGGTAAGAGATGATGTGGGTCTTATTTTCTTTCAAGCTATTGAGATTTTGAAGAAGCAGATGGTGACAAGTTTCAAAGGCAGAACGATCCTAAGCCAAGACACAAAAGAGTATAAGTTATGTGGAAAATGCCACGTGTCTTTGATAGTTGCTATGGAACACAAAAAGTGTCATCCTTCAGTGTCTCTTGAAGTAATAAGAATATTTTTAGGGAATTGACTAAGTGTCCTCTTCCGTTTCATAGAATAGAGTGTCTTATGTATCTGTTTCAACAAGTGAACTACAGAGAAATAGAATATTTCAAAATCTAAGAACTATCTTCTGATAGACACTTCCAACTCAGTTAGAGTTATTTTGGCTAACTTAAAGCATAGACTTGAATGTGTTAGAAAAATCCTAAGGCCAAGATCAAGAGGAGGAAGAGACAATGAGGGAAACTCAGTAGGAGTTATTTCCAGTAGATGGAGCAGTTCACCGGGTAGATATTTGGGGCTTGTAAACATTAAAAGGGCCATCTATTTGTCCCCTATGAGATAAAGGTAGAATGGATAGTTGCATGACTAAGTAGGTGATGGAAGGAGAGATTAAGGCTTGGGAGGAGGCACTAGAGATGAATCAACATGCCACAGTCAAGGCAGCTACCCTGCTCCAGCATGGCCCTTCCTGACAAGACCAAAATGCATCTAAGTTATTGAATGCACCAAATTTCATATTATTTTATCTAAAAATATGAGGCTATAAAGAGGATTAGAGGGATCACCAAAAAAAATAAGGGGGAGATACTGAGAGAGAAATTTTTGAGGGAATTATTTTAAAGAGTCTAGACTTTCTAGAGCTGTGACTAAGTAATATCATTTTCTTTTGTCTCATTTTCTTGAGTTGAAAGGTTTATATAACTATACATGTTCTATGCCTTTTATATGACTGGAAGATTCAAATAATAAGATTAAACCCTATGCCTTTGTTGATATTTTCTATGTCATTTGTAAAAGTAGTCTAGGCTATAGACTTTCTAGAACTGTGATTAGGAATGTCGGTTGATTTTGTCTCATTTTATTGAGTTGGAAGGTTTACATAAGTGTACATGTTTTTGTGTCTTTTATGTGATTGAAAAATTCAAATAAGAATATTGAACCCTATGCCTTTGTTGACATTTTCTATATCACAACAAAAGTAGTCTATGTTGTGAGCCTATGTTTCTATTGTTTCCATATTTTACATTGATCATGCACTTGTTTTCTCTTAAATGTAAATGAATCCTACATATAGTCTCACTATGCTCGAGATTAAGGATGAATTACATTTAGGTGCATCACCATAGATTAGATTTTCTTTTTTGTATTGTGTTTCTATTAAAATTCCTATCCCTTTTCCCCCAAACACTTGATATAAAGAAGAGATCAATTTCTTAAAAATTTGGAGGTTATTTCAAGTCACATGTCCCACATGTTGAAACTTCCCATTATTGGTGTCTAAAACAAAGCACAATTTTAAATCATCAACAATTTTTGGCATGCTTGATGGGACCAGTCTTGAAGTTTCTTTCAAGACTATATGAACTAGAGAGCTACAAAGAGTCAGAGCTATGGACCAATAACTAGATCTCAATCTGCTGTAAATCTAGGTATTCTTGTACCATCTTTGGTAAGTAGTCCAAGAAGGAGAGTCAATTAGTTTATACCAATATTGAGAGTAAATATGGGAGCCCCTGTTCCCTTAAGGAATTATGCAAGTTGGAACACTGGTAGTCCTCTGATCTTCCTAGTACCACTAGCTACTTGGGATCCTATCCCAGTAAATGCCTTGAAAGCTCTACCCAAATTCAGTTGGCAAGATTCTAAAACACCTGAAGAACATCTTTAAGATGTATCAAATGTCTTTGTTATACACATTATCACACAACAAAATGTGGCTATAAGGTTATTAGCAGCTTCTTTTAAAGGGAAGGCTTTGGAATGGTACCGATCCTTGACTCCTAATTCAATATCCACATGGGATGAGCTTGGTGTTGGGGATCAACCAACAATAGATTACACTTGTGAAAGCAATAAATGCAGAATTAAATCAGATTGAAAAGTAATTAGAATGAGATAATAGCAAGAACAAGAGATACAAGAAACCACCCTGAAAACTTGTATTAACAAACTCTTTACAAAAGGAATACAATTAAAGAAACTTCTTTCTTCCACACCTCTCCTAGGTGTATAGAACTCTCACTAGATCTCTATTCCTCAAGAGCTCTCTCTCTCAAGAACAATCAACTCCAACAAGCCTGGATTGATTCAATTCTGTACTGTTCTTCACACACAATGAATTACAATAATTCACAATAACTACTACAACTACAATAAGCTAAGAAGATCTAATTCTACATATAGAATTAGGAGACTTAAGCATGCACTTCCAACAAACAATTAAGCCACTTGAACAAGTGCTCTAAAAATAGTATTTCTAATAATAGAGACGTGAGCTTGAGACTATAACTCAAACTCATCATGCAAACACTCGTTTCTGTCCACAGAAATGGCTCTCTGGACACGCAGGTAACTGACGTCGGTTCTTGCTGCTTGTCTGTGACCGCCGTCAGCCGACCCACTGCCGACGTCGGTGTCTCTGCAACTATTCCTAACCAACGTTGGTCGCTCCTGACTGACGCCGATGTCTGTGTAGACCCGAATCTACTAATGTATGTTCCTTGGTGAAGCTTTTAGCTCCACATCCTAACAATCTCCCACTTGGAGATAAACAGCTGCACTAGTACCTGTACAATAACATCTTCTAGCTCCTCCATCTTCAACTCAATCATGAAGACCAACAAAAGTTGAATGACTATTCAACTTCTCCTTTGTAACCGGCTTGGTTAACATATCAGCAGGATTCCTATCTGTATGGATCTTCTCCAGCTTCAACTCACCATCTTCCAATACCTGTCGTATGAAGTGATACCTTAGCTGTATGTGCTTTGTTCTTGAATGAAAGGCTGAATTTTTAGCCAAATGGATTGCACTCTGACTGTCACTATACAATCTATAACTCTCATGCTCCCTACCAAGCTCATCCATGAACTGTGTCATCCATATCATCTCTTTGCTAGCTTCTGTGGCTGCAATATACTCTACTTCTGTAGTTGACAAGGCAACAACCTTCTGCAACTTGGATATCCAGCTAACCGCCGCTCCACCTACAGTGAAAACATAACCTATAGTGCTCCTCCTGCCATCCAAATCACCTGCCATATCTGAATCTACATAACTATGTAGAGAAGTATCTGAACCTCCATAGCACAAGTGCTTACTGCTGGTTCCTCTCAGATATCTAAGGATCCACTGAATTGCTTTCCAATGTTCCTTACCTGGATTGGCCATATACTTACTTACCACTCCCACTGCTTGGGCAATATCTGGTCTAGTATACACCATTGCATACATCAAACTCCCTACTACAGAGGAATATGGAACCTTACTCATGTACTCTACCTCATCATATGAATTAGGACATTGTTCTTTACTCAACTTAAAATGTCCAGCCAAAGGTGTGCTTACCGGTTTAACATCCTGCATATTGAACCATTTCAACACCTTGCTCACATAATCTTCTTGAGACAATATCAACCTATGATTTTTCTTGTCTCTCTTAATGCTCATGCCAAGGATTTTCTTTGCTGCTCCCAAATCCTTCATAACAAATGTTTGAGCTAATTTCACTTTGAGCTCAGAGATATCCTGCATGTGAGATCCTGCAACCAGCATATCATCTACATACAACAATAGAATAATATATCTACCATTATCAAATCTCTTGAAATACATGCAATGGTTAGATTGACACCTATTGTAGCCATGCTCAGTCATAAACCTATCAAATTTTAAATACCATTGCCTAGGAGCTTGCTTGAGGCCATACAAGCTTTTCTTCAATCTACACACAAACTTCTCCTTACCCTTGACCTCGAATCCTTTTGGCTGTTCCATATAAATTTCCTCATCCAAATTTCCATGAAGAAATGCTATCTTAACATCTAGCTGCTCAAGATGCAAATTCTCAAAAGCAACCAAAGACAATACAACCCTTATAGAAGTCATTTTAACAATAGGAGAAAAAATCTCACCAAAGTCGATACCTGGCTTTTGTGCAAATCCTTTTACTACTAATCTGGCCTTATATCTCATCTGTCCATTCTCACCTTCTTTCAACCTGTAGGTCCATCTATTCTTAAGTGTTCTCTTACCAGCTGGCAATTCAACCAAATCCCATGTTTGGTTCTCTCTTAAGGACTCCAACTCCTCAACCATGCCACGCTCCCACTGACTCTTGGACTCCACCTGTATTGCTTTTTCAAAACTCTCTGGTTCTCCACCATCAGTTAGCAATAGATAAAATAAAGAAGGAGAATATCTAATTGGAGGCTTACTCACCCTTTCTAACCTCCTGATGGGTGTTTGAGACTCATTCACAACACGCTGTCCACCCAAATTCTCTGAAAGTGACCGACCTCGGTCACTTTCAGACCTGTTACTGGCCGATGCTGGTTCTGTCTGACCGACGCTGGTGCCTATCTTACCGACATCAGTCTCTGTATGGCTGACGCCGGTCTCTGTACTGCCGATGTTGGTTCCTACTCTACTGACATCAGTCTCTGTGTTTTCTTGCAAGTGATTATTTATTTTTCCCGTGAGCTCATATTGGACTTTCACCTCGTCTAATTCATCATTGCTCTGCTCAGATTGATTCAGCTTCCTTAGCTGATCACAATACATCACTCTTTCATTGAAAACAACATCATGGCTCCTGATTACCTTGTTAGTTTCTAGATTCCACAATTTGTAACCAAAATCATCTGAGCCATAGCCAATAAACGTGCATCTCATAGACTTAGCATCTAGCTTCTTTCTATTTTCTTTATCTATGTGCACAAAGGCTTCACAACCAAAAACTTTGAGATATGAGAGATCAACCTTTTTACCTGTCCATGCCTCTTCTAGAATACCACCATCTAGAGCTATAGAGGGTCCTTTGTTAATCAGGTACACTGTAGTGTCAACAACTTGTGCCCAAAACTGTAAGGGCAAATTGGCATACAATCTCATACATCTTGCACGCTCCATTATTGTCCTGTTCATCCTTTTAGCAATTCCATTCTGCTGAGGTGTCTTTGGAACCATCCTTTGCCTACAGATTCCATGCATATAACAATAATCTCTGAACTTATGACTGTAGAACTCACCGCCATTGTCTGATCTCAGGCACTTTAATCTTTTACCTGTTTCATTCTCAACCATAGCTTTCCAAACTTTAAAAGTCTCAAATACATCAAATTTTCTTCTAATACAATAGATCCATATCTTCCTTGTAGCATCATCTATGAAAGATACATAGTACTGTGATCCTCCAATGAAAGTAACCTGAGCCGGTCCCCACACGTCTGTGTGAACAAGCTCCAACTTATGCCTCTTCTTAGTAGACCCAGTCTTGAGAAAACTAACCCTTTTCTATTTTCCAAATACACAGTGCTCACAAAACTCTAGATCTATGTCTTTTAAATCTAAAAGCATACCTTTGGACATAAGAATTGACATCCCCTTCTCACTCATGTGGCCAAGCCTTGAGTGCCACAATTTAGCATCCACATCTGAAGTAGATAATACAAAAGGAGATTTGTTAGTAACACAATTACACAAATAGAGAGTACCTTCTCTCTTACCTCTGGCCATAACAAGTGCACCCTTGGTCACCTTCCAAGATTTTGTTGTGAGAGTTACTGTACAACCCTCATCCCCTAACTTTCCTGCAGAAATTAAATTTCTCTTCAAGCTAGGAACATGCATCACATCTCTCAACACTCATGTGTTGCTATTCTGCATCTTCAGCTGCACTTTACCTTTGCCAATTATTTTACAGGGCTCATCATCCCCTAGATACACTATTCCAAAATCTCCATGGATATAGTCACTAAAATATTCCCTGTTAGGGGTAGCATGAAAAGATGCACCAGAATATAATACCCAAGATTCTATATTATTATGCAGAGAGAAAATTAAAGCATCTTGTGCAATACCTGCAACCTTGGCTTCTTCCTTTCCTTCATGCTGATTGTCCTCCTTAGGCTTTGACCAACAATCTCTGCTTATGTGCCCCATCTTTCCATAATTCCGACATTGTGGCTTTTTGCCATTTCTGGATTTAGATCTGCCTTTCCCCTTAGATTTGGATCTTGATCTGCCTTTCTTGCTCTTCTCTTTCTGCCTTCCCCTGCTCTCAAAACTTAAAGTGTTCCCAGATGTCTCTTCTGTGCTTTTCTTGCGAATTTCCTCATTCAAGATAACACTAACAACATCCTCTACTTTCAAAATATTTGATGCAGATGCAGTATTACTTACTGCCATTACTAAGCCATGCCAGCTTTCAGGCAAAGAACATAATATCAAAAGAGCTTTTATTTCATCATCAAACACTATATTCACTGAACTTAATTGATTCACGATTCCATTGAAATCATTCAGATGAGTAGAAATAGATCCACCTTCATTCATATGCAAATTAAATAACTGCTTCATAAGATATACCTTATTAGAAGCTGAGGGTTTTTCATACAAATTTGCTAACGTAGTCATGAACTCTACCGTAGACTTTGCCTGTGATAAATTGGATATCACAGTGGATGCTAGACTCAGTCTTATAGACCCTAGAGACTTTCTATCAAGAACTTCCCATTCTTCATCCTCCATGTCTTTGGGCTTCTTTGCAACCCCACCTAACGGTAAGTAGAGATCTTTATGATATAGATAATCCTCTATCTGCATTCTCCAGTGTTGGTAATTTTTGCCATTGAACTTTTCCATTCTCAATTTACTTTCATCTGCCATTGCTTCTCCCACTCAAACAAAAATCCCTGTAGAAATTCCTGTGAAAACCTGTAATCAATACACACTACACAGATCTGAACCACCTGTTAGTGAACCTGAGCTTTGATACCAATTGATGGATATCAAGCTCTGAACCTACAACCAAGGCTCTGATACCACTTGTTGGGGATCAACCAACAATAGATTACACTTGTGAAAGCAATAAATGCGGAATTAAATTAGATTGACAAGTAATTAGAATGAGATAATAGCAAGAACAAGAGATACAAGAAACCACCTTGAAAACTTATATTAACAAACTCTTTACAAAAGGAATATAATTGAAGAAACTTCTTTCTTCCACACCTCTCCTAGGTGTATAGAACTCTCACTAGATCTCTATTCCTCAAGAGCTCTCTCTCTCAAGAACAATCAACTCCAACAAGCCTGGATTGATTCAATTCTGTACTGTTCTTCACACACAATGAATTACAATAATTCACAATAACTACTACAACTACAATAAGCTAGGAAGATCTAATTCTACATATAGAATTAGGAGACTTGAGCATGCACTTCCAAAAAATAGTTAAGACACTTGAACAAGTGCTCTAAAAATAGTATTACTAATAATAGAGACGCGAGCTTGAGATTACAACTCAAACTCATCATGCAAACACTCGCATTCTGGACATGCAAGTAACCGACATCGGTTCTTGCTGCTTGTCTATGACTGCTGTCAGCCGATCCACTACCGACGTCGGCATCTCTGCAACTATTCCTGACTGACGTCAGTTGCTCCTGACCGATGCCAGTGTCTGTGTAGACCCAAATCTGCTAATGTATGCTCCTTGGTGAAGCTTTTAGCTCCACATCCTAACACTTGGAGATCTTTTCTTTGAAAGATTTGTAGAGAAGGGTGATAAGTCTTATTTGTTATAGTAGTTAATTACCATTCAAAGGGGACCATAAGAAGCCATGACTGACTTCAATTTTAGATTTCAAAAGACTTGGGACAGAATCCCTGTTACAACTATACCATTACCAGGTATGGCCATAGTGTTTTATCTTAAGGCTTTGAATTCAGATATATCTATTATGATTCAGTCACTTGGAGGACACACTTTGCCAGAGGCTTATGAATATGTATTCAGAGCTGAGAATCATTTAATAGATGTTGGAAAGTTACCTCCAAGGCCTCCCATGCCCATGTTCCCAGAAATTTCCTTGCCATTACCTCAAGAAGTTCCTAAATCTATAAGCCCACCTATGTCTATGTACACCTATCCTCAACCATCTACTAAAGAAATTGTCCCCACTCAGTCATTTGAGTTGGATGATCTTAAGAATATCCTAAGGACATTTTCTAATGAATTGATTAATATAAAAAGACAACATAATACTTTCTCTAAGCCTTCATATCAAGGCTATCAAGGAAATAGATTTTCATCTCAGTCAAACCAATATCAGGGTCCTCTAAGACAAACTAACCATCAACTAGCAAATCAATTGGTTGCAGTCCCCACACCCTCACAGACTATTCCTCCCAATTCAAATAGGGAGATGGTTCGAGGGAAAAATAATTATGTGGATGATACTAATGCCTAGTGTTTCCCTTGCAATGATGCTCATACACCTAGAGATTGTCCTAGGGGTAATCTACAACAAAAGGTGGTAGAGAAAAGAAGAATGGATGGTCAGTTCATGAGTTCCAGTGACAATCAAGCCTACCAGTCTCTTGGTATGTAGAATTTAGTCTTAGTGGCTCAGATGTAAGGAATGTCCTAGAAACAAGAAGAAGGAATAGCCCTGGAACATGCTTTGTTCTCATAGGTTAAAGATGAAGAATCAATTTTCTTGAATGAAGCATCTACCTCTAAAAAACTAGTGGTGCAATCTGATTATTACACCAGATCAAAGAGAAGGATGGTGGAACAGCCTGAGATTGTAAATAGTCAAGTCATGGAGAATCCTCCATTTCAAGGACAAAAAAACATTGCTATAAAACAAGAAGTGCCTCAACCAATGCAAAATCAAGGAACTCCTACCCAAATTTAGGAAAAAACAAGATATCCTTATTTTCAAAAAGCTTAGACTCTGGGACCAATAAATGTGGTGGATTAATTGAAGAAGACTCTAGCACAAGTATCAATATGGGATATATTGGCTATTCCTAAATAGAAGACACTACTACAAGAAGCTCTACAAGGCCAAGCAGTGCCTAAAGGTACTGTTACCAAAGAAGGAACTACTGGAAAAGAAAATATCAAAGATACAATCCATCTGTAGACATCAACCCTAGTAAATAATACAATAGAGGTGAGCAAATCCAAACTAGATCCCTTTTATTTAACTTTAATAGTTGGCAAGAAACTGCTACATAATGCAATGATTGATTTAGGGGCTAGTACCATAGTAATGCCCAAGCAAATAGCTGATGCTTTAGAGATTAAGTATGAACCACTCACTAAAGGGGTCATACAGCTAGATGGTAAAGTAGTAAAAACCATAGGGAGAATCAAACAACTCCAATTACAATTATATGCTTGTCCTAATATAATTGTAAATCAAGATGTAGTAGTGATAGATATACCCCCTATTTTTGGCTTATGTTTATCAAGAGACTTTATAGCCAAAATAGGGGGATATATGTCCCTTGATTGGTCTCATCTCATCTTAAGAACTAAATATGGTTCAAAGATGAAGATATTGTCTGAACCATTGTATAAAGATCACATCACTAATGAGCCCATTACAAAGTTAGAGGCAGCCCATGCTATGATGAATAAAGAAGAAAGGTTTTTTGTCGAAGAGATAGGTGAATGGACTAGATATAATCATGAAGAAGAAAATGATCATTTATTAGCTATGATGCAAAGTGACCCATATGGAAATTATGACTCTATTGGTCTAGGTACTTACGTTATACTTGATGAAGATCATAGAATTCCAAATGTTCTAGAGGAAGAAAAGTGAGAAGACACCTCTTATGAATTCTAGATTCCTAGTGAGAAATCACAAGCATATATCTTGACCTCTGATGAAGAAGAAATAATTTCTGATTTTCTTCTTACTTTGTAAGATAATGAGGAGGAGCATGAACATTTCCTAGATCATGATTTAAATGATTAGTTTGGTCAGGTTATACCATTTTTCAAGATAACAATATTGAGCCTCAATTACATGTACAAAATTATTGCAAACTTTCAAAATTTTCCTTTCAAGATATTGGTAATTTTGAAGTCATGAAAGAGGATGGTCATGCAATAGAACTAGAGTTTGAATAAAAAAAGTTAAGTCAATAAATGATATATGTCAAGAGGTTTCTATTGGAGGTAGGTTTAACTCAGACTCACCCAAATGTAGGTCAGACACCATGGCATACAAAGAAAGCAAGTCATCAGAGTTATATCAAATTCAATTACTTATATGGCAATATAAGCTGGCTTGTTATGAAAGAGACTTTAGGAATTCTTCTTTTGATCCAGGAGGGAGATAAAGATGCTTGATTAATGTAGTTAGGTAGTTTCCCCTTTTTGTATTGCTTTGTTTTCCCACTTTTCTTTAAAATAAGTGATCTTTGAACACATTGTCGACAGCTCAGAAAGTTTTCAAATTCTTCAAATTCTTGACACATTGAATGTTTCCCAAATCTTTAGAAATCTCCAATGTACCATGCACTACCACTTGCATAACATGTTTATCTCACTGTCCTAGGAATATTGAATAGGATTTGCTAATGGTTATCTGAGTTCAATGCCATTTGAGACTTGATTGGTCAATAAATACCTCTTAGCAAGGTTTAAAGTTTACATATTCTTAAATATTCTTATAGCTGTGTGAAAATATCCTGCTACTTGCATTTCTATGTTTAGTAAATTGCTTCAGTGAAAGGGTCTCTATTTTGCAAAGATTCATACAAGTTACCACAAAGAAGATACAAAGATGGAGGGGGCACAATCTTCACAGCAAGGAGTTGGGATGTATGAATCCCTTGATAAGTTTCTTGCAAGTAAATCATATGCTTTAGCTCTCACACAACCATTGAAGACCTATCCAAGAACCAAGCTTCTTGAAGCTGGTCTAGCAAGTGATTCAACAAAACTAAAAGATTATGCAGATGGCATCATGGATCCAATTATTTAGAGAGCTAGTAGAAAAAATCTTAGAGAAGGGGCACACCAAAGGTGTCTACAGAGGGCTAGAGTAGGGCAATATAGAACATTCACCATGAGGATATGGATCTCACAACTGGCTCAGTTTATTGTCCCAACTATGAATTCATGCCTCGACCTGGTTGAATTATGTGCAGACTTGCCCCATGCACCTTCAGGCACCATTCAATGAGGCCCATTCATGGTGCAAATCACATTGCAAGCTATCAAGGATATGTTAGCCTTGCATCATGATAGTATAGTTTCCCACTGCTGCTAAGATGTAAAGAACGTGGGCAAATATCAACACTCAGTTAAGGTTCTTAAGATTTGAGTTATAAATGGGTGATGATGACACTATGATATCCACACTCCCTACACCAAGAGCTCAATTCACACAAGCTAGCCAAGACACATTGTCTATGATGGCTCTCATCTTTGGCATGAAAGATGATATGGTAGTGTATGTAGAATAAATGGCTATCCTTTTTAGGCTAAAGACCATTGACAAAACCCAAGAGTATCAACTCAACTTTTTTGAACAAATTGCTTTCTTGATGGTAGAACAATTGGCCCATTTCAAATCAAAAGGAGTGTTAAGGTATTCTTCTTATTTTTCCCACCTCATGCTTTTTCAAAACTCTAAACTCTTTGCCCAACATATGCATCTTAATATGTATGACCCAGATTTTGATCTCCAAAGGACCATTCTTGTGTTTGCATGGATGCATATTTTGTCAAAGACTAGTGACCCATATGAGTTTTGGGAAGTATTTGTCACTCCTTTTTGCCACCTCAGTCCTGAACCAATTATGAATAGATTGTTCCCCAGTGTTTCAAATCTTCTGGCCAGCTACCCAATACCTTGTGATTTTTTTTTGGATCCCATCATATCATTATAAGAGTCCATGGTTTTTGTGGGGAACCAATATTGCTACCTAAGATCTTGACTCTTAGGTTAGCATTCCTAGAGGTCACCAAATAGGTATCCATAATTGATAATGAATTTGGCTCAGGGAAGAGGAAAAGAAAAATGTATAATCTACCATGGATGACCAACGGCATGGTTTTGGAAACCAGAGATGCTAAAGTTGTATTGCTCAGAAAGTTAGCCTTTCTAGATTTCCTTTTAATAGAGGACAAATGGGTTTATGACCCAAATGATTTCATAGCTTCTTGGATAATAAATAATAGAGTCACAATCAGAATTGCACATGAGGGCTGCCCTTTTTGGGAAACTAGGAAAAATCCTAAGGAAGATGCTCTTGGATTTTATGTTGAGTTAACAAACTTGTCCCTTCCACAAAATAGACCCTGGGAGACATTTTATGTTAAGCAGAGAGATTATGATCCTAAAGTTAGAATGACATTTGTCTTAAGGAGAGCATTAAAGAATAAAGATTGGGATACTGAAAAGATAGAGGCCTATTGGAAATATAGGTAGAAAATTTGTCAAACAACCCATTCTTTCAGAAATGTAGATGTAGATGAAAGATGGGAAGAACTATGGGATGAGTGTCATCTCTCCCTTATATCTAGCCTAGAGATAGGTAATTTGCTGACACTGGGTGAAGAGCAAGAAGCTAGGGCTAGTTCAATCCAAGAGTCACAAGCCTCAGAGCAAACTACAACTATAACAACTGTATCAGTTTGGCCTCAATCCCTTAGTGCTATAGAAATGAAAAAAAGTGTGGTGCCTTCATCATCACAAGCTTCCCCATCGGCCCCAGTTATAGATATTCCTAGTTCTCCACAAGAAGTAGATGTGGAAGGAAAAAGGATACAACAAGAAGAAGAGACACCCAAGAAATGAAAGAGGGTGCAATTCCAGTTCAGTTTGGAAGAGGAGACAAAAACCACATAGTGCCAATTATAGGATACTGTAATTGCTCTTTAGGTAAGTACTATTCCTCCATCTCCTTCTCAATCTATTTCTTCCCCTACCACTTTTGCAATTCCCATTTCTCACTTTTCCCCATCTGTACCACCTCAAGCTTTAACATTACCCTATTTCTCCCATTCTACTCCCAAGAAACCTTTCCCTCAGATTGCCCATAGCCAACAACTGGCTATTCAATATGGTCTACCACAGGGACATCCTTTTGAAAGTGGGTACATTATCTCCCTTTCCACATTCTAGACCCAAGAAGATGCTGCTAGGAAGGCAAGGGAAGCCCAAAGAGAGAAGAAGAAGATCAAGGAGAATAAAACTTTGGCTACACCCCATTTGTGGTCACAATTTGACCCCATCTAGTAGCAATTGATGGTGACTCATTTGTCGCCAAATGTAATAAAGCCAATGGAGCAGATGCAGCCAAAAGATTATGCAATGAATGTTGTGGCCATCGACATGTCACTCTTCAGGCCACAAGACAAAATTGAACTACTAACTAAATCTACTTTTGTAGTTACTAAAGATTATTTGAAGATATCAAGAAGGCTATAGAATATGGAAGCTAAGCTAGCAAAGGAAAAGGCAAACTATGACAGTCTGACCTCAAAAATCAATAGAAAAAACAATGAGGTAGAGAATCTAAATAAATAGTTATAAAATACTATTTCTCTTCAGACTCATCAGGTAGTTTAGGCCCAAAATGATTCTTTAAAGGCAAAGCTCACACAAGTAAAGAATGTGATGACAACCCTCAGGCATGAAAAGGTAGAATTATAAGGAAAGTGTGAGGAACACCTATTTCAAGTTAACTAATTGAAACAAAACCTGCTGGCTGAATAGAATAACACCGCAGTCATAATAGCCCAATTTCACTCAGAGCAATAAAGAGTAGCACAATTGAAACTAGAGCTAGACAATAGGCCAAAGAGTGTTAGAGTATTAAGTCTGGTAAGGGAGCTATAAGAATCCAAGTGGAAGATAATCTCTTCAGAGATTATTTAGCTTAGGCCATCTCTCACCTTCCTGCTAAATGCATAGAAATTGTGCAAAAAAGTGGAGAGTTCAGTTGTAAATACTCTGGCTACAGTCTTTA
Source organism: Torreya grandis (assembly GCA_037957365.1). Taxonomy (NCBI): domain Eukaryota; kingdom Viridiplantae; phylum Streptophyta; class Pinopsida; order Cupressales; family Taxaceae; genus Torreya; species Torreya grandis. Next base: position 874,767 of record JARHVA010000565.1, read on the forward strand.
AGAGAGTAATGGACTCTCAAACATTGTTACAAAAGATTTATGATGTAATAGATGCAACATTGTCAAAAATAGGAATCAATGATAGAATGGTCACTGCTAAGTGACTAAATGAGGTTCTCAATTGCAATTCTACAGCTAACAGTTGTAAGGAGCTTTTGGATGTCATGAAGGAAGGAATCAATGAGATGAAGCAACATGTTAAAGATCTAGTAAAATTAGGTCTTCCTTCTCTATTTCCTAATGATGATACCATGCTAATGGTAGAATAAATTGAATTGTTGTTGTTGGCTAGATAGAATGATCAAATAGTTTTCCAGGATCTAAGGGATGATTCATCAGTCCCTGAAGTAGAAGCTGTCTTGGTTCTTGTTTCCCAGCTTGAATTCAAATTGAAGGCTACTGTTCAAATTTTGCAAAAAATTTCACACAAGGATATCATTAACCTTGATTTAGCCTTTAATGAATTGCAAAATAAGCAAGGGTTATCTGATGAAGAGTGGTCCACCTACTAGACAACATTGTTGAAGCTGTGATTTTGAAATTTTGATCTAGTGGGAGTCGTGGTTTCTTTTTGAGTAGGCTCAAAAGTCCTTGGGGTCACCAATAACTATAGAGTAAAAATTTACTCTACATTTCATTCTATTTTTTTAGTCACATGCTATAAAATTTTGCCTTCACATGCTATTTTCTGAGATGGTGAAGTTTGAAACAAAGCATGGGATCTATTTTCCCTTTTTGATTCATTTTTTTCTAAGTGTCAGGGTAAAGTGGAAGCTGACAAGTGTCATCCTCTGAGGCATCTTTTCTCAAGTGGAAATGTTAAGTGTCATCATCTGAGGCACCTTTCATATTTTCTATGAGTTGGTTGGAATGTGCCATGTATCTCATAGTTACTCAATGGAACGTGCCAAGTGTCAGCATCTGTGGTTACATACCAACACCCACATTTTTATCTCTTTGCAGTAGAAGGTTTTCAAAAGGCTTAGTATTGAGATCAAGTAGAAAGCACCAAGTGGTAATAGCAGAAGGTCTCAGTGTTGCTTTTCCCAGAAGAGGTGAAAGATGCCACGTATCTTCCTAGAAGAAGCAGAAGATGCCACCTATCTTCCCAAAAGTAGTAGAAGCTACCACATGTCACCATCTAAAAGATCTTCTTCATGTTTCATTGCTAAATAAAGACTGTGGTGGGTCTTGGGTTTTATTTCTAAAAGTTAGTGGAAGCTACCAAGTGTCACCATCCATAGGAGCCTAACATGTGCCCCAAACATTTCTACAATATAGCTAAAGAGTAGCAAAGATTGCCATGTGTATTTTGTTGAAGTAGGTGGAGATCGACACTTGTCCCTATGTTCCTTTTAAAGTTACTTAGGTAAGAGATAGTATGGGTCTTATTTTATTTCAAGCTATTGAGATTTCAAGGAAGCAGATGGTGACAAGTGTCAAAGGCAGAATGATCCTGAGCCAAGACAAAAGAGTATAAGTTATGTGGAAAATGCCATGTGTCTTTGATAGTTGCTACAGAATAGGACAAGTGTCATCCTCCAGTGTCTCCTGAAGTAATAAGAAGATTTTCAAGGAATTGACTAAGTGTCCTCTTCCGTTTAATAGAACAAAGTGTCTTGTGTATCTATTTTAACAAGAAAACTATAGGGAAGCAAAATGTTTTAAAATCTAAGAACTATCTTCTAATAGACACTTCGAGCTTAGTTAGAGTTCTTTTGGCTGACTTAAAGTGTAGACCTAAATGTGTTCAAAAAATCCTAAGGCTAAGATCAAGAGGAGGAAGAGACAATGAGGGAAACTTAGCAGGAGTTATTTCTAGTAGATGGAGCAATTCATCAGGTAGATATTTGGAACCTGCAAACATTAAAAGGGCCATCTATTTCTCCCTTATGAGATAAAGGTAGAATGGATAGTTGTGTAGCTAAGCAGGTGATGGAAGAGAGATTCAGGCTTAGGAGGAGGCACTAGAGATGAATCAACACACCAAAGTTAGGGCAGCCACCCTGCTCTAGCATGGCCCTTCCTGACAAGACCTGAATGCATCCAAGTCATTAAATGCATAGAATTTCATATTATTTTATCTAAAAATTTGAGGTTATAAAGAGGAGTAGAGGGATCACCAAAAAAAAGGGGGTGAGATACTGAGAGAGAAAATTTTGAGAGAATTATTGTAAAGAGTCTAGACTTTCTAGAGCTATGACTAAGTAATATCATTTTCTTTTATCTCATTTTCTTGAGTTGAAAGGTTTATATAACTATACATGTTCTACGCCTTTTATATGACTGGAAGATTCAAATAAGAAGATTGAACCCTATGCCTTTGTTGATATTTTCTATGTCATTTGCAAAAGTAGTCTAGGCTGTAGACTTTCTAGAACTGTGATTAGGAATGTCATTTGCTTTTGTCTCATTTTCTTGAGTTGGAAGGTTTAAATAACTGTACATGTTTTTTCACCTTTTATGTGATTGGAAAATTCAAATAAGAAGATTGAACCATATGCCTTTGTTGACATTTTCTGTATCACAACAAAAGTAGTCTATGTTTTGAGCCTCTATTTTTATTGTTTCCATCTTTTACATTGATCATGCACTTGTTTGATCTTAAATGTAAATGAAGCCTACATATAGTTTCATTGTGCTTGGGATTAAGGATGAATTACATTTAAACACATCACCATAGATTATATTTTCTTTCTTGCATTGTGTTTCTATTAAAATTCCTATCCCTTTTCCCTTAAACACTTGATATAAAGAAGAGACCAACTTCTTAAAAATCTGGAGGTTGTTTCAAGTTGCATGTCCCACGTCTTGAAACTTCCCATTGTTGGTGTCTGAAACAAAGTGAAATTTTAAATCATCAACAAACTTGTAGAAGGAAAACAAGAATCTTGAGACACAAGCTATCTTATCAGTTCTTGAAGAAATGATAAAGATATTTGAGGCATATTTTCATGATATGTTCAATTCCTTGAAGGAAATGAAGATTAGGTAGAATACATTGGCCCATCTAAGTGTAATATCCAAGGGTTTAATATCCCAATGGTGGAATTCAAAAGGCAAAACCAAGTAACTAATCAACATAATGGTAGAGGATCAAATTCCTAGATTCAAGAACACTAGCCTAGCCTATTTGAATGCAATTATGGGAATAATTGTTGACAAGATCTAGGGTCTAAGTACTTGGTTGAAGAAATTGGAGAGGGTCTTAAGGGATGATAAAGAGATGATAAATAGAATTAAGTATATCTTTAGAACCATTCTTGCCATGCCTACCACACATAGCTGTCTAGGAATCATTGTAGATGATGAGTACAAGCATATAGTCATTTTGGTTACGCAAAATTTCAAGAACAAGAATCAGTGCTAGTTTGGGAATGATAATAGCTAGATCATGGGTATGATCCTAACTATAGAGGAGAAAATTGGTAAGGCAAGGAGTATCAAAGAAGTAATGGTAAAGAATGATAGATATTTTGATGACTTGGCTGACCAAGAGGATGAGTGCCTCTTAGAGCTAGCTATCAACTTAAGGTTGGTCGATGAAAAACATCAAAAAGCCATGAAGATCCTTTACGAGTAGTGATAAAGTTCTTCAACTTAGGGCCCACCAACTAACTCATAATATTCTATTTTTTAATAAATATTATAATATTCAAAAGTAAAAGTATTCCTTTTTTAAAGATATGTGCTAGTTTGTTAGCACATTTTCCTATAGGTCAGTCCACTTTGAAAAGAGGAATGTATTTTAGAACTTTGTAAAAAGGATAATTGTCCTTACCTTTGTACATTTGTAATATCATGACTAACCAGTGTACTGAATTAGCATCTTATAAAAGGTAGTATTACCATTTTTTAAAGGAAGAAAGTTTTGAGAAAAAAAGTCTTTGTGTAAACTTGGAGTAATTAATACAAGCAAGGATATTGAAAATATTGTCCAATTTTTGTTTGTATGTTTTCTATCATGGCTACTTTCTCAACTATCTATTTGGAAGTTCAAATTTGAATGGTTTTCATTGATTCTTGATGTGCATACATGAATGTAGAGTTGTTAACTTATGATTATGCTAGGTTAATTGAAATATCTTAGGTTCATTTCATTTCACTTGCTTTTCTTATAGATGTGCTAATGCAATTTGCTTGTGAAGTAAATCTTTAAATTGAATCTAGTTTCTTATTTGCATTGTTCATCCTTTCCTTAGACAATTGCTTGGTATATGGTTAGATCTATGTTATAGTTATTTCATGTCATGTATTGGTTCTAATGTATGTCTTGATGAAATCTAATCTTTGTCATAATATCTAGACTAAAAATCAAAACACCTCCTTTCTACCCTACTCTTCCTTTTGCTCCTTTTTACAACCAAATAACTCTATTTTAAATTCCATTCCACTATACATATTCATTTAGATTAGTCTTTAGTTTATAAATCGATCAAAAATTCATTGATAATAGCATAGGTATCTTAAATTTCACTTAGGTTGGCCATGGTGGCTCCCAACCACCAATCAATATAAGTATTATAGAACTTGTTGCTCTACCCCCTATTTCACCACTGGTAACTAGATTACCATAACCTATTACTCATGCTATTAATTCCCTAAATTATAAAATGAGAAGTGTCCTTTAGACACTAAGAGAACCTGTGATACATCTAGAGGCATCAATAGGAATATACCTTCTACTGACACTAGAAAAAGGGCTATCTTTATAAAGTTACAATATCTTTACTAATTTGTGTGTGGTTCGATCAAAGGTTGGTGTTATCTTTACAAATTTACATAAACTCATTTCTCAAAAGTGTAGAGATCATCGATCTTCATAGTATTTGACCCATCTTTGTGCTTCCTTTAGATAAATATCAAGAGTATTTAAGGATGGATGTGTGATTCTGGTAAAACTATCTTGAGATCTGAGAATCCAAAGTATTTGAGGTTAGAATAGCTTATTTTGATCAAATATTGATAGATATTTTATATATCTAAGTTTATCTAAACTTAGAGTTGTAAATATAGATCATAGTTATGTAATTGGACACATATTTAATCTAACTTAGTGAAAGGCTGACATCCTTTGTTCTTCTTTGCATGAATCTTTGCAAAAATTGCTTAATATGCAAGTCTAATCCTTATTTCTCATAAAGGTTAATTTGACACATCATATTTCAAATAGGATCCATAGTACTCAAGTTGGAATTACCAATAATTTGAACAAGATCATGTTAATAAACAAGAGAACCTCTACTAGAACTAGACATCCATAGGAGAGTCAGACAAGACAAAGGTAGACATAAGCATTCAAAGTCTTTACCGACTTCACCACTCTAAGTTACTTCTGCATTAAACCTTCATCAAGGTATGGCTTGGTTATGAAGATATCCTATTAATGTTCAAGGTATGGTTCATGACCTTCCTCACAATCCAAAAAATTATTTGCTAACTTTTAGTCTTAGTGGTATTATGACAATAAAAGAACATGTTAAATCCTTCAAACCTACATTAACATTGCTAAATGTCATTAATAAAGATGTAACATGTAGGTTATTTATTTTCACATTTAAGGATGTTTCATATGAATGGTTCCTAAACCTATCTGACAATTACATTACCACCTGGCATGAATTCAATAACATTTTCATTGACCAGTTTGACAAAATCATCAACCTTATATCCTGTATCAATAATTTACCACCCTAAAAAGGGATACCAATGAACCTATAAGAGATTTTAATGTAAGGTTTAAGAAGATTTAAAATAGAATCATTTACCCTTATAAGCCTAATCAGGCATTAGCCTTAGGAATATATAAAGATGCTCTTGATCCCATGACTTTAGTATTCATAAAGAGGGATGTAGGCCCTATGAACACACTATATTTTGAGGATATAATCATTAATGACCAAATAAAACCTAAATTTTATATGGACTACTATATTTCTAATGTCAATCCACATATACCTAGCTTGAATGCCTTTCTTAATAATAACTAGAATGTGCCTACTCTCAACTAGCTCCCAAATCTGAACCGATTGCCTTCAAGACATGCTACTTTTAACAAGAATTTTGGGATCTTGAATCACCTTGATATCAATGGATTTAATGAAAATGATCAAAAGGCCTTAGTTCCAGTCATTAGCACCAATAAAAACTAGGTTCATAATTCAAAAATCCCCAAAAATGAGAATGAGTTCATTTTGAAAATGGTCCAAAAACTAAGTACTAACTTCATGTTGGCATCAAATTATACACCCTAGGAATCTTTAATCAAATCCTATAAATTTATGTAACATGGATTCATCTCTCAAGTTTGTGGGAACTTGTAAAATAGATGAATCTCTAGTATTATAAGGGCTAGCTCCCTAGATCTTCTTTTAAATGCTTGTAAATTACTCTAATGCTTGCTTATAGGAAAAGAGTTAGAAGTTTACATGAATTAAAACTACACTAAAGTGGTGATTCACCAAGAGATATCCCACAAAATATCATACTTATATTAAATAACAAAGCTTTATAAGACCAAATCTAAGCCTTAAAAGATTCTAACACAAGTGATTCAATGTGAAGGTAACATACATGAGACAATTAATAAGATGACTAGTCCAGGGGTAAATTGCACACCATAGAGACAATAACTTGCTTGAAAAGGAGCTTAGTATCCTAAATACACTTCACATGACCTATTAGATCATAAATCTTTCTTAAACATGAAGGATAGAGGAAGCAAGGATGATATTATCACTTAACTTCACTATTCATCTCTCTCACACTTAGACAAAGATGTTCACACATAATAATTATACTTTCATTAAATGTTCAAAATCAAAGTACAATGTTATTCTACTAGGCCTTCACCATACTAGATGTGGTATTATTTTTCAATGGCTAAACTGGTTCATACTTATAACAATTATAAAGAGAGAGAGAAAAAAGAAGTCTAAGAAACATAGGACATGTGTCAAAAGGTGAAAACTAGTTACAATGCATGTAGGTGAAGTGTAAGAGGAGTTATAAACTTATTTATAGATGTTTCTATTCCAAATAATCATCCTCTTCCAAAATTAACATAACATCTCTTCAATCGCCTTCCATTAAAGTGCCTTGATCATTGGCCTTAATTGGGTGTTCCAAAGCTGACTAGGGGAAAGTATCTATTTTTCACTAATAATATAAAGTTATAAGGAATCCTCTACCTAAATTTCAAGTTTTCCAAATCATTTGTATTCACTTACATAAGAAGAATCATCATCTATCACTGTGATCACTCTTTTTTAGACCTTTCTTAACACTTGGCCTTACAATCTCCTTATTCTCCCTAACTGATAAATACTAAGGGTCATATGACACATGTTAGGACACATCATATGCTTATCTCCATCCAAAAAACCTTAAAATATCTCTAAATTTGAGTTGCCACTCTTTCTACTATATGATCACTTTTCTCATTCTGAACTGGCTAAAGTGAGAAACCTAGTAGAGACACTTAGGGGAATTTCTAAGCTTTATAAATAACATGGGGAGTTTATTCAAGTCCCAATATATCCTCTCAAGTGATTATCATCCTTTGATCATCTCAAAAACCTACAAAACATAAGAAATTGTCAAAGGAACTGGTCCCATGCTCCATTTATATGGATTCCATATAATATGAATACCTGTATTTGATCCTCATGGAGTTAAAAAAAACTTTCCTTTAGGTCCTAGGGTCAAATTCTTCCATCTCTAACACTCCAAATGGTTTTGAGCTCCCTTTTACATTCTGTGAGGCTTGTGAAAGTAATGAATCTCTACTAATAGAGTTCACATTTGTACTGATGGAGTTCATAGTTATATTTTAGGAGTCTATAGCTAGACTGATTAAGTCCATAGTTTTATTATAAAAAACTGAAGCTAGACTAATGGAGTTTGTAGTTTTTCTATTAGGAGTCTAAAGCTAAACTAATGGAGTTTGTAGTTTTTTTGATGGCTTCAACATCTCTCCACTAGGTCTAGTGGCTTTGGATCCTCTTTCATGTATTTATCATGCCTAGGCTTGTTATAATAGCTTAGGAGCCTTCATTAATGTTTTTACATTCTTATCCAAGATTTCCCCAACTTGTGTTCACAACCACTTCAACCCTAACCTTCAATTTCCACCATTTTCTCTCTCTTCTACAAGTTTTGAGCCTTAAAAGTGGCCTATCTCTGAGATAAAATATAGAGTATTATCCCTTATTGTTCATCAATTTTAAATACATGGGAGGTTTTCTTAGGTCATGAGGATACCTTGTACCAAATTTTAGCTCTTAACTCTTCCATTTACCCCTCTAACTAGCATGCAACTGAAAACTAACTTTTGAAGGTGATTGCCTATAAGTTGAGGGTGGAATTGGCCTTTTTGACCTCATAAGTGGATAAATTTGATAGATTTGACTTTTTTTCTCTATCTCATCATGTTCTTTTAGGTTCTTAGCATTATATTTAAGCCATGTAGATTCTCATTTGGCCTTGTGGAGGCACTTGACCCTCCAATTATCTTCATCTCACTTGCAACTATGTGCTCTTGACACTTTAAAGGTTGGTTGTAGGTTGTTTTTGCATTTAGGAGTCATGTTAGTGCCTTTCATAGACCTCTCATAGCCAAAAAATACTTTTTTTAACTTTAGAAGCCATCCTTGTTTCCTAGGAGTTCATTACCCTCATCAAAGTGTGAGCTTCTTTGCCAATTACAATTTTTGTATACTCCTCTTTACACCTGGGATGTACTTTTAGTTGAGATGAGATATACCATCTAGACTAAAGTTATCTTCAATACATATATAACCTCATTTTGGGTATAAAACACTATTTATGTACCATTCAAGTCACCACTCCCTTCTTCATGTCTTTTGTTCACTTCTTCATTGCTATAGGCTTGCTACATCACTTGTATGATATGGTGATTTACACAAGGTAGCTAAGGGTTGTAATCTTGGGAAATCCATGTGTATGTTTTCATTGAACACTTTTAAACATCCAAAATTATTCCACTTTTTACCCCCATGTATCTAAACATGCCTTATAAGGACTAATCCATATTGCTAATTTAACCTCCTTATAGTCCACCTATAGGTGTATCGACTCTATCTAAGCTTTGAACTTATTATAGCTTTTGATGTGTAATTACCTTTTACATGCCACCTTGAAAATACACTTATATTAATTTGATATCCTTCTTCTCAAACCGTTGGGAGAATCTTGATATGGCTATGGTGAATAAAAACCTTGACCATCTAGCTCTGCTATGGCTGAGTGTTTCATTGCCTCATATCTCCTGTTAGAGTAACATGGAAACCAAAACTTGGGAAACATAAAACATTACATTCAAAAAAATAAATGTATCCATGCATTTTTCTATACCAATACGGTTTTCATGTTTATCTCAACACTTCATGAAATCTATTAGGATATGAAACATCAACACAAAGGTGTATGATCTCTTAAAACCATGGAAACATCACCTTCATCCACAAAACTAGAAAACACTCCTTTGAAGATCCAAAGGGAAACATGGAAGTTCCATAGTGATCCACATGTGCTAATTAGCTAGGGGCAAGGTTAGATGTGGTGAGGAAGATATTTTTACCCTCATAAAGTGAATCTACCAATTAGATCATATGAACCACCTCAGTAGAAGAGGAAACTTGTAGGTATGGGAAATGACAAGCATAATGGGGTGGATAAATTATAAGAGATGGTTCATAAATCTCATCCCACCAATCTCTAAACTCATACTATGAAAATGAAGCTCAACTCATGCACTATTATCCCCTAAAATCACTAGACTTGAAACTCTTCAAGTTGACCATACCTCGTACGAATCTATGAACTTCATAATGCTTTACAAGAGAGCAATGGAGAGATGGGAAGGTTTTGAGCCTTTTTTGTGTTTATAAAGTTGGAAAAACATAGGGATGGCTTAGAGAAGCTGAAGGGTCACACTCTAACCTTCCCACATGTGCCACTCTTCTTCATAGGCCGTACAAGTGCCTAAAACCTCTTATTTTTAAAAATAAAACTACTTATTTTCTAAATATTTTTCCAATTTTCAACTAAAATAGTTACTATAAGTTATAATTGACACATATGAGGTGAAATCATATTTTAAAGATTGCACAATTCCTAAGAAATCTATATAATACATTAAATGCACTATTTTGGCTATTGAAAAGACCTTAGAAAGACTTGAAATGACTTATGGGGCCAAATTGACCATGTTTAGACTATTAAAAGCATGAATTAACAATAAATTACTTCTGAAAGACCCTCTAATATAAATTATTTCTATATATAGGTGGATCCAAATTGGCTAGATAGTTAATTTGGTCAACACTTCCTTCAGCTGCAAAATAAGTTGGTAATACTGGAGAAAATTCTGGTAGGAACTTCTCTTTCCAAATATTCAATAGGCCCAATAATAGGTTTAATAATGATAGCTTCCATAAAAATAATAATAGTGAACCATCTTCTAAAAATAAGACTATAGATATTAATCTTATTGATATTACTTTACCTAATTATTGTAGAGTTCATTGTATTGCTAAGCATGGTGAGATTGATTGCATTGAATTCTATAAATATTTCAAAGTGTTTCAAGAAGATTTGGACACTTTTGAGGCAGTACCTAATAAAGACAATGATGTAGGTACTTTAGGATCAAAGCTTGTTGACCAGATTTTCATGGTGGGAACATTTGATTTCCCCTTCCAAGAGGATAATGAACTTGATGATGTTCTTGAATAAGTTCATGCCTTCCAATAGTTCTTAAATAAGACATCCTCTAAGGAATAAAGAATAAGGGCAAAATTTGAATAATTATACTCCTTCAGACAACTTTGGTACTCCTCTGAATACCACTTTAGATAATAATCTAGAGCCTCCAAAGGGAAGTACTTCTAAACCTAGTAATGATACTTCCAATTCTTCCAATAGGACTGGTTATAATATTGTATAGTACATGAAGAAAATTAAAGATAATATTACATTGCATGAATTGACACAAATTACAGAGTAAAGAGACCTATTGTTGGAATCCTTATCTAGGAATTCTAACAAGATGTCCAAGACTGATAATGCTAATATAGCTCTATATAAAGCAAAAACAGAGTCCCCACCCTTCTTTCTTACATTTAGAATGTTTTTTAAGAACTTTCATAAATGTTTGTTGGATTCTGGTGCCTCTACAAATATTATACCTAGAGGTATTCATACACAACTTGGTTTGACCCCCATTAAGTCTGATAGGGTCGTCACCTAGTTAGATAAGTTTAGGATCAAGATGATTGGAAAATTATTAAACATCCACATGTAATTATCTTCTAAGTTGAGAGTCTAAAAATTTATATATATCCAAGTGGTAGATATCCCTAATGTATATGGACTAATTTTAAATAAAGAATGGACAACTCTTTAAATGTATATATGTCTACAAACTATTCACACCTATGGCTATCTTGGAAGGGTATTCTCAACTAGATCAAAGTTGAAAGGGAGTCAAGAATGAAGCACATGATTACTGAGTATAATGATATTAAAGAAAGGGTCAACATAATTGATTCTGATTTAGGAGCTTTCACCCTAGAAACTACCAAGGTATGTGATCCTAAAGCTTCTAATGTTGTGCCCAGGTTGTGGAAGTTGTATTTTGATAGAGCTAGGTGTAATTTGGATTTGGGGTAGGCATTGTTCTAACTAACCATGTTGGTAAAAAGTACCATGCCTCTTATAGACTCTAGTCTCTATGCACAAATAACCTTGTAGAATATGAGGCTCTCATCTTAGGTCTATAATTTGCCATAAAAAACAAGGTCAAAGAACTACTAGTTTATGGTGATTCAGAACTAGTAGTCAATTAGGTAAGAAGTAAGTATCAATACAAGTTATCCTACCTAAAGAGATATAAATTTAGATTTTGGGACCTGATAGAATATTTTGATGCCTTTAATATTATTTCCATCCATAGGGAGGAAAATAAAATTACTAATGAACTGGCCTCTACTTCAACTAATCTCATGCCTGACCAAGATTCACCAAACTTTAGCATTGAGCTAATACCTTGCCCTTCTATCCCAAACAATGTAAACCATCTGTAGGTCTTTAGTGATGATCAACAAATCCTAAACTTTCTAACTATTTTAGGATCATTTAAGGCTCAGATCATTGATGAGGTTGATGAAAATGCATTTAGAGAAGATAAATTTGATGGGAAAGTCATTTAATTGAATGACAACAAGATCCCTAAAGGGATGATTTCCTTGGAAAGATTATTTGGTCAAGATAAGCTAGCTAAAGCTTATAAGGTTCCCAAAGTGAGTGGAAAGGATTATAATACAATTGATATTGGGCCTCAAGATCAACCTCAACTGGTCAACATCAAAAAATATTGTATAAGTACTGAAAATAGGAGAGCCAAAGAGCTATTGATAAAATACACAAATGTGATAGCTTGGTTATATGATGACTTGAAGATTTTTGATCCAAGAGTTATCAACCATACCATACCTCTCAAAGATAATTTTAAACCTTTCAGGTAGAAGTAGAGACCTACAAATACAATCTTAGAACCAATGATTTTCAAAGAAGTCAAGAGGTTGTTAGATTCTAGAATTGTATTTCCCATTAGGCACTCTACTTAGGTTACCAATTTGATGCAAGTTAGGAAAAAGAATGGTGAAATTAGGATATGTATTATTTTTATAAATCTACATAGATCATCTAAAAAGGATAATTATCCTCTCCCCTCTCTTGACCAAGTAATACAAATTATTTTTGGTTTAGCCATGATGTCTTTTCTTAATAATTTCTTAGGATATAATTAGGTGTTGGTAGACAAGGAAGATAAAATGAAGACAAAATTCACAACTAAGTGGGGGAACTTTGCCTATAAAATAATTCCTTTTGGATTGATAAATGTAGGAGCCACTTTTTAGAGGGTCATAGACCATACCTTCTAGGGCCTGATTGGCAAGTGCATTATAATTTACATGGATGATCTAACTATTTTCTTGAAGAATAGGAAGGACCATTTCATGCATCTAAAATAGGTATTTGAAAAGTGAAGAAGGTATGAAATTTCCCTCAACCCTAAGAAAAGCATTTTTTGTGTCACTGAGGGTAAATTGTTAGGCCATATTATCGCTAAAGATAGAATTTCCATAGATCCTGAGAGAGTGGAAGCCATATCAAATATAGAGCCTCCCAATAGTAGAAAAGAATTGAAATCATTTTTTGGAAAAATAAACTTTATGAGAAAATTCATTTTTGGTTTTGCATAAATTGTCAAACCATTAAATGATATGCCAAAGAAGGATGCTAAAGTCTCATGGAATGAAGAATCGAAAAGGGCCTTTGGGGACATCAAAAAGGCAATCAACCAAGCTCCAATCTTGATAAATCCAGACTTTTCAGAATATATTTATCTTTATTTTTTTCATCTGACCACACTATTGCTACTATTTTGACTCAAAAAATAGAAGGATGTGACTATCCAATTGCTTTTATGAGCACTAATTTGAAAAATGTTAAGTTAAACTATCCTTTGATTGATAAACAAGCCCTTGCATTAGATAAAGTAGTCAAGAAGTTTAGGCACTATATTCTTAGGAACAAAGTGCATGCCATTCTACCAGACCTAAACACTAAGCTAATGCTAAGCCAATAAGAGATTAGAGAGAGAAGAGGTAAGTGGATGTTCATTCTTTAATATTATGACATAGAGATGAAAATTGCAAAACTAGTAAGATGTTAAGGTCTAATTAAAATGATTGCCAATACCAACCCTAAGCTAAGTATTATGCAGGTTGATTAACAAAATTTTCAACCTAATGAGTGGTATGAATCCATTATCCACTTATTAATCAATGAAAATTATCTTACAGGATTAGCCAAGGAGCAAAAAATAGCTTTAATGCTCAAAGCAACTCACTACCTAATCAAAAATGGAGTCCTACACTAAAATAAATTCAAAGGTGTGTACCTAAGATGTGTCTCCAAGGAAGAAGCTACTAAGGTAATGAGTACTTTCCATGAGAATTTGGGAAGTGGGCACCTGTCTAGAAGGATAAAAACTCACAAGATCCTTAGGGCTAGCTATTATTGGCCCACCATCTTCAAATATGCTCATAGACATATGAGGGAATGCCATTCATGCTAGATCTTCAGTACAAAGGAACCAAAGGAAATAATGCCTTTACAACTAGTCATGATTGACAAACCCTTTTCCCAATGGGGACTAGACTTTATAGGGGTAATCAACCCCAACTCATCATAAGGTCACAAGTATGTTTTGATAGCTACCAATTATTGCACTAGTTGGATTGAAGTAGTAGCTACCAAAAAATGCAAATTAGAAGAAGTGATCAAGTTTTAGAAGAAAACATATGCACCATATTTGGGACTCTAGTCTCTTTGGTATGTGACAATGGGTATAAATTCACATCCATTTAAATGATAGAATGGGCATATGACAACAAAATTATTCTCAAGTTTTTATCTAATCATTATTCTCAAGGTAATGGTGTATTTGAGTCAATGAATAAAAACTTGATGAAAACCATTAAGAAGTCTATTGTAGATAAACTTAGAACATGGCATAAGATCTTAAAGTATTCCCTTTGGGTAGATAGAACAAGAGTTAAGTAGGCTCTTAAAGCATCTCCCTTCTTACTAGTATATGGCCAAGAGCCCATATTCCCCATCACACTCAAGTTGCCAACTTACAAGTTTATGTAAGAGTATATGAAGGAAGACCAAGAATTTGCAAGCTCAAGACTGTTGGACATTATTAAAATATAGGATGCATGAGAAGAAGGTTTTTCTAACTTTAGTAGGCACCAAACTAAAATAAAGAGGTGGTTTGACAAATGATCAAAGATCAAGGTGTTCAGACAAGGAGTCTTGGTTCTTCTTTAGGACAAACCATTTGAGCCTAAGGTCAAACATGGAAAATTCACACCTCTGTGGATTAACCCCTATCAAATTGAAAAGACACTAGGAGATAACACCTTCAAGTTTAAATATATACAAGGAGAAAAATTCACACTGCCCACCAATGGGTAGTATCTCAAGCATTACTTCTCTGTGGCTCCTCTTGGGGTCTTCATAGAGTAAATTTGTAAGGTGGTTAGATTTAATGTAGGTAGGCTAGTTGGTTTTCTTTAGCTCTTTTCTTCTTTTCCCTTATTTTTACATAATTTTGTATATATTTATTTTCTTGCAATTTGATTCTTGTTTTGCTACTTTCTATTGTGTGTTTACTTTTATTACTTTGTTCCTTGCTTCCAATAAGTCCATTTGGACAACCCTCAGCTCATAGTTCCTTAGTTTCCTTAAAAATTCATAAGTTCAAGAATGCTATTATAAAAATCATGCATATGTTGGCCATGGATTTGAGATATGAGCTTGATTTTATAATTTGAAGAAACTAGTAAGGACTGATGGATAGGTTAACCATTCCATAAGACGTTGAAAATTATCTTGACCTGAACTTGGTTTTAAGAAAAATTGTACACATAGAATGAAATATTAATAGATTAAGGTATATGCATGCTTGAACTTAATGAACATCATTACCTGGGATAAAGGTTATAACTAAAGGTGATAATATAAAAATCAAACACTTGACAAAATCCCTAAACCTAGCTACCCTGGTTCCTAAGCTCTGTTGAAAGCCTAAAAGAACCAAAAATACAAAAAACCAACAAGAACTTATTACAAAATCAAAATCTTTTTAAGCAAAGGTGATTCTGGTAATCTCCATTAAAACTATAGATGCCTAGATGGAAATAGAGAAAGGTCATGAGTGGATCTAAAGGCATCTCTACTAGGGCTATGGATGTCTAACTAGCAGTAGAGAAATACCTAAACCTTCCCTAAACTAGAAGCATGGTTCTTGATGAATATCTAAATATGCTCCAAGTTAATGTTAATGGTTAAAGGCATGAAACCTAGAAGTTGTCCCTTGAATCCCATGGAAAATAGTAAGTGGAATCAAATCACACACATAACATGGCTATGTCTTGATGTTTAATCCTAATTTTGAATGTGCAAGGTTTGTTTCAATGATGAACCATTCTTGATAATGGCATTGATCAATTAGAATAAATGATCTAACTATTTATTTGAACTAAAGTCTCTAAGTTCTAACCTATTTATATGTTTCCCCTAAAATTCACCATTTTTTGAGGTCAAAATACCCTAATTTATAAAAAATAAGAACCCTTGTGTATACTTTGAACCTTGACACTGAAAGCTTGATATTCTGCATATTATTAAAATTTGAAGATCATCCACGCTTGATGAAATTATCCCATTTGTTTATAGTTTTGATTTAACCTTGCCTAATGTTGATAATAATTGGCCTTCATGTCTTAATTTATAGGTTTCATGGAGCTCTTATTAATGGATCATTCTAATATTTCCATATTTTTATCCTCATTTAGGCTCTCACTAGCCTTTGGTCTATGAGAAGTCATAGTTAGATTCATGTTCTGGAACCCTCCTTCAGCAAACACTAACTTAAACCCTTGGTTTAAATTAAAATTTAGTGAGATTAAATTTGGTGGGAATATTTTAAACCAATTTTATACTTAAGCCTAATTTTTATATTAAGGCTTGGTCATGCTTATTAACACAACCTAATCCTAACCTAAAAATTATACTTGGTCCCTTTAAATTTCTTCTTTTTTGTTCTCTTTATTTTAACAAGGCCTAAGATTTATGTTTGGAGGATCCTTTATGTTTTATCTTGGTATAATTTTTATATCACCTGGTCCTCTTTATTACATACTTAGCCTAAAGTCTTAGCCCTAAGGCCCCATTCATGTTTATTAACATGAACAAGACCCTAGTCTTAAAACTTTAGCCTATGTTCTTATATCAACCCAAGCCCTAACTTAAGCATATTGCCTCTTTACATAATCAATGACATAAGATTCATCATGGGGGATAATTAGATTGAGTGAGAATATATGACAAATCTAAAGCCTATTACCCATAAGACCAATGGCATGCATTCACTCAAATCATGATTAACTATCCATACTTAAGTAGGATAAATGATTAAATAGAGTGTAATCAATAAAGATTATTTAATGAGACCCCAAAGGACCACAGGACTAACATGTGGAAAGCACACATTAAATAAAGGAATGTAGAGCATAGAAGGCCCATGAAGGTGCAAAGTGGCACAAACATAGAGCCTGATACAAAGACAACCACTAACACCCAAGCCCTAGGATCATGATCAATGGTCTGTATTGATATATAAACAAGGATTTCATTTTGTAAAACCAAAAAAGGATTTTAAAGGATAATGGCTAATTATTTTAAATAATTATGAAAAATGCTACAAAATCTACCAAATGGCCAATACATAGGCACCATAGAAGCACAAAATGATAAAATCAAAGATTTGGTGGGCATAAAAAGATAAAGGTATAAAATCAAGGGTCTAAATCAAATCTAAGACATGAATTTGACTAAGTTTGAGATACCATCACTATTAAAGATGCAAAAAAAGGGGCCACAACCTCCATAAGAAGCACTAATTTGAACTCTAATTAATTATAGTCAAGCCACAAAGAGTCTAATTAATGAGTGAGAATAAACCAACCCAGAGGCTACTTGAAGACCGTTAGTGGGAATTTCGCAAATTTCATAGTCATGATAGCTTAAAGGCATCAACAAAGGGTTGACATATAATTGTACCTAACTTTAGACAATGAGGGAAGAGTCTTCAAGGATATAGAATTTGGTGCTACAACATTAAACATATGAAATAAAAATTAGTATGATCTTTTTTGGAATATCAAGGAGATGCAAGCCATCACAAGGGAATAATAGAAGAATGCTACAATTATATATAGATACAATGAACTAGTCTCCATCTAGATGACCAGTCTCCACCATGCTGCTACAAAACCTAAGGTATTGCACTATATTGATGTTCTTTCCCCTATTTTTATAGATTGTAAAACTGATCAGGGTTGGATAGTTCATGAACATACTTTCAAAAAGGTAGCACATCTTTCCCCTCTTTCATTTAAAAGCTACTAAAAGCTATGAAAGCCTTAGGTGGAATTGCATACAATCAAGACATGGACTAATAAGAATGATGTAAATGCCATCCTTGCCCCATGGCTACTTACAAGAACCCATGTAATCAAAGACCCCATAGGGAAGATCCCAATTATCCAATCTAGGGAAGGGATAAAAATAATCATGACTTTGTAGAATAGATTATCTAGAGCCCCTTCCACCACACATGTTGATAAAATTTGGGTACCTTATGTATACTTCATGGTAGAGAAGGGAATCACTCCCCCATTGGGTGAGATGATCAACATTCATTTGTAACAACAATTTTAGCCATTAAGAAGAAAACTAGCAACCCATTCTTCATGATGTCTTATTTTCTAGATGCCCTCTTGGCTACCACCAGGATCCTTGACATAAAGAATTGGTCACCTAATGGGAGACACATTATCTCCCATAATTATTCCAAATTGATTATATTCAAGTATAAAAACAACATATAATTCATTTGTGATTATGTATATCCATATTTGGTAGAAGATATTATATGGATCCTTATGGGTAGGGTCATCCCTCTGGTCAAGAAATATGTGGAGTTGATTGGAGATATCTAGTTATATCTAGATTGCACAGTGATCAGAATAGAAGGGAACTTGGTTTAACCCCTTAGACTACTAGTCCATGTGCCTACCAAATTGGTAGAGTAGGAGATTAAATACCAACTATTCAATGGTATGGATGGTGTGTAATAAGAAAAGGAAATGACTCCACCCTTTCCCTTTGACCATCAATAAGATGGTATTGTATAATTGGGAGTATGTAGATGTCATATCAAAACATAGAGACTAATTCAACTTAAAATTATATGATTTGAGGTAGTGGGACCCTCATGATAGTGTCACCAAACATTTGAAATCAAAAACAATAAGTTATCCCTATAAACATAGGCTTGGTGTTCATGACATAATGTATATCAGGGCTACCAGTTTCATAGAAGTATTGTCCAAGTTAAAGAAGAATAACATTAGGCTTGAGGCTACACTGACTAGAGATGAAAAACCACCTAGTGAGATTTGGAAGATGGGACCTCTATAGTACCACTTTCTACCTGGACCTTATTTTAGGCCCCCTCTAGAACAACAATAAATAGAACCAAAACAATCTCAAGCACTAGTTCCACAAGGACCTAGGAAGAAGAAATTGGAAGAGAGACCTGGTAAAGGGCCATTATCCTCAGCTCATCCTGATAGACTAGAGTACCTAATAGAATATATTGACATGATTGCACTGGCTCTTGATGAGACAGTGGAATATGCACTTAAAGTGCTTGTTGAGGCATATGGGTTAGATGGAGAAGAAGAATAGATTGAAGAGCCTCAAGCCTAAGTCGAGGAATTTAAACAACAAAAGGGGAAAGAGATAATCTTGGAACTAGTTCTAGTTACACCCTTGCACAAGAGGAAGGTTGAGTTGGCATTACTCTTAGTTATAAATAAGAATCCAAAATCAACCTTCACTCATCCTTTGAGTGAGGTTAACCTGTTCAGTGATGAGAATCCCATTCATGGGCCAATCATCCTTGAATGGTTTATTTATGAGAAGATGCAAAAGATTAAAACATTGAATCATTCATAGGCCATCCTAGTTAACATCACTATTCATGATGAGCTAAAGCCATGGATAGTGGCTCTGATGAAAGAATAGGAGGAAAGGAGGATGACTGCATTTAGAGGGTCAAGTGGAACTTAGGTAGAAACCCCTGGGGCCTTAGTTAGCACATAAATGTAGGTCCTTGAACCTCCAAAGATCATAGAGTTATTAGTAAGTGTGCAAGTAAATCCAGAGATAGCAAGCTTGGAGAAAGTGACTACAAAGAAGACCATGGTTGGGAATGAGGAGTTCACTTTTTAAAGAGTTGAACTTTTTGTGGGCTTAACTCTAGTAGGAGGTTAGGCACCTAGTGGACACCCAATCCATGAAGAAGACATAATTGAACTAGATGATGCCTATTTATCCCAACTAAAATCAAGCATCAAAGTTGTATATCAAAAGATAAAGAACCTATAGAAGGAAATAGAAAATATTGAGACACATGCTATCATATTAGTTCTTAAAGGAATGATAAATATGTTTGAGGCATCCTTTCATGATATGTTTAATTCATTGAAGGTAATGAAGACAAGGTAGAATCTATTAGCCTACCTAGGTGTAGTAGCCAAGGGTTTAATAGCTCAATGGTAGAATTTAAAAGACAAAATCAAAGAACTAATCAACATACTAGTGGAAGATTGGATTCTTGGCTTTAAGACCATCAACCTAGTCCATTTGAATGTAATTTTGGGAATAATTATTAATAAGATCCAGGGTCTGAGTACTTGGTTGAATAACTTAGAGAGAGTCCTAAGGGATGATAAGGAGATGATAAATAGAATTAAGAAGCTCCTTGAAACCATGCTTGCCACACCTATCACACTTAGCTCCCTAGACATCATTATAGATGATGAGTATAAGGACATAGTCACCTTGGTTATGCAAGAGGTGAGGAATAAGAGTCAAGGCTAGTCTAAGAATGAAAACAACCAGGTCATGGACATGATCTTGACTCTAGAGGAGAAAATAACTAAGGCAATGAGTATCAAGGAAGTAATGGTGAGGAATGATAGCTATTTTGATGACTTTGCTGACCAAGAGGATGAGTGACTCTTAGAGCTAGCTCTCAACTTAAGGTTGGTCGATGAACAACATAAAAAAGCCATGAAGATCCTTTAAGATTAGAAAGAGAGTTCTTCAACATAAGGCCCACCAGCTAACTAATAATATTATATTTTTTAAGAAATTTTGTAATATTCAAAAGTAGGATATTATTTTTGTAAAGGCATGTTGTAGTTTGTTATCACATTTACCTATAGTTAAGTCCACTTTGGAAAGAGGAATGTATTTTATAACTTTGTAAAAAGGACAACTATCCTTACTTTTGTACATTTTTAATCTCATGATTGACTAGTGTACTACCTTAGCATTTTATAAAAGGAAGTATTACCATTTTATAGTGGGAGAAAGTTTTGATCAAAACAGACTTTGTTTAAAATTGGATCAATTAATACAAGCAAGGAATTCTAAAAATATTATCTAATATTTGTTTGTATGTTTGCTATCAGGCTGCTTTCTCAACTAGCTATTTGGAAGTTTAGATTTGATTGGTTTTCATTTATTCTTGATGTGCATACATGGATGCCTAGTTTTTAACTTGTGCTTATGCTAGGTTAATTGAAATATCTTAGGTTCATTTCATTTCACTTGATTCTCTTGTAGATGCGCTGATGCAATTTACTTGTTAAGTAAATATTTAAATTGAATCTAGTTTATTATTTGCATTGTTCACCCTTTCTTTAGACAATTTCATGGTACATGGTTAGATCTATGCTATATATATTTCATGTCATGTATTGGTTTGAATGTATGTCTTGATGAAATCTAAGATTTTTCATAATATCTAGACTAAAAATTAGAACACCTCTTTTTTACCCTACTCTTCCTTTTGCTCCTTTTTAAAACCAAAACACTCTATTTTAAATTCCACTTTAAATATTCATTTAGATTAGTCTTTAGTTTATAACTTGATCACAAATTCATTGATAATAACACATGTATCTTACATTTCACTTAGGTTGGACATGGTGGCTCCCAACCACCAATCAATATAAATATTATGGAATAGCTTGTTGCTCTACCACTTATTTCAATACGGGTAACTAGATTACCATAACTTATTACTCATGCTTTGAGTTACCTAAATTCTAAAATGAGAAGTTTCCTTTAGACACTAATATCACCTATGATACATTTAGAGGCATCAATAGGATGTCGACACCTTGACCTTCCAATATTTATCCTTCAATGGTTTTATTGTAAAGGTATAACCATAATAGATTATGTTGGTTTCATGATAACTTAGGGGATTTTTATGAAAATTATTAGGATCTCAAGAAACTAACATACAAACTCATGCTAGATGAAAATTTTAACCATCATGCTATAATACAAAAAAATTGTCAGGAATATTTCTTAGCTTCTAAAGGATAACAAAATCAACATCAAAATATCATGATGCTAAAATAGTATTCAATCTTAAAATAAAACTTATGAGTAACTTTTTAGGCAAATTTGAGGGTACCTATGACCAAAAATATATAAATTCACAATATTTTAATGTAACAAAAGTGAATTATTGACACAAGCTCGCACACAAATGCACTATCATAAAACCAAAAAAGCCTTCTCAAGAAGAAATGATACATAAATACTCAATTTTTTTAAAAACAAGTACAACATCTAATGAATCACCTATTCCACCAATATAGCCTCAAATTAAGGATCAATATTAAATCACAAAGGCTCCCAAAAATTATCTAAATGTTAAATCAAATTATCATTATGGTATTTATAAAAAATCTAATCAATGGAATTTCTTAGAAGAACTAAACACTATGCCTTATGAGATTCCCCTAATTGAACTCATGATAACATCACCCCGTCATAGAAAATTTCTCTAATTCGAAAATTGAAAGATATAAATGAACCTCCATTAAACATTGAATATGTATAACCTCATTAACCTTCATGTTAATCACTCTAATTGAACCTCTAAAGAAATAAGCTTTTTAAGTGGTTCAAGGGGAGGAAACATGTACATGGGACATAATGTTCCCTAATTAATTTTAGGATTAATGCTAGTTCAATCCAAGGACTAATTAGTTTAACCCATTTTACTCTGAGATCAGAAAATGCTACCACCAAAGGTTCAACGATATGAACATCTATATTTACTAGCTCATTTGCTTGTTAATTATTTGCCTAGGTCTTATTATTTCTCTGGTTCAACTGATAAATCAATTAAATACTTATTCACTATAATTCATTTCACACCCTATACTAAGGTAGATCTTGATAAAAAACACAAAAGGGAGAGGGTAGATTAGAAAAAGGGGTTTACCCTCAACATAAACAATCTTATTGATGTTAAGGAGCTGAAACCATGCTTGATCATAGTTATACCACTATGTGCTAGGTCTAGTTACTACGAAAATGTGGCCACTCAGTGAGAAATATTCTAAAGACAAATCTGAAAGTCATTAATCTACTAAAATTATTCTAAAGATAATCTTAATGGTAGTCTGCAATTTTTACACACAATGAATATGAAGAGACTAAAGTAAATCATGAATGAATCCAATATACTAGTTAAAATAGTTGCTACACATCTTAACTTAGATTATCATCTATAAATAAACACATTAATAGTCCTAGCTCTAATAATGAGCTAAATCAAAATACGTAGAGACATCAGATGAATAAAATAAATCAAGTCTGTATTTAACATTCTAAAATGTCATGTTATAATTAATCTTTAGGTAGGTAGTTGAGGCAAAATGAAATAAGAAATAAGTAGATACACTCCTAGTATGAGTTATAAATTTTTTTAGCATAAATAGTGCTGAAATTTTATAATAATAAATATGTGTACTTAAATAGTCAATTCATGAATCCTATGGCCTCGACATCCAACTCAGCTCACTAACCTAATGGTTACAAATTCTTAATGAAGATTTGGAAATTCCATTGAGATTCATGATTCTTTTATAGATCTGAAAGAGTGCCCACTACTACAATTGAACTAGGATTCTCTAATAGATAAGATATTTGTCTTTTAGCTCAGCTTCATCTTAAATGGACATCTGTAACTTGTTTTGTCAATTTCTTAAGTGTGTAGTTTCATCTCAATTTTTTTAAAATATTTTATTGGTCAAATGGGACATAAAATTTATGCATATATCATCCTAATGTGGAAATTGATGTGTCCTCTCCTTGTAGGGTATTTCCACATGTATTATTCACTTTTATACTACTTGTCTTGGGATTTTAGGTATATGCACACTATTTTCTCTAAGGTGAAGCAAGATTTCACCACATGGTGTCATCATAGTAATTTTCTAATCTGACACACTCCTAGGCTTACACAGACTACTATAGGGTTGTACAGATCTATCTAGGATAACAGAGTAGTGAAATGATGCCATGTGGAAGCATCCCACTAACTTGGTTGCTTGGAGGCTACTATTTTTTTATGAACCTCCATGAGATAATGAGGTAGTGTGATGATGCCATGTGGAAGTATCTCGCTAACTTTATCTACTAGAGGCTTGTTGACTTATAAACCCATTGGGAAAATTTTTAAGGTAAATGACTAAGTCCCACTAGGTGGACAAGTGATATGTGGTTTTGGAAAAATTTGAAGAATCAACTAAGTGTCAAAAGATTTTTTAAATAGAACCTAAGCCATCAGGACCCATAAAAAATCTCCAAGTGGCATCAAGATGCACTTAAACACTTATAGGTAAATAGATAGAATCCCAATCCATAATAAACATTTAAAAAGGTAATGTATAAGTAATTTAAAATCAAATGGCTAAAGAAAATTATGAAAATATGGCAAAAGCAAAGAGTTGAGTGAAAATGTGAAAACATATAACTTACCCTGAAAGGAAATCTAAATTTTTCCAATACTAAAGCCAATTCAGTCTACTTTTAGAAAATTAATTAATTAAAATGATGAATTTATATGAACACTTAGTCATTTCAAGTCCAAATGAAGTAGAAATGGATTCAATTACTTAGTAAAAGGAGTACAAAAATTATAAAATGAAGTAGATGCCAAACTAAATAAGAGGGTCCATATTTTCATATGGAAATGGGGCATGCTAGACCCAATAAATGGTGATAATTGTAGAGAGAATGTTGTAAGGCATTTAGAATCTAGGATACAAATATGTAGTCAAAGCACTTTCAAAGCTAGAATAAAAATCTTCACACTTGAACATAAGCATAACATATAAATAATCCCTTTAGATAAAATTAGCATGATAAAAATGCTGAAGTATACCTTAATCTATGGCATACTAAGTTTCAATTATATTTTAGACCATCAATGTGTGTAAGTGATTAAGTCTTTTATCCTTGTTCTTTGAATTCACATGCATAATTCAAACCTACCTAAACAATCAAAACTTTTGAGAATGAAATTATTTTGGCTATTTGGCTTGGGGAAGAATGGCATGTGCACTGTTACAATACTATCTAGATGTTTATAGTCCTAATAGAGATACGTATGGTCCCACTCAAGGCCTTACTCCATTACCAACCAAGTCAAAAAGCTTGTGATGGATTTTCTCAAACCAGAATGCTAAAGCAAAACCAAAGCAAAAAAATCTGAAAACAAGAAACCTACTCTAAACTAAGCCTATATAAAAACATGAAGCTATTCTAGAAAATAGATAAACTATTTTAAATAAAATAATATGAAAAAATAGACCTTACTAAATCAAGTAATGGTAGAAAACATGAAACTATGCACATTAATCTAATCTAAAAAAAATCCCAATAAAATTGGGAGGTTGGGTTTGAAAACCCAATGTAATGTGAATTTCACTTGTTGGTAGAAACAAGGTCCTTATAGTCAGTGTCATTAAGAAGGAAATGACATCCTTATACTCTCTAAAAAAGCCCTCAAGTTTATTCCCTATGAAGCCAAGGTAAACTGTAAGCATATATTCAAGACAATCACTTCCCTTAGTTACAAAATCATAGTAGGGATGAGCATTGGAAACATTTACATCAAAATATTTTCAAGTAAAAGAAATTTGTTTAATTACCTCAACTTTAAATAATGGGATCTCTATAATTAGAGTTCTAACACTTACCGGTTCTTGTTTTTTAATGATTTGATTAAGTTCCTCCATAGCTGAGGTATTTACCTATTCATCCTCATTTTGGAGGTTATCCACCTCATCTTATGGTGGCATCCATTTGAGTTGGGGATCCATGCAAACCTAATAATCTCAACTATACTCTTTATTTGATTTATGCATCGATTTAGAATCATGGTCCATTAAATCATAAAAAAAATGCATATCTATTGAAGACACATCATGAAAAGATAATTCAACATCAAGATTGAACTCAGTGGGGGAAATTAAATTAGACAAGCCTTTAAAGAAATATTTGTCAAAAAGGGTAACCACATCAAATTTATCATCAAGGATAATATCAACTCCTTCAACATTGACCATATGAAGATTATCAAGAGTCTAACCCACTAAATTTTTCATATTTGAATCTAGTGTGATAGAGCCATCCTTTTTGCAATTTATGTATTCATAAATTAAAGGCTCTCTGTGCTACTTTGTGTTCACCAATTACATCTAGGAAAAATCACCTCCATTTGTATGGGTAATCTCATGAATGATATCAGGCCACAAAAGATTGGTGGGTGATAGTAAAGTCTGATAATGTTGCATTATTGATGGGTTTAATAAAATTTCATGCCTAGGATCCTCATGAGAAATTTGTGTCTCTTCCATTTATTACTCAAAGTCTTCATCATGATATAACGAGTCTTGTAAGGTTTCCATTACTATTTTAGATATATCAAACATAGATGAACCATGAGTTATTTGAAATGATGATCTATTCCCCAAATGATTAATCCTATAGACTACCTTAAAGAAGGATTTAATGGGTCCATGTTGCAAGTTTAATGTGTTATTTTAATGATGAGTTGTGAGATTATGGGCCTTTCTAATATTTTTCTTATCTCCTACTTACTTTGGCTTTTCAAATAGATCATGAGTGAACTCATGAGTCATCCATGGTGCTACCTCTATATTAGACACATTATTAATATCAAACCCATTTTAGACTACAAAAGGGGCATGGACTTGGGTTTGTATAGGGGATGCTATTACAAAGTATAAGAACCACAAATAAATGTTCATAACAACATAACTGAATAGTTTTGGGCTATAAATTGGGGTTGGTTGAGGCCACAGGGTATTCAAATTGATAAATTAGCTAGCACCTAATGCATTCATATTGGGTAAATAAAATGAACATGATTGACCTTAGGGATTCAATTGCCTATTTATGATCATGACCTATGCATAAGTGGATGACAAATCAATGATGTTAATGTCCCTCCTTAAAAACATTGACATTCATGGGTCAAGAAAATTTTGGTAAATTTCTAATGCAAGGAAGGGATCAAGTTTGTAAGGTGGAGTAAGCCCATTACTTGTATTTTTAACAATGGGAATTGAAGTCATAAATGGGCTCATTCAGCCTTTATCTTACACATACCAATTGTTGATTTTAAATTTCAAAGTCAATTACTTTCCCAAATTTGAAAATGAAGGTGTCTGAGAGTTAGACCCAAGAGGTTATGGAGTCTTATAGTAGGTAAAAAAATCAAACAAAATCACCATCAATCAAAGTAAGTAGGAAAAAATGACATTCCACATATTCAAATTGGATATTCAATACTCCCAAGGTAGTCTTAAATGAGGTGATGTTATCCTCTACTATTCAATTTTTGTGTAGAACTAGACCAAGGAAAAAATATCTTCAAGTTTTTAGGTAAGGCATGGATAACACTGAGGTTACTAATAGTAGTCTTGGATAGCTAAGACATAGGGAATATTATGTGGAAGAGGGGTTAGGGATGAGTTTCAAATAGAAATAAACATTTATAATGAGCTTAACCCTCAATGGTATCTTCTCTCAAATGTCTCAACAAGTGTACAAGATGGATAAGAAATTAAATATGGACCTTGTGATCCTTGTAGTGGGGTCTAGGTTTCTTTCAAATAAATAATAATAAAAAGAAAATAATTAACAAGTAATAAAGCTCTCCTTCTAGCACCATTCTATGTTGATCACTCTAACTGACCCTCTCAAGAAATGAACATTTTGAGAGGTTCAAGGGGAGGCAACATGTACATGAGATGGAATGTCCCCTAATTAATTTTAGGATGATGTTAGTTCAATCCAAGGACTAAGTAGTTTAACCAATTTTAATTTGAGAGAGACAGTTGCTACCACTAGAGGTTTAATGATATGAGTGTTTATATTTACTAGCTCACCTCATTGTCAATTATTTGCATAGGTCTTGTTTTTTACCTATTTCAAATGATAAATCACTTAAATAATTGTTCACTACAATTCATTTCACACCCTAGACTAAGGCCAAAATTCATAAAAAACACAAAAGAGATAGGGTAGATTAGAAAATAAGGGCTTATCCCCAATATAAACAAGCTTATTGATGCTAAGGAACTAAAATCATGCCTGACACAATTATACCGCTATGTGCTAGGTCTAGATGCTACATAAACATGATCTTAGTGAGTGATATTCTAAGGATGAATGTAAAATTTGTTAATCTACTAAACTTATTTTAAGGATAGTTTAAATGACAATATGCAGTTGTTACACACAATGAATGAGAAGAGACTAAAGTAGAGCCTGAATAAATGTAATAAACTAATTACAATAATGACTACACATCTTAACTAAGATAATCATATAAAAATAAACACATTAAGAGTCATAGCTCTAATAAGAAGCTAAATCAAAATACTCAGAGACATCAGGTGAATTAAAAAAAATTTTAAGTCCTTATTTAACATTCTAAAATGTCATGTTATAATTAGTCTCTAGGTAAACAATTGAGGTAAAATGCAACAAGAAATAAGTAGGTGCACTCCTGGCATGATTTTCGAATTGTTTTAGCATAAAGAATGCCAACCTTTTATAATAATAATTCCATCTACTTAAATAGGCAATTCATGAATCCCATGGCCTTGACATCCAACTTAGCCCACTAATGTATTTGTTTGAAATGCCATTGAGATTTATGAAATTTTAATAGTTTCAAAGGTTTTACCACTATTGCAATTGAACTAGGATTATCTAAGGGATATATCATTTGTATTTTACCTCACCTTCATCTTACATGGACCTCTAAAACTTGTTCCATCAAGTTTTTGAGTGTATAGTCCAATCTTAGTTTTTTTTACAAATTTTGATGGTCAAATGGGACATCAAATTTATGGTCATATCATCTTGATGTGGATGCTAACATGTTATTTTATTATGTGGTCTTTCCAAGAATCTTATTCAACTTTTCACTACTTGGCTTGGGGCTTTAGGTATATGTTGATTATTTTTTCTAAGGTGCAGTGAGATTTTGCCACATGGTATCATCTCACTAATTCATTACTTTGACACACTACTAGGCCTACACAGACCACCATAAGGTTATACATATCTCTTTGGGATAGAAAAGTAGTGATATGATGCCATGTGGAAGCATCCTATTGACCCACTCACTTGAAGGTTGTTCATTTTGTATGGACCTTTCTAGGATAGCGAGGCAATGAGATGATGCCACATGGAAGCATCTCACTAACCCACTCACCTAGAGGCCTATTGATTTATAAACCTACCAAGAAAATTTCAAATAGAAATAACTAATTCATGATGTATGGATAAGTGATATGTGGTTCTAGGCAAAGATAAATAATTGATTAAGTGTTGAAAGATCTTTTAAATAGATCTAGGCTATTGGGAGATATCAAAAGTCACTAGGTGGTGTTGGATGCATTTAAACAACTGTGGGTAAAAAAAATGCCTTGTAAGTAATCTACATTTAAAAAATCATTAGTTAAGTAAATTAAAATAAAATGTCTAAGGAAAATGTAAAGAAAATGACAAAGGAAAAGAACTAAGTGAAAACATAAAAACATATAACTTAGCCCAAAAAGAAATCAAAATTTCACCAATGCTAAATCCAATTCAGTCTACTTTTAGAAAAAAAATAAAGTAAAATGACGAATTTGTATGAACACTTAGTCATTTCAAGTCTAAATGAAGCATAAATGAATTAAATTGCTCAACAAAAGGAGTATAAAAATTCTCAAATGAATTAGAGACCAAACTAAACAAGAGGGTCCCCATTTGCATATGGAAATGGGGTGTGTTAGACCAAACACTTTGTAAGGGATAACACCCAAAAAATTTCACACCATTGAGACCATCTTTCATTCTCAATCAAACATAAGCTCTCCATAGTTTACCCCAAAAATGATATGATTAATGATGAAATCCTTTATTGAATGAATGATTCTTCTCTTCTCATAAATGTCATGATCTATGACAATCAAGTTAGGAAATTATTCATAAATGAAGGTTCATGCATTATTGTTACTTCCCCATGGGTAATAAAGTCCTTAGGATATTCTTAAAATGTTAAAAAATAAATAAGGCTCAATTGTTGTGGATTTTACAAGAACAATCAAAAGACCCTTTTTTATATATAACATCCTATAACTATAAGAATTGAAGAAATACACACCGAGATTATGGTCCTAAACCTCTTACTTTTTTATAATCTACTTTTAAGCTGACCTTAGACTCACTATTAAGCACACATCACATTGAGAGGGGGGGGGTGAATCATTATGATTTAAAACTTTACTTTCTTAAAATTAATGTTTGTAATAAAAACATTCACACAAAATCTATCTATTAAGAAAAATAATATTTACGTGGAAAACCCTCTCTCAAGAAAAACCACAAAGTAGAATTTCTTGGATCTACCATACAAATCCAGGCTAAAAAAATTATTTTACAAATTTTTTTGACACCAATCTACTTGGAAACACCAAACCCCACCTCTAAGCACCAACTTAACAAGAGATACCTATCTCTTATTAATGAGTCACTGACCTCCACTGAAACAATCTTTCACCACATTATTGTTGTTTCATCAATGAATGATGGCAAATTCAATCTCCTTTCTTCTCCAATTTTTTTTTATTATACTTGAATGATAGAAATAATTAATTCTTCACATATTTATCTACCTTCTCTTCTCCTTATATACACTTCAATTCCTCTTCACAAGGGAGGTGACCTCTCCAAAAGACACCCATACACCAAAAGAGGCATTTATTCATTTATTTTTTTAATTTAAATAAGGGACATTATTTCTAAAATGGGTTCAACCTATAAAATTTTAATTAAAGTCATCTTAGTTTAAGATAATTGTCCCTTCCTTCATAGGCTCTTAAACACAAGTGATCAACCCTTTCATTTGTGGGCATTGATTTTTGTAAAGATAATGATTTTTACATTAATGATAATCCCATTTACATTACTTATAATTATATTTACATCATTATTTCAATAATAAATCCTTTTACATCAGTGATAATATTTCAACAATTTCCCCATTAATCATTGATGGTAATCTTGTATAGAAATAGTATATGAATCTCCTCCTTGCTAAACAACTCCCCCTTGTTATAGTTCTCCTCCTTTGTTATAGTTATCCTCTTTTTATCCCTCTTTATTTAACTCTCCCCCTTTGACATCAATGGCAAAGGGACATATAATTTAATCACAATGTATATCACCAAAGTATCCATGGAGCTAAAAAAGTAATGCAGTGATGAGATCCCCCTTAACTGATGCTTGTCTTGAAGAATTTAAGGACTAAATGAAATATGGATCACTCCCAATTTCTACCTTAGAAACTCAAAAGTTTCTTTTGGGAGGGTATTAATGAAGATATCTACTTATGTTCCTTTTTGGCAATGTATTCCAACTTTACATGCTATTCTACATCTTGTCCTCTCAAAAAGTGATACTTGATAGGAATATGTTTTTTCCTATAGTGGATAATCAGATTCTTTAAAAATTTTATTACACTAGTGTTATCACATAGTATGGAGATTGGATGATCATACTCTACCTTAATATTTTAAATTTCAACTTCATCTAAAGAACTTGTGTACAACATGATGCTGCTTCCATATATTGTACCTCCATTGTGGATAAAGAAATAGAATCCTACTTCTTGCTTAACCGAGACACTATATTATTGCTAAGAAATAATGATCCTCTACTTGTACTCTTTCTATCACGAACACTTCCTACCTAATCTACATATGTATGTGTTATTAGAATGAAATATTAACCTCTTGGATACCAAAAAAATAATCCAAAGTGCCTTTTAGATATTTGGATATTCTTTTGACAGTTTACACATGAGTTTATTTTGGTGCTACTTGAAACTATGCTACTAAGCCTAAAAATTACATGATGTCTAGCCTAGATGTTGTGGTGTATAGTGGGATACCAATCATGGATCTATAAAGTGTTTGATTTACTATAAAGGATTCATAATTTTTACTTAACTTATATCTTGTAACCATGTGTGTGCTAACTAGTATGCAATATTCCATTCTAAATTTATCAACATCTCCTTGACATACTTGGTTTTTGAGATAAATATTCCTTTATTAGATCAAGAAATTTCTAAACCAAGAAAAAATGAAAATTCTCCTAGCGTGGACATCTCAAACTCTTTTTTCATGTCCTTTGGAAATTCTTGGGACATTTTTTCATCATCTCCTTCAAAAATGATGTCATCCACATAAACACAATAATCAAATGATTTTCGCCTTCAATATTGATGTAGATATTACTATCAACAACTCTTTTTTTTAACCTTATTATTTTAGGTATTTATCAAGTCTTTAATACTAGGCTTTGGGGGCTTAATTTAGACCATAGAGTGCTTTATTCAACCTATAAACATAACCCTTGTTTTATGATAAAATAAAACCTTATGGTTGTTCAATATATACCTCTTCCTCTAACTTGCCATTAAAAAAAGTAGACTTGACATCCATTTTATAAACTTTAAAGTTTTCAAAATTAACATATTCCAAGATCATTCTAATGACTTCTAGTCTCAAAATATGGGAAAAAGGTTTCTTCAAAATCAATACCTTCAATTTGAGCATATCCTTTCCAAACTAACCTTAATTTATTCCTTATCACTTAGCCATATTAATTCAACTTATTCTTGAACATAAACTTGGTACCAATCAAATTTTTATCTTTTAGTCTTGGAACAAGTTTCCAAGTAACATTATTCTCAATTTGATTTGGATTTTATTACATAACATCAATCTAATGCTTGTCATTGCTAGTTTTTTCAAAGTTTTTAGGATCTATTTTAGATAAGAAAGAGAAGTTTAATTTTTCATATGTACTCACAAATATTATTCTAGTTTGCATCCCAAAATCTATATAACTAATAATTTAACTTTCTGAGTGATGCTTTTAAACAAATCTAGATGGTGCCTTTGTATATTCTTGTTCCACTTCCTTTTATTTTTATTCTTCCTCTTCCTTATAGTCTAGTTCTTTTGAATGTTCATTTACTTTTACACTCTCTTTTTGAGGCCTTGTTTATCCATTATTATAATATCACTTTCTAAAATCTTTTGTAGTATTTTATTATAACATATATATGCTTTATTTATTGAGGAATATATAGGAAAAATACCTTCATCAGCTCTAGAGTCAAACTTTCCCAATTCTTCATCATATATTTTGATGTAACACTTACTCCCAAACACCTTGAAGTATTTAAATCATGTTGGTCTACCCTTCCATAGATCATAAGGTGTTTTGCTATTATTTACTCTAAATATACCTCTATTTAAAATGTAGACTATGGTGTTAACTACCTCTCTCTAAAAATGATCTGATAACTTATATTCATTCAACATTGTTATTTCCATCTCTTGAATAGTTTGATTCTTCTATTCTACAACTCCATTTTGTTGTGGATTTATTACAACTAAGAAGTGTCTTTTTATACCATGATGCTCAAAAAATTCTTCAAATTCATTTGAGAGGAACTCAACTCCCTGATATGATCTCACACTTGATCTTTGAATCAATTTCACTTTCAACAAAGGCTTTAAAAGCTTTAAATTTATCAAATGCCTCAGATTTTTTATTTATAAAAGTAACCCATGTCATTCTAGAATAATCATCAATGAGAAATATTAAATTAATGTCACCTTATATGTTTTTCTTTATTTTAATCCCATAAAGGTCTATATGGATTAGTTTCAATGGATTAGTTGTTGAGTAATCCTTTGATTTGAAACTCCCTTGTCTGTTTCCCATATTGAAACTAATTGAAAAGAGTATTTGCAGGTTTTGAAAATTTTGGCATATCACTTATAGCTTGCTTGGTGTTGATTTTCACTATATTCTCAAATTTCATATGGCCCATTATTCTATACCATAGCCAAGTTTCATCAATTTGACTCATAACATTTTTCTGTCTTGAATTCATTAAGTATGTATAAGTTGTTTGTTGTTCTATTAGTATCTACAACTAGTTTTCATGTATCTACCTTCCTAATCTCACACCTTTGAACATAAAATGTGATGATGTGTCTTTGATCACACATTTGACTAACAATTAGAAGATTATGCTTTAAACATTCAACACACAAGACATTTTCTATTTTTGTCTTCCCATTGTCAAGACTAAGAGTACCTTTTATAGTTGTTCTTGTCATAACATTATCTCCAAATTTTATAGTGCATTCACTTATTTTTTTCAAATATAAAAATTTGATCTTGTCTCCAGTCATGTGACTTGAGCACCCAATGTCAATGTACCATTGTTGACCTTTGTCTTGTGCATGAAATGCTATTTGTACAAGTATAGATTTATCCTTCTCCTAATTATCTTCTTCTTTCTTTTTTTCTAGATTTTTAAAAATGATCTTTTCTTTATAGTAGGAGCATTCACTTTCTTATCTTGTCTAGGAAGTTCTAAAAAAATAATTCTATATAAATGTGCTATATGTCCATAGTTATTGCACTTAAAACATATAATACTATTCTCATTATAATTTGATATAGGGGAAATTGAGTTATAATTTCTACTTGAAAATCCATACACACTTTTATCATTGTCCCATGCATACCTATTTATTGCACATGTCTTACACTCCATTGTTTTATGCCCAAAATGATTGCATAAATAACAATAATCACAAAAGAACTTGAGTACTTGATCATATTAAACTGCCTTAGAGGGAATGATCTTTTGAAAAATTTAATGGGTATATACTCATCTTTGTTATCTTTGTGAGGAGTATAATTCTCTTTCTTCTTATTTATTCTACCATTTATAGACCTCTTAAGTATATCTGCATAGCTCTTGGGATTCTATGCATGTACTTTCTTAGGTGGTTCTATAGTTTTTGAACTCTGACCTTATTTAATGATATTTTAGTTTTCTTCATATCAAAGACCATGCTTAATGAATGGTGACCTTTGGAAATTTAGTATGTCACCAAAAATTTTGGTTCTCTTTTAAAAATTTATACTATTTTTTAGTTGAGTATTTGTCTTCTCCAATTCTTTTCTTAAAATAACTACTTCAGATTCTAGCTTTTCACAATTATCTTCTTTTGTCTTCAATTTGAATCTCACATCATACTCTACCCTTTTTTATTCTTCTAGTTGGTTTTTAAGGCTGATGATAGTATTTTTTGATTCACGAACACCTTGTGACATTCTTGTTTATAGAACACAATCCTCTTCATTTTTTTGAAGCTATAATTTTTGTTTCAGATTCTTTTTCTTAAGCACCTTTATCTCACTTAAAGCACAAATGAGTTCTTATTCAAGATCTAATTCTCCTTCATATTTGACATCTTATTCGTGGTCTAAATATATTTTTTCTTTTCCTTATCTTACCAAGGTGTCTTTACGTGCAGAGGCATCACTTTTTATTTTCATAACTATGGAAAGGGTTTTTTCTTTGTCACTATATGATATAGTTTCATCTTTCTCCTCAACTGAGCTACTATCCTTTTTAGAATAAATAATTTTCTTTTGTTTATAAAAAAATTTCTTATATCCATTTTTTTAAAATCTTTTCTTGTATTTATGAGGTTTATTCTCCTTTTTCCTTTCTTCATTATGATTTTATTCATCATCACTATCATCCTTATGTGGACACTTAGCAACAAAATGTCATATTTTACCATAATTATTTTTAAAAAAAAGTATATTACCTTTATATTTGTTTGATCCTTTCTTAATATTTCTTACAAAAGGTCCTCCTTTTCATCTTGTTCATCACTAGTGCTATCACTTGACTCAGGCTCTTTATTCTTCACTTTTTTTGAAGCTTTAAAAGATGATTCTTTTTTTATGGCATCTCTTTTTTAGTTCTAATTTCATATGTCATGAGAATACCATGAAACTCATCCATTTTGAAGGAGTATAGGTCCTTTATTTATTCAATAGATGAAACTTTTACATCAAATCTCAAGGGAAGTGATCTTAGCACTTTTTGAATGATCATGGATTTTTCAACTTTTTCACTGATCCCTCTAATAGTGCCAATTGTTTAAACCAAATGAAGAATATATCCTATAACATTTTATTCACATTTCATCTTCAAACTCTCAAAATATCTTCTATGATTTTGGAGGTTAGCCTTCTTCACCTTGTTATCACTTTCATAGATGTTCTAAATTTTATCCCAAATTTCCTTTACTGAGTCACATTGCATTACCTTCACAAATTCTTGATTATGATAGGCCACACAAGATATCATTATGGATTTGGCATTATTCTCACTAGCCTTATTTTTGACTTGATATATAGGTGGAATTGATGGAAATTTATAACTAGTAACTAGTACTTGCTAGATATCAAAAATAAGGGCCATTAGATAGGTTCACATCCTTATGATATATAATTCATAGTTTGTTCCATCAAATAATGGATCATTATTTATGGAGAAACCTTCTTGTACATGATGACTAACCATGTGTGCTCCTGAGATCTACCTTGTAGTGGTTAGACTATTTTTGAAGTAACCACTCTAATAAGCACACAACACACTAAGAGGGAGGGAAGGTGAATCAATGTGACTTAAAACTTTACTTTCTTAAAATTAATGTCTAAAATAAAAAAAATTAACACAAGATTTATCTATTAAGAAACACATAATTTACGTGGAAAATCCTCTCTCAGGAAAAACCACAAAGAAGAGTTGCTTGGATCTACCAACCAAATCTAGCCTCAAAATAAAAATTCTTTTACAAAATTTTTAGGCACCAATATACTTTGAGAAACCAATCCCCATCACCAAGCACCAACTTAGAAAGAGACACCAATCTCTTATTTATGAGGCACTGACCTCCATTTAAATAATCTTTCACCACAATATTATTACTTCATCAATGAATGCTGACAAATTCAATCTACTCTCTTCTCCATAAAAATCTATTTATACTAGAATAATATATAGAATTAATTATTCACATATTTCTCTACCTTTTATTCTTCTCATATATACTTCAATGTCTCTTCATAAGAGAGGTGACCTCTCCAAAATACACCCATACACTAAAAGAGGCATCCATTCATTTAATTTTTTTATTTTAACTATGGGGCATAATTTCCAAAAGGGGGTGCACCTATAGAGTTTTAATGAAAGTTAGCCTAGATTAAGAGACTTGACATTTCCTTCATATGCACTTAAACACAAGTGATCATCCTTTTCATTTGTGGGCATTGATTTATACAAAGATAATGATTTTTACATTAATGATAATCTCGTTTCCATTACTTATAATTCTGTTGACATCATTATTTTAATAATAACTCCTTTGACATCAATGAAAATATTTCAACACTCACTGTATGAGTGCAATTGCCACTTCTAGTAGAAAATGCCCAAAATTCATTTTATAACAACATTCAATAGGAGCATAAATTTGATCCTACACCATGAGATCTCAAACTAGCAAATTATAGAAAATAATTCATAATTCCCATAATAAACACTATCAATAACACACTATTACCCAATTTTTGATGAAAATTTTAGGTCAAGGACTCTACACTAATAATGTAAATTTAATTCACATTCAAATATGAATTAAATACAACAATATAACACCCTAAATATATTTTAAATTCAAAAATTGAATTTAATTAAATGTTTAGATTTGGACTAAGTGTTAAAAAAATACTTGAATTTTGACTTACCTATGTATTATGGGATGGTAAAAGTGAGCAAAAATAGGTCCACAAATAGTTATGGAGAAATCCCAATAAATTTGTGCCAATCAAATAATTTATATAAAATAACCAATTTAAAATTGCTCGATATTAGTCGTGACCAAGATCGTTGAATCAATATTAGTAGGTTAAGGTTTGGTATTGGTCACTGAGTTCAATCTTGGTAGATACCATATTTTCCTAGAATTTTTTAAGTGCTTTCATTTTCTCTTACTGATTAAAGACCTCTATTAAATCATTGAATTGAATTATGAAGCTTCTATAATTATTTCTCATTTATCACAAACCCTAATACACTCTAAGATACCTTGTAAGAGCATAAAACATGTTAGTAATGAAAATCATACCTATTTTATTCTTTGAGGAACCTAAACATTAGTAGGGATGAATG
Organism: Torreya grandis; assembly: GCA_037957365.1. Classification (NCBI taxonomy): domain Eukaryota; kingdom Viridiplantae; phylum Streptophyta; class Pinopsida; order Cupressales; family Taxaceae; genus Torreya; species Torreya grandis. The sequence goes on from JARHVA010000565.1 coordinate 913,027, forward strand.
AGAACTTAGGATCTCTAGGGACCTAGTGACCACCAGTTATGAATGACATGACAAGATATTTGGGAATTATTTTTATCTATTTAATGTTTTATCAATAAAAAAAGACAAAATATTACATAAGGAAGACTTATCATTAATAAATGTAAAACAAATATTCTAGATCTATTCTAGTGATTGAAAATAGTAAACATACAAAATAAAAATTCTAATTTGATAATTTAACTTGAAAAGAAGCGAAATATAATGGAACAATCATATCTTGATGAATTATATTTAAGTTGTGCAGGTATGTCATTTATCGAGTGCTAAATTAGAAGTGTTGATTATATATAAAAATGAATGACACCTGTGTCATTCATGTCTAAGGTAAGATCGTTGCTGACCAAAATTGACCATTGTTCATTTCCTCCTATGTCAATTTGGTTATCTATTGACTTTTATATTTTGATTTTTCCTTGTGTCACTTTGTAGCTAGATGATGTGCATGTCTGTACTTGAACTACTTTGATTTGATGCATAAAAATATAGAAATGTTATCTTTTTCTTCCTTGACCTAGCTTAATATTAACTCAATTGAAAAAAAATTTATGGGTCAAATAACCACCAATATATTTCTACTATGTATCTTGCATTCTAAAATTATATGTTATTTAATTTTGTGTAGTATGAATAGAAATATTGACCAAGGGATTTTACCTCCTCTTTGCTAAATGTGAAGATGTAATTACATGTAATTTATTTAAGATGTTATTTTGATACAAGAGGGTGATGTATAATGAATAATTATAATATAATTGCAACAATAGATATAGTAAGGGATTTATCAAAATTGATTTATGGGGTAGATGATTTGATCTACACCACTGGTCCTAGGACCATGTGTGTGGGGAAAAAATAATTTTGGTTGTGTAGAGTGAATGCATAAAGACATATTCAGATAGAACAATCAATACACATTCAATAGAGAAGAAGTCTTATGTTTATAGGAAATGTAATTATTATAGGAAATTTAATTTTTATTTAATGTGAAACAATAGGGAAAACGGTATAATGTATTATAGTGCATGTGTTATAAAGTAGATATGCAAAGCATGTTATCTATATTATAAATGTGTATTGCATTAACCTCTTACCAAATGTATATGTTACATATTTATATAATAATAATACATGAGCTATTACAACTGATATCAGTTGCAAATAATATGATTACAAGCCATTTCATCTTCCTTGCTGGGTGATAATTAAAATTCTAGGTTGGTGGTAACTAATGGTCTAACTGATAGATTCCTAGCTATAAAGTGCCACATGATAAGAAACAAGTTTAGAGTAGGCTAAAATTTGGATTTATTGGAGATAAGATAGGTGTGGGCACATGATTTTATGAATAGGTAATAGTTATTTTTACATGGTTGTGAGTAGAGGAATGTGAAGGCTATGATATGTGGTGATCTATGCACAAAAGTTTCTGAGCAAGAAAAAAACTTATGCATAGGAGTGTGAGAAACCTTCATGTAAAAGAGTGTGTAGGATTGAAAAATATGTGCAATAAAATAAGCAAGAAGCACATTTTACTATTTAATAGATATGAATGGATCATTCACCCTTTATTGAAGAGAAATGGTCTCTATTGTGATGGTACAGCTAAAGGAAATATACTTGAATTTATAGAGAGTTATACCACTTAGCTTGGTTTGTGTATTATCTAGCCTTAACCACTCAAAAAAATTTATGTATGCCATGGCATGTGCTTATGTCTATCACTTTAAATATATGATCCTTTTCTACACAACACAAATATTTAATATCCAAATCAAAAGGATGTTGTGTCACTATTGGATCAATAAGTGATAGAGTGTAAGGATCAAGAATTTCTACATTGAATAATGGGTGGATACCCAAGTATGGAGGTATATCAAGAATTAAGACACTCTCACCTGTCATGCAAAAAATTGTGTAAGGAAAATAGTGTAGAGGCTTGATATTCCTATGTATACCTTTAAAGTACTCCTAAAGATGCAACCAGATTTTATTACTAACTAAGAATGCATGGGGTGTGTGATGTGCATCATGGCACTCTTTGTCCTTTGCTTATGTGCAAGACAAAATACATTAAAACTAATGATGAGCATATTAGATGTGACACAATTTTTTTTGGCTTTATTATCTTCTAATTTTGTGTGTATGACTTAGTGATAACTAGTGCACAATATGAAATGTCTAAAGGTGATGCATGTTGAAACCTAACACATGTTTAGAATGGACTATGCCCCATAGAGCTATGAAGTGCTATGTTATAGGCATGTTGAAGACAAAGAAGATTTTCATCCAAGGTATGAGAATGCACATGATTGTAAATTTGTAGAAGATTAATAAGTGTGTAATTGAAAACTTTTATTTTATCCATCTATTGGTGGATGAAAGGTTATTTACTAGTCCAAATATGTTCCCAACTTTGTTCCCATCAAGTACCATAATAATTTCTAAAAATAACTCACAAAGTGCAGATATTTGTCAAAGATGATGGATGTTGGGGTCTAAATTAAACCCAAACATGGTTAAAGAAGGCCTATAAAGTGCCTTTTACATCAATGTATTTATTACAAGTGACCATGATAGACATCTTTGAAAACCTATCCACTATGAAAAACATAACATCATGTTGGCATTTAGTTGTAGGTAACCCAATCACAAAATCCATGTTGATAGATTCCCATGGTCTAGATGGAATTGGTAGAGTGGTGTAAAGTCCTAGCTTCTTATTTATGGGCTTGCCAATACAATAATAAATGCAAAAGTTGATGTGGAACTCCATGTCTATGTGCATATGTGACCAATATAAGTGTGACTACAATATGGCTAGACTTTGTCATGCCAAAGTGTCCTGATGTCTTAGCATAATAAACCTCCTAGATGAGTGGTTAGAAAGGTAGGACATTAGGAACACAAAGGTGAATGATCTTATAGAAAATATATTTAGACAAGTAAAAATATATAAATTGTTTACCTTTCATGAGGTTTTTTGTAATTGTCTATGAAGCCTTGATTAGTTGAGTAGAGGGATACTTAGTCTATAAAGTTATGGCCATGCATAACCAATGCTATGATGAGAATGTGAAGTGGTAGTTGGCTAAGGTAATATATTTACTTGTTGTCCTTCCATTTCTTGTGGTTGATCACAAGATGAAAATATTTTAGGTAAGTCATACATTTCATGTGACATGCATTCTTCAGCTTGCTTTGCACTTGTAGGAAATACAGTGCTTATGATCAAAATGAACAACTACCTCCTTCCTAGGAATTTAGTGATATCATTGTTTGATTTATTGAATAATAACATACAATTATTTTTAATAAATGGAGTATATTTTCACCATGTTTCCAATCATATCTAAGTGGTATGTGATACAATTTCCATGTTTCATGAGCACCACACCCAGTGAATAGTTAGATGCATCAGTGTAAATTTTGAAGGAGTGTACAATGCTAATTTTATTAATAACAAGAACTATGTATAGGTGTTGCTTGAGTGACTCAAAAGTGAATTATTATGTATGATTCCAATATAACATGTATTTTACATGAGTTACCTAGTTGAGTGACCAAGAGATGTGCAAGAAATAAAGGAAGAAACTACAATAGAAATTTGTGAGCCTAGGAAAAATACTTAATTCTATGTGATTATATAGAGTAGGATAATATTGGATTACTTTGATATTATATGGATCTATACATATTCTTATGAACTTAGGTACTGAATCTACACAACACGAAATGTACATTGCTATGTTATCATACAACTTGTGTTGATGCAAGTTATCCAAGATGCATATGACATATTCCATGTGCTCTTCCTAAGTCTAGATAAATATGAGAATTTCATTGAATTAGATGATGATGGTGATGAGAAAATGCCTAAGTAGATCATACATAGAGTCCATGAATGTGGCTAGTGCATTCATTAGGCCAAAAGGCATGACCAACCATTTATACAATCTTTCTCATGTATTGAATGCTATCTTCTAGATATATTCAAGATGGACTGGAACTTTATGTTATATTCACTTCAATTTTATCTTCATAAAGTATTGTGTACCATAAAGCTAGTCCATGAGGTGATCAATATATGGTAGTGGGTACTAATTATTCTCTATTATTTTGTTGAGTGAATGATAATCTAGGTAGAGATTCCATGACCCATACTTGTTAGGTGAAATAAATATCAAATTCCTATAAGGAGAAGATCTAGGCCTGATCTTGCCTTAATTGATGAGTTCTTGTATTTGATGTCAAAATTCATCATTCTCCTAAAAAAATCTATGATACAATAAGATATTAGAAAGGGGGTATCTAGGAAACCAATTATTGTAATGATTTATTGCATGATGTGTTAAAATGGCTTTAGGATCTATGGAGAATTCACTATACTACTCTAATAACCAGTTAAGTTGCTACTACTATGATGTTGATTGCATGGTACACATTACCAAAGCTTGATTTATCTTTTATGTGGGTGTGTTAGGATGAACCATGAGAAACATGAACTTTTACATGTGCAAGACAAGTTTTTGGCATTTTTTGGTTGAGACCAAGGTGATTTTGGTCATGGGAGTTGACTTAAAAAGGTTGTCAAAGTGATCTTACACATGAGTAGTCCAACCTTGTGAGTTGGCTTGATATGTAGCTTCATATTTAGCTTCATAGTCATACAAATATGGTATTCCCAACAAAATGTCATAGACTTCGAAAGGTGAGATGCCATATGTGACATCCTCCATAGGCTCATATTTGTATTGGAAAGTGAATTATCACTAGACCTATATATCTTTCACTTGTTAAAGCCACTCCAATGAATATGGCTTGGGATGTGCAATAGTGAAAAGACCAAGGCACCATGTTGTGGATTATGAAATGATATTATTAATACCACTATCAATGATGACATGAATATGTTGACCATTCACCCATGTGCTCCTTAGAGATGTTGATCATAATGGTGCTAATGCTTAGATAAGAGGTAAATATATCAATGTTATCCATTGGTGGAGGTCTTGATGTAGACTATCCAAGAAAGGATTGTTATGTACAACATTTAGAGTTGTCATTAGTGGATGAATGATGGCAATGAAAGCAATTTTCAATGAGCTTATTATTACCTTTGTTTGAGGTAGAAGGTGAAAGATCATTTTATTTATATGTAGTCTTCTTTAGATGCTCTCTTTTGTGAGAAGTGATTTGCTTCTACACAAAATTCTATGATGAGGAATTCTATTAGGGTTGACTTTGTGTGTAGTGTTGGATGAAGAGGTGAGACACTACTTCATCTTCACCTTGGCTTTGATCTTGGAAGTGTTGTCATATGATTGCCTTATAGTGTCAGAATTTAAGAATGCCATCTTCACACATATATAAGGTGAGTGTTTAATGATGTAGTTAAACACCTTATGTTGTTTTCTAAAGTTATCCTTTAGGTGTATAAAGTAGTCATGAAATGTGTTGGTATATTCTTCCATTGAATTTTTATTCTAATGTATTTATTAGAACTTTATGTATTCATCTTCAAAGTGATGAAGAGGGTAGTATTCTACTTTAGAATGTCGATAAAGGTCTTCAAAAAATTGATTGGAGCATAATTTTGTGCACATTGTAAATTGAAGATCTTCCACCATTAGACCACTAGAATGGACATATTAAATATGGATAAGGTGACATTCTCAACATCAGTTAAGCAATTGACTAAGAATTATGCTTTGAGTTGTTGAATCTAGGCATCCAATGCTTTGGCATGTATCTTACCTTCAAATATATAGATGTTGAGATTGAATTGTACTTTGAAGGTGGTTTTCTATTGAAACCACTATTAAAAATAATGTGAAGGTGTAGTGGAAGGAATTGGGTTGAGCTATATCATCAACTTATGGAATTGACCAAACATTTAATGTATTGTGCCTCTAGTTCATCGATAATAAACCTTTAAAAATTTGGGGCTACCTTAGGTTACTTTTGGGCATTAGCCATATTTATTTTTTTATGTCCTTATTTAGGTATGAAATAAAATTGATTGATATGACTTCTCTCTAGTTGTGTTACCATGTTTACATGCATAAAAGGGTAGAGTTACAATCTATGATACTAATGATCTACACCATGGGGCCTAGGACTAAGTGTGTAGGGAATAATATAGTTTAGTTGTGTAGAGTGAATATGTAGATATGTATTTTAATATAACAATCAATACACATTCAATGGAATGTAAGTCTTATGTTTATAGGAAATACAACCTCTATTCAATGTGAAAGAATAGGGAAAATGGTACAATGTGTGTGTTATAGAGTAGATATGTGGAACATGTTATCTTTTTTATGATTGTGTATTTCATTAAATTTTTTCCAGATGCATATGTTACATATTTATACACTAAGAATTCATGAGAAATTACAACTATTTTTTTTTAAAAAGAAGATGATTACAAGTCATTTCATCTTCCTTGTTGGCCGATAATTGAACTTATAGGATGGTGGTGACTAAAATTCCTACTGATAGATTCCTAACTTAAAAATGCTGCCTGACAAGCCACAATTTTGAAGTAGGCTGACACATGGATGTGTAATAAATAAGATAGGTATGGGAATGAGAATATATGAACATGTTCTATTGAGTTGTGCAAGGTTGTAAGCTAAAGAGTGTATAGGATATGATATGTGGTAATTGTTTATCTAAGTTTTTGCTAATTACATTCAGAAGAAAGAAGAAACTAAAGGTTAAGGTTAGGGATTTGATTGATACCCAGATTAAGTGTGCACCCTATCCAAGCATTATGGGAGCTCCTCTTTGGCTATGGAGGAAACACCTACAATAAGAAAAAAACTTAAACAAAGAGAATGTTAGAAAAATATATGGTGGACTACCAAGCTACGTGCTCGGTCCCAGAAGCGTAAAGCTCTATAAGGGATGACAGTCCACTATTTAATGAAAAGAGTGTTGTATAAAAAGAAATGATGAAAGACTAAGAAAGAGAAAAATAGATAACACGTACCTGTTCTCTGTAGTCAGTCTATCACAGTCACCGACATCAGTAGTACTACTGAGGTCAGTTTGGTCAACGATGCCAACGTCGGTTTTGTTACCGATGTTGGTAGGGGCAGTGAGCCTTAGACAGGGTTTGGAATATGTTTATGGTGGACAGAAGAGTTTGTGTAAATTTAAAGGTTTGTGCAGGGTTGTGAGAAAGTGAATAAGCTCTGAGGAAGGGAAAAAGGTAGAGATAGGTATGAAAAGAGGGTAAGAATAAGGGAAAGGCTTTTCAGCTTCTCCACAAAAGAAGTTAGGTTTCTCTCAACAGTTCTTAGAAATATCAAATGGAAACTAATTACCAATGTATTATAAAATACTAAAATGAGATAAAATACTTAACTCTTATTTGGTAAAGAACTAGAGGTGTCAGAATGTTTATTCTTGTTGTGGCTGATGTTGAGGTCCTCGTATAGTGTTTCAATCCAATGTTTAGAGTGACTTGTGCAGAGCTTCAGTAGCTAGGAGAGTGATAGTCAAATTTTGATGGTTGATCTTAGAGTGTGAGCATCTATTTGCAAAGAGGCTAGGGGATAGCTCAAATGTTAGAGCTTGAGTTATGTAACTGACATCAACGATCTCGCTGGCATTGGCCGACTGTTGATCGATGTTGGTGGAGAAAGAATGGGTAAAAGGGCTATTTTTAGCTCTTTGCCCATTTCTCCACTTGCCAAGTGCTTTTTCTATTGGAGAACAGTCAAAACACAAGTTTATAAGGCACGAGAGTTGGTTAGGAGGTTAGGATGGAGTGAGAATAGGTCATGGGTAGTTAGGATTTAGATGACCTAGTCTCAGGGTGACTCATAGGGTAAGAAATGGTCTTAGGGTGAGGTGTCCAAGGTGAGGTCATTAATTTAAAATAAGTAGTTTATTTTAAATTAATAAGGTGTGTAAGTGTTTAGAAGGGGACCAAGGGGGGGTTGACACAATATTGGTGTCTACATTTGCCCCTTTTTGTCTTGTGGTTTGTCTTGACGAACTGCAAGACAAAAATAGATGTAGGTTTCCCCAAGTATGGGATGAGGTATTCCTCCCTCAAAGTGGGAGTCGAGAAGGGAATTTGAAATTGAGTGCCAATTTGATAGGTAGTGGATGTGTAGGATGAGGTTGGAGTGTGAATGCTACAATAGTTGAGATTGCTCATATACCACTTCACTTGATAGGCAGTTCAAATTGTCATAGGCAAGGTCGAGGAGCACTAAAATTGAAGTAACCAGTCCCCAGCTTATTAGTGGTAGATGATTGGGTTAAATGATCAAAGTTGTATCTCTAATGGTTGATGAGGACTAAAATCAAAGTAACTGGTCCCCAGCTTATTAGTGGTAGCTAATTGGGTTAGATCGATCAAAGCTATAGCTCCAATGGGCATCATGTTCTAAGTATCCCAGGCTAGGAAGTGCTCTTGGAAAACACAAAAATGTCATAGATATTGAGGATCAACTTGGTCATGAGATAATAATAGGTGTGAGGGTCGTGGACAATTTGTTAACTATTTATGAGGTAGCATATGCAATCAAAACAACTAAGGCAAAGTTGTCTCGAAAGTGGTCATGGTCTGAGGAGATAGTCATGATCTCCAAGGTCATTAGTCAAGTCAGGCTGAGATATAAGTGATCTCAAGTGTTGTTTATTGTGGTTAGGGAGATATATGTGATCTCCAATGAGCCCCATGAGAAGTCCAAGGTGACTTACATCGTGTCAGGGCTAGATGTTTGGTCATGATTTTGGGTTGGTATAGATAGTTGGTCCATTAGGTAGATGGATGAACGTATGGCTGAGCTAACCTTAGAAGACCCCATGTCAACTGAGTGCTACCTACATAGCCCCTATTTTAAGGGCCTCAAGCCAATGTAGTTCTCCCCAAAAGGGAAGAAGAGGGTAGGTTATGGATTGGGTTTGACTAGGTTAAGTCATGGTTAAATGTTATATGGTTGGTCCATCAAGTAGACGAATGAATGAATGGCCAAGCTAACCTTAGAAGACCCCATGTTGACTGAGTGCTACCTACATAGCCCCTATTTTAAGGGCCTTAGGCCAATGTATTTCTCCCTAAAAGGGAAGAAGAGGGTAGGTTATGATTGGGTTTGACTAGGTTAAGTTATGGTTAAAGGTTATATGATTGGTCCATTAGGTAGACGAATGAATGAATGGCCGAGCTAACCTCAAAAGACCCCATGTAAATTAAGTGCTACCTACATAGCCCCTATTTTAAGGGCCTTAGGCCAATGTAGTTCTCCCAAAAAGGGAAGAAGAGTGAAAGAGGTTGATAGTTATTTTGGTTATGTTTTAAATGATGAGTGTATGATGATGTTATAGCCTTTTCCATATTGTGTGATGGTGTATGCTGTAACATAGGTTATGTTGTTTTTCATCCCTAGCAATTTTCCATATTGGTGATGGTGTATGCTAAAAATGAAATAAGTTTATTTATGCTTTAACAGGTTTCCATATTGGTGACGGTATATGCCTGACATAAATTGTGTTATGATGTTATAGCCTTTTCCATATTGTGTGATGGTGTATGCTGTAACATAGGTTATGTGGTTTTTTCATTCCTAACAATTTTCCATATTGGTGATAGATGTATGCTAAAAATGAAATGAGTTTATTATGCTTCAGTAGGTTTCCATATTGGTGATGGTATATGCTTGACATAAATTGTGTTTGGTTGATAGTTTCCATGTGTATTGTTTTCCATAGAAACTAATGTGAATGGGCTATGATAATTTATATAACACAAATTGGTATCTGCATTAAATAAATCATGATGTTATGTTAATGATTAGAAAATGTTTTGGTTGCATGTGATGAAGGTGGGTAAGAAATGAAAGGCGCATTGCTCTTTCATTGACAATGACCATAATGATAGCATAAATAGGGTTTTTGCAAACAAAAGTCCCATTCATGCATTACATCATTGACCATTGGTTTTTGTTAGAGAAGTATTCTAATCACTTGACATTAAGTGAGCTCAAAATCCCTTAGGTATTTTGGGGTAATAGGTTTGATTATGTGATATGTGAGGATAGCGTAACCCTTTTTAGTAGGGATAACTTTGCCCCTTTTATAGGTGACCCTAACAATGATTATAGGCAAGTCCATGACTTAATAGTTTGTCAGTCATTTTTTTTTGGTGGACTGATCAATGCGAGAAGTCTACTTGGGATGTTGTTTTGTTTTGTGGTCATGTGAAGCTGATCGATGCGGGAAGCTTCTAAGAGGGAGTGGTCTATGTTTTGCTTTGTAAGTTTAAATGTCTTTAAATAGTTATCCTTCAAGGGAGCAGTCTATTAATTATAGCAATAATGTAGCTGTCCTTTGAGGGAGCAGCCTACATTGATAGTTTATGACCTTTGAATATTTTGTTAGGTATCCCAGTTTTATGTTTTTAACTAAACTTTTAGTCATGGACTAGACTATAGAGGTTTAGGGGTTTCCCTTTTATTAGGATAAAGCATTATTGCTTAAAAAGGGGGTTAACTAATGTTTGTAGGGAAAAAGGGTTGAAAGGAATAGGAATGAGGATGACAGGGGTTGCTCAAGGGATGAGCTCAAGTTAAACATCAAGTGAATGATTACTTGGTTAATAGTAGAATGGTCATAGATGCAAGGCATTAAGGGGCTCAGGTTCTAACTGGCCTTTGAGAGAAGATAGATAATAAGTACTCGATCCATACTTGTGTAATATTATGTAAGGTCTGAGCCAATTAGGATCAAACTTGCCTCATTTGCTTCTTTCCATATTGGTCACGTGTTGGTTTTCTTTAAGGACAATATCTCTGATTTTGAAATCTCACTCTTTTAGATTTTTATTGTAGGCACATTTGATGTGATGTTGGATGTGAAGTAGGTTAGCATGTTGTTGGCATTTGATACAATGCCAAACATAGTTAATGCAGTCTTGGTTAAGAGTGGGCCAATAATAACCCAGGTAGAGGATGCGCTTGGCAACCAAGTTACCACTAAAATGTCCCCCACAAATCCCATCATGGACTTATTTGATGGCATGAGATGTCTCAGTGGTGGTTAGGCATCAGAGAAGGAGGCCATTGAAACCTCATTTGTAGAGAAGACCCCTTAGCATGGTGTATCAAGCAGTACTCTTGATAAAAGCTCGCCGTGCATTGCTAGAGAGGTTAGGAGGAATGATAGAATGAGTCAAGTAGTCAACAAGTTGTATATACCAAACATCATGTGGACTAGAGAGGTCAGTAGGAATTACCTCTGAAGATGTTGGTTGAGATGTGCCCAAGATAGCAATCTTGGGCTTTGGTGGTTGAGAAGGCTTGGTGAATGGATGTGTCGAAGGACTAAAAACCTACTCTTTTCCTTTATGCATTAGGGTTTGGGACCTGGTGGCCACATTAATGGTGTTGATTTCAAATAAAGGGGGAAAAGGTGGTAGAGGGACCATAATCTCATGTTGGGATCTTGATTTGATTGAGGAGGTTTGGGAGGCATGGGATGGTGTCAATAGTTTTTCAAAAGAATCCTCAACAAGAAGGGTGTCCTTTTCCAATGTTGGCGAATGACAACCTTAAGTGCACAATAATTATCAGTATCATGCCTAGGTGTACGATGATATGCACAGATTTTAGTGTCATCAAACTAAGATGGTTTTGGTTTGAGAGGTTGGTATAGCTTAATTGGTGGGAGAACAATGCTAGAAGACTACAACAATCAGTGTAACAGTGAAGCATAGGAACCCACTAATGGGTCTACGCTCTTTGTTGTAGTAGGGGTTGACAACTTCTATTTAGGAGTTTTAGGGGGAGTTTTTCATACTATCTTTTTAGTTGGTGGTGTGGCCATATGTGTAGATGGCACTTTTTTGGTGAGAGGTGTTGAATTTTTTGGAGGAAGTATGTTTTTGACGGGTAGAGGGAGTAATGGAGGTAGTTTGTTTTTGTGAGGTGTTGGAATTGGGAGCACTTCTATTAAAGTGGAAGGATGTGGACCTAAGATAGAGGGTAATGGTGAAGGTGGGGGAGTTCTTTAACGTGGTTTATTAGCCTTCTTTAGTTTGGTGTGAGGACCACTATTATGTGGGGCAAAGTTCAAATCTACCTTCACTTGTGGGTGAGTGAGGTTTGATATGGGGTGAACACTGAGAAATTTAATCTGTTTTAGCATGGTGGATGCTTATGAGGGTTTGGGTTTAGATATGGAAGGTTGAGATTTGGATAATTTAGAAGTGGAAGCCCAATCCTTGTTAGAAACTTTGGGGTGAATTATCGCAGAAGGGTTGGCAGTATAAGGTGAAGTGGAATGTGTAAGATAAGGAGCCTTAAGTCACTCCCATAACACCTCATGTTTTAGGTTCCTATAATAGAGGAATCATGAGTTGTCTACCAATTGAAATAAGGGTTTAGATGATGTCATGCAAGGTCTTACAGTCAATCTTTTGGAGGATTTACGTGGTTGTGAGAGTGGAAATGTGTTAGATGCAGTGATCTCAGGCCAAAAGTGAGAGAGAACCATCACTGGATCTTCCTCAGCCAAAGTGGGTGAGGTAGCAAGTTCTTCTCTTGGTAGAGAAGGGATTGGAGAATGTGGCTCTTCGAGAGGATAGAGCATAGGGATGATCATGCCTTCCATGTGTGGTCTAGGAGTGGGGAAATTATGATCCCCCATTGGTAATAAGAAGGATAAGGGTGGGGCCACTGGCATTGGTGCCATCAAAGCATCCTCCAATATGGGAGAGGTCAAAGTAGACTCTCCTACATGTGAAAGGGGTGGATGGAGGACTAATAGGAGAGGAAGGATCCTCTAAAGGGTAAAATAGAGGGATGATGGCCCCTTCTACATGAAGGCATGGGGTATGAATGGTAACTTCTTCCAATGGTAGAAGAAGAGGGAAGGTGGGGGCAAGAGGAACAGGTAATATAGGATCCTCACGAGGTAGAAGAATGGGTAGAGGAGGTGTTTGATGTCGTGGGGGTGATATGGGTAAAATAGACTCTTCTACCCATGATGGAGAAATGGGTTGACTAACCTCTTTAGATTGCGGGAGAGGTTAGTTAGGAATGAAAGGAAAGACTATGTGTATGTTGTGTTCTTGAGGGTCATCGGCCATGGTCTGAACATTTTTTTGATGTGGGGGATGGTTAGAAAATGGTTGCCTAAAGACATCCATGTTTTGGTTGGCCGACGCATTGGGGTTATCCAAAACAAGGTCCCCTTTGTCTAACATGTCTTGAACAATGTTTTTGAAGATTTTACAATTATTTGTGTCATGACCCTTGAAACGATGGTAGTTACAAAATTTGTTTTCCCTATACCATGTAGGGATGGCTTGTGAGGGGTCAAATTGGACTGGTCAAATTTGAGGAAGGTTAAGGACCCCTTGCTTTATTATTTTATCCAATACAGAAGCATATGATTCTCCTATTGGAGTGTATTGAAGCTGTACATACCATTGTTGGAATTGTCTTATGATGTTTTGTGAAGTAGAGGGTTTAGATTGGTTGGTTGTAGTAGAAGATGATGACCTAAGGACCATAGCATTTGTCGATCCCTTGGACTTGGAATGGGAAGAAGAAGGTTTGGAAGAAGAAGGGTCATTGGATTTTGCATTGGTATTTTTGCTACGCAATTTGAACCTATCTTCTTTGATTGCACGAATTTCAAGCTTTCAGGCCATGGTGAAAGCTTCATCAAATGTGAGAAAAGTTTGAACCCGCAGAGTAGATGAGATGTGCTTGGCACATGCTCTTGAAAAGAGCTCAATGAGCTTAGGTTGGGGTAGTGAGAATGAGAGTTGGTTAATCAAACCTCTCCAATGGGTCATGAAGTTAGCTATTGACTCATCCTCGAACTGTCTAATGGAATAAAGGTCTGTGATGGAGACCTTCTTGGTGATGTTGATTGAGAAATGGTTGAGGAATAGTTGAGTGAGTTGAGTGAAGGTGAAGAGAGAATGACTAGTAATAGAGCTATACCAGTCAAGGGTAGTGCCAAAAAGTGACATGGGGAATGTGTAAAGTAATAATGTGGTATGCCTAAATGCTTGTAGATGTTGTTGTGGGTCCTCTTTACTCTAAAAGTGAGTAAATTTTGGGAGTTTCCACTGGCTAGGGTATGGTCGAATAGGAACTGAAGGGTGGATAGGTTCATTGTAGATTTGTTCATACGAAAGAACACTCTTTGAACCTGAAATAGATGTCTCAAGGTTGGACATCTTATCTATCATCATCTTAATTAGATTGGTAGATGGATTGGCATAAGGGGCACCCCCTAAGTTATAAGGTACCTGGAAGGCATTGGGAGGGGTGTATGACATACTTGGTTGCATTTGTGTAGATGCAACATATTAATAGTTTGTCATAGGGGCTGATGTTAAGGCCAAGGGGACTTATGCCACAAAGTTGGAGGGCACAATTTGACTAGATGCCACCAAGGGTGGTTGAATGGTGGTGACACTGGTTAAAGGGTAAGTGGTCACTCTCGTGTTTATAGGTGCAAGAGTGGATGGGATAGAGACAATCAAGTTTTGGAAAGGTGTCGAACTTGGTTGAATTTTTTTTAATTGAGGAGGTACGAAAACCCTAATGGAGGTAGGGCTAAAAGGGATAGAAGGGGAGGCCAAATCTTGAACATTGGCCATGGTTGGGTTACTAGTCAAGGTAGTGGCCTGAGTGACCATAGGTTGGGTAGTAGATGCTGTTGATATCATTGCCACTTTAATCAAAGAAGTTGGCATCCCATAAATAGGGTTACCCGAAGGATCTCACGTTTGGATTCTAGCGAGATAATGTTGGAGATCCTTGACATTGTGGTCAAGGAATCTCTCAAATTCTTGATCCCCTTCAAGAAAAATAGGAAGTTGATCGGGGGTAGGTTGGATAGGAGTATGCTCGGTGTCTAAAGTATACTCCATTAGATGGCTTAGTACAAAGGGCGAAGGTGGGAGTGGTTGTTGACTTGCGTGGTCAATAAGGAATTTGGCTTGACTGTGTGTCAAGACCATGTAAGGTGAAATGGATTTAGGTTCTAAAAACTATGTGTTTCAGTTTCAAAAAACTAGAATTTGTGTTTAACAGCAAGAAAGTCAAGTTTTAAGCTTGCTATTTGGGAAGAAAATTTATTGACAGTGACCGATGTCAGTTGTTTAACTGATATCGGTTAGAAAATGTTGTCGAGGTCAGTTAATAAACTGATGTCGGTGAAGATTATATGCTAATGTCGGTGGAGAAACTGATGTCAATTTTTGTGTAATTCTAGAAACACAGAAAATTGATAGTTTTTAGAAGAAAAATAAATTCTGAGTTGTTTTAGACTTTAGAATGATGCAACCTTACTAGCTCAAACACTTAGATAAAAATAGCAAAATAGATGATTAGGTAAGCAACCTCTAAAATGTTAAATTCCTAGGAATAAATTTTAGAGTCGTGGTGGCTTATGCCTTAATAGAATATGTTTGGAAATGGGCTTGTAGAATAGGGCCTAAAAGAGGAATTCTATGGCTGGTTTTAGGTTAGTTATGGTGCTCAAAATATTTGTGTTAGGTTCAATATGTGGCCTGGTGCTAGGGCTTGCTCCCTTCACTTCACGAACCTAGAGCCGAGCTGGGCCACTTAGCCAAAATATACTTTGCCTATAGTTTATACTCTGCCAGAGAATAGAGTGGGTCCTCCTCTTGGTGGTGAAATCCAAGTAAGATCACCAGGTGGGGTAAGGTATCTGCTAGGTGATGAAATCTTAGACGGGCCTTGTCTCAAGTAAGTTTATATGTTTAATTTGATGGTGATTGTGGTTTGGTTGTGTAACATTTGTGCACTATGATTTATTCATAATGCTTTAATTACTAAGTGGGCTAAATATGCATTCAAGCAAGAATGAAATGCAATAGTTTTTAACCCAAATTGAAATATGTTGTTCAAATGCAAACAATTGGAGAAGAGGTTAAGATTACGAATTTTTCATACTCTATGATGCAAGGAAGAAGTGATAAGAAGAAAAAGAAATGTTCTTTTTAACTTTTGCTAATGATTTCCTTTTCGAAATAAAAAGATAGAAGAGAGGATGCAAGAAGAGGATATTTTTCTAATGCACCTATATGAAAGTTTACTTTTCTAAAAAGAAGAAGAATGAACCCAAGGAAAATTCTAGGGGTCCCATCGAGCATGCCAGAATGTTTCTCTAAGTTTTTGCTAATTACATTCAGAAGAAAGAAGAAACTAAAGGTTAAGGTTAGGGATTTGATTGATACCCGAATTAAGTACGCACCATATCCAAGCATTGTGGGAGCTCCTCTTTGGTTGTGGAGGAAACACCTGTAATAAGAAAAAAACTTAAACAAAGAGAATGTTAGAAGAAGATATGGTGGACTACCAAGCTACGCGCTCAGTCTCAAAAGCGTAAAGCTCTGTAAGGGATGACAGTCCACTATTTAACAAAAAGAGTGTTGTATAAAAAGAAATGATGAAAGACTAAGAAAGAGAAAAATAGATAATGCATACCTATTCTTTGCAGTCAGTCTGTCATAGTTGCCAATGTCGGTAGTCTTACCGAGGTCAATTTGGTCAATGATGCTGACATCGGTTTTGTTACCAATGTCAGTAGGGGCAATGGGCCTTGGATGAGTTTTGGAATATGTCTATGGTTGACAGAAGAGTCTATGTAAATTTAAAGGTTTGTGCAAGGTTGTGAGAAAGTGAATAAGCTCTGAAGAAGGGCAAAAGGTAGAGATAGGTATGAAAAGAGGGTAAGAATAAGGGGAAGGCTTTTCAGCCTCTCCACAAAAGAAGTCAGGTTTCTCTCAATAGTTCTTAGAAATATCAAATGGAAACTAATTACCAATGTATTATAAAATATTGAAATGAGACAAAATACTTAACTCTTATTCGATAAAGAACTAGAGGTGTCAGAATGCTTATTCTTTTTGTGGCTGATGTTGAGGTCCTCATACAGTGTTTCAATCCAATGTTTAGAGTGACTTGTGTAGAGCTTCAGTAGCCAGGAGAGCGATAGTCAAATTTTGATGCTTGGTCTCAGAGTGTGCACGTTGATCTACAAAGAGGTTGGGGGTAGCTCAAATGTTAGATCTCAAGTTATATAACTGACAT
The DNA here is from genome assembly GCA_037957365.1 of Torreya grandis. Classification (NCBI taxonomy): domain Eukaryota; kingdom Viridiplantae; phylum Streptophyta; class Pinopsida; order Cupressales; family Taxaceae; genus Torreya; species Torreya grandis. The sequence goes on from JARHVA010000565.1 coordinate 930,165, forward strand.
CGGCGATCCCACTGGCATCAGCTGACCATTGATTGACTTCAGTGGAGAAAGAATGGGTAAAAGGACTATTTTTAACTCTTTGCCCATTTCTCCACCTACCAAGTGCTTTTTCCATTGGAGAACGGTCAAAACATGGGTTTATAAGGCATGAGAGTTAGTTAGGAGGTTGGGATGGAGTGAGAATAGGTCATGGGTAGTTAGGATTTAGATGACCTAGTCTCAGGGTGACTCATAGGGTAAGAAATGGTCTTAGGGTGAGGTGTCCAAGGTGAGGTGTCTAGGTGAGGTGTCCAAGGTGAGGTCATTAATTTAAAATAAGTAGTTTATTTTATATTAATAAGGTGTGTAAGTGTTTAGATGGGGACCAAGGGGGGGTTGACACAATATTGGTGTCTACAGTAATCTATGCATGGAATTTTAAAATTAAGCATGATACATGTGCAAGAGTGAGAATAATGTTTGTTCATAGGAGTGATTAGGATTATGTAGGAGGTGCGAACTATGTGTAGGAAAAAAATGAGAAACATATTATACTGCATAAGAGCTACACATAGATAATTGATCCTTTTAAGAAGATAAATGGTCTCTATAGTATTAGTGTGTAGCTGAGGGAATTTTACTTGGAATTACTGAGAGTTTTAATAAGCTTAGTTAATGTATTGTCCAACTTAAACAACTCAAAAAAATTTATGTGTTCCATGTCATGTTTATGTATATATCACTTCAATGATCTAATCCTTCTTTATAGGATGCAAATGTTCAGGATCTAATCATAAGAATGTTATGTTATTATTGGCTTAAGAAGTGATAGAGTGTAAGGCTTAAAAATTTCCACTTGAAGACTAGGTACATGCCCAAGTACAAAAGTAGATCAATAATGAAGGCATTCTCACTAATTGTGCACATAATGGTGTAAGGACCATAGTGCATAGGCTTAAGCTTCCTATGTGGACCTTTAAATCACTCCTTTTAAATATGAAACAAGAATTTATTACCAAATCAAAATGTATGAGGTGTGTAACGTGCATCATGGTGATCTTTGTAATTTGTTTATGTTCAAGAGAGAATCTACTAAAATCACTGATGAACATATTAGATGTGATACAAATAATTTTCACCTTTGTCTACTTCTCGTTCATGTTTACACAACTTAGTGTTGGATGGTTTGTGATATGAAATGTCTAGAGGTGCTACATATTGGAACCCAAGACATTTTTGAAATAGACTATGTCATATAAAGATATGTTGTAGGAATGTTGAATGTAAATAAGATTTTCATCCCAAGTGAAAACATGATGATGATTATACATTCATTAAATATGAACAAGTGTGTGATTGACAAATTCTATTTTTCCATCTATTTGTGGTTGAAAGGTTATCGATCGATACACCTATGTTCCCATCAATTACCAAAAATGACTCATAAAGTGTGGATTTCGGTTAGAGATGATGGATATTAGGAGTCCATAGTTAACCTAAACATGATTGAAGAAGGCCTATGTAGTTCCAATTATGTCAATGTCTTTCTTACAAGTGACCTTGATAACCATATTTGAAAACCTACACACTATGACAAACACAACATCATGTAGGCATTTAGTCATAGGTAACCCATTCATGAAATCCATGCTAATAGATTCCCATGGTCTAGATGGAACTAGTAGAGGGGTTTGAAGCCTTGGATTTACTATTTGTGGGATTGGTGATGGAACAAAAAATGAAAGACTTGATGTGATGCTCAAATTTTATGCACATGTGCAACAAGTAGAAGTTAGACTACAATACATCTAGATTATTTGGAACTTGTTTACCTTGTGTAAGGCTAGTATGAGTATCTATGAAATCTTGATCATTTGAGTACATGGTTACCAAGGCTATAAAGTTGTGGCTACATGTATCCAACACTATGATGAATGTGTAAACCAATGATTGGATAAGGAAATATGTTGCCTTATCTTTTTATTTCTTATGCTTGATCATGATATGGAACTATTTTAGGTAAGCCATTCATTTCATGTAACTCACATTCCCTAGCTTGTTTTGAATCTACAAGAACTGATGTGGCTTATAATTGAAATTAACAACTATCTCATTCCCTCGATTTTAGTGATGTCATTACTTGATTGATTAGACAATATCCTACACTTATGTTTCATAGGTGGATTACCTTTAGATTGTGTCACTAAGAATCTTTAAGTGGTATGCGAATAAATGTCCATGTTGTGTGATCACTGCACCTAATTCATAATCAGATGCATTAATGTGAATTTTGAATGAATGTGTAATGTCAAGCATAGTAAGAATAGGCAATACACATAGGTGTTGTTTGATTGCCTCAAAATTGTGTTCTTGTGCATGAGTCTAATCAAACTTATCTTTTGTACATGTTCTTTTGTTAGGCAACCAAAATATGTGTGAAAAAACAAGGACAAACCTAAAATATAATTTAGAAATCCAAATAAAACTCCTCAATTTTATGATATTACATAGAGTAGGCTATTATTTGATTAGTTTGATCTTTTTTATATCTACACAGATTCCTATGTGGTTAATGATGTAACATAGGTACTAAATCTATGAAATCACAAATGTCCACTTTGCTAGGTTGGCCTACAACTTATTTTGATGCAATGTTTATAATATGCATGTGACATGTTCCATGTGGTCCTCCAAAGACTTACTAAAGATGAGAATGTCATCCAAGTAGACGATGACAAAGGAGTTGAGAAAATCCCTCTGTAGATTATCCATCAAGCACATGAATGTGGTTGGTACATTGGTTTGGCTAAAAGACATGACCAATCATTAATAAAACTATTTCCATGTTTTCAATTTTATCTTATATATGGCTTTAGGGTTTATTTGTACCTAATGGTAACTTGACTTCAAGTTGATCTTGGTGAAGTATTGTATACCTTGGAGTTGGTCTAAAAGGTCATCAATGTATGGTAGTGGGTACTAATTTTTCACTATTATTTTTTTGAGTGCATGATAATATATGTAGAGGCACCATGAGTCATCCTTCTTGGGTGAAAGGAATATCAAACTCCCATAAGGAGAAGAACTAGGCTGGATCTTACCTTGATCAAGGAACTCTTGTATTTGACACTAGACTTCATCATTCTACCAAATTGATTTATGATATAGTGCACTATTTGGAAGGGGGGATCTATGAACCAAATCAATGCAACATTTTATTATGTAGTTTGTTGGAATGAATTAAGGATATATGAAGACTTTTATATGTTTTTCTAATAACTTTTTGAGTTGTTTTTACTACAATGTTGTTTGTGTTGTGTGCATTGTTTAATCTTGATTTGTTTTCTATATAGGTGTGTCAAGACAAACCATGAGCAACACAATATTTTGTGCATATGAGACAAGTTTATGGAATTACTTGGTAGAGGACAATGTGATTTTAGTCATGACATCTAAATTAAATAGGTTATATAATAAATCTTGTACACAAATAGTCCAACATTATGTCTTGCCTTGATATGTAGATTCATAGTCATACAAATATGGTCTTCACAACAAGATGTTGTAGACATCCAAAGGTTTGATGTCACAAGTTAACATCCTCCATAGGTTTGAATTCTTATTATAAAGTGAATTGTCATCAATACTTTATATATTTCCGTTACTAAATCTACCATAGTGAATATGGCCTTGGATGTGAAATAGTGGCAAGACTAAGACACTGTGCTATGGATTGAATAATGATGTTCTTTTGACTACCACTATTAATGATGACATTAAGAGGTCAAACCTTCACCTAAAACTTGGTGTGAAAGAGATGCTCATTATCCTTAGAGATTTAAATCACAATGGTGTTAGTTCATAGATAAGAGGCATCTAGATCAGAGTTATTTATTGGTGAAGGTGCTCATGAAGACTATGTGAGTAAGGATTGCTACACACAACATTCATAGTTTTCATGTGTGTATGAGAGATAGATATGAAACCATTTATGAATATAATTATTCTTACCTTTGTTTTAGGTAGAAGGTGTAAGAGCCTTCAAGTTCTCTACTATCTTATTTTGTAGCTCTCCTTTGTAAGAAGTGATCTACTTCTATGTAGAAGGCTATGTTGAGTAATTATATGAGGGCTAACTCTTACATATGGTGTTGGATGAAGAGGTGGAATAATACTTCATATTCATATTGGGTTTAATCTTGGTAGCATTGTGATAGGATTATCCCTAAGTGCCATATTTCAGAAATTCCATCTTCACACATATATAAGATGAGAGTACATAGATGTAATTTAACACCTTTTGTCATTCACTTAATTTTACTTGCATCACACAAAGTAGTCATGGAATTTGTTGGTGTGGTCTTTCACTGATTGATCCTTGCATTGATGGAGTTTTTAGAACTTGATGTTTTCATCTAGAAAGTGATGAAGATGGTATAATTCCTCCTTCAACAAGTCAATAAAGGTCTTACAAGACTCAATTGGAACACAATATTGTGCATACTATACATTGAATATCTCCCACTAGTGGACCACCAAAATGGAAATATTCAATACAATGAAAGTGATCTTATCAACATTAATGAAATGATTGACTAAGAAGTACACCTAAAGTTATCAAATATAGGCATACAATGATTTGGAATTGATATTTACTTTGAATAGAGATATGTCAAGATTGACTTGTACTTTTTAGGGTTTTTTTATGAATATTGTATTGAGTGTACTATGAAAGTGTAGTGGAAAGCACTAGGTTGAGCGATATCATAAAATTAAATAATTAGACAAATTTTTTGGTGAAATGTGTATACACACAATAATTTTAAACTTTATCAATTATTTATGTTTTCTCTCTTGAAGGAACCCATTGAGACTCAATTTCTCTGAGTGCACACCTTAAAGGTTACACTAAGAAAGGAGTAGGCAGAACATTGGTGCTTCACAAGTTTTTTGTTCTCTATACCACCTCTTAAAACCAACATAAACCTTTCCTATATGTTTCCATAAAATTTTACACCTACCTTACAGACTTTTACAAGTAAATCACCACCTTAGATAGCCCTTACATAAACAAAAACCTCTTTTTGTCACCCATCAAACACAGTCAAATGGGTTGACTTTATTCTTAAAAATGAGCATGTTACAGGACTAAGCTAACCTAACTAACTTAATCCAGAACTTAATTGATTTGTTTATTAAAAAATTAGGTTTAATATGTTATATAAAACTTCATAAGGGTTTAGGGTTAGATCTAGCTATATAAACACATTCTTTTAACCATTTTTATTAGAGAGATAGAGATAATCATTCATTTAAATTTTTTTACAATATGCTCTTGCACCATTATACTTGAGGAGTCATTGCTTAGGGTTTTAAAATTGAAGAGAAAAATATTTTATTTTGGAAATATCTTGGATGCATAGGAGAAGGCCTATATCTTGGATCTGACCTATCTTTTTGATCCTTATGAACCATAACAACCTCTTGCAAAACCCCATTGGCTAAGGGCGAGATTGAGCCTCGATGGGTTCATCTTCAAGGTAAGTATTTGTAACTCTTATTAGTATATTTATTAGATATAATTAGCATAATTAATGGATTATAAAATTATTTATCTCTCCATGCATTAGGACTACCTCTATATTAATTTGATTAGAGTTATTCTTTGCATGTTTATTATCCCCATTTGTGCCACATGATTTGGTAAACACTAGATTATATTTAATTTACTTTGTCATTTAATTTGTTAGAAACCATATGAACTAGATAGGATTATTGTGTGGTATTAATTTAATAGAGGATTTGGAACCCTCTCTAGTGATATTGTGTGATAAGAAACCCCTTAATTAGGTCTAGTAGATCCATATTGTTCATGACCCCAATTGTCTAAATGTACCAACAAGTAAAAGGGATAGTGTGATTTATATTATCTAAGATAGGATTGATTTTTAGATAAACATCACTTTCCATTGTCATACATGTTTTGCCTATAGTGCATACAAAATAGGACTTTGAAATTTTAGGGCTACCTTATGTTGCTTCTAGGTGTCAGTTATCTTGTTTTTGATATGACAATTTCTAGATTATATGAAACAAAATTGACTGATAAGGCTTATCTCTATATTTACTATTTTCACCAAATATTTCACCCTAGAGGAGGGTGTTCAAGCCTCCTCTATATTTAGAAATAGAGGAATACTAATAGGTATATGGGTTTACCTATAGTAAAAGTAGACATCTAGGTTTAAGGGCTAACTCCTTGAATATGCCTTGAAGTACTTATCACCTACTTAAATAATTTATTATGGTAAAAGAGATATAAGTTTTCATGAACAGAAACTAATATAATGGGTTGATACACCATAAGGATTTATACAATACCATCATACTTCTTTCACTAAGAAACAAGACCTATAAACTAACTTCAAAGTCTTAAGAGGTTCTAACATAAGTGTTTCAACATAGAGGTGATATGAATGAGATAACACAAGGTAAGTAAATAAGTGGGCATATTTCACACTAAAAGAACACTTTTACACTTGAAATGATTATAACACATGAGATATACTCTATATGACATGTTAGAATAGGAACTCTTGTATAAACATGAGAGGATAAGGAGAAACAAGGATAACATATTATCACTTAACATCACCATGCATCACTTTGCACACTTATTCAAAATGTTCATGAACTCAAAACTAGATTTAATTTTTTTTAAAATTCAATGTAAAACATCAATCTTTCAAGGCTTCACCATACATGGAGTGGAATTTTTTACAAGAGACAAAATGACTACTACTTATAAAATTAGAGAAAGAAGAGAAGAGAATGAAGTCCAAGAGTCACTAGAACATGTTTCAAGCTAATAAAATGAGTTACATATTCATGAGGATGAAGTTTGAGATATACCATGCAAGGTCTCATAGGAAAAATGTCCTTGAAAGGCATGAAACTCCTAAAATGTTGTGTAGGACTCTTCATTTGCATGTTTAAAAATTGTCTTCATCATTTGGCCTTCTACAAGTGCTTCACAATATACTAGGGAAACATATAATTACTGAAATGAGATGGAAGGGCTATAAACAACTCCCAACATGCATTGGTTGTGTCCCTAGTCACCAAGATTCTTGTGGACATGAGTTATCACTGCCTGTAATCATAATCAATCCTCTTTCACTCAACTTTCAAACTTGGCACCAAGGTTTCCTTTAGTTTTCCAATACAATCCATAAAAATGACTGTATGACACTTTTAAAGATCCCTCATGGTCTTATATTGTTTAGACAGACCTTAAAAGGCCTCCCACTAAGATTTTTCACCTTCTCACTTGCTTGTTCACTATGCCAATTTGGAATGGATGATATGGAGGTACTTGTAGAGGCACTTTTGATATTTTCCAATGAAATAAATAAATATGATAAGTTGTATCAATTACTAATCTATCTCACAAAATTATTTTCACCTCTTGAAACTCTCTTGAACTTGCAAAATACATAAATCTATTAAGAAAATCCATCTAGCACCATGTCCATACAAATAAGGTATAACTCAACTTGGTGGGAAGGAGATCTGGGGAGTTGTCTACAATCTCAAATTCATTTCCTAATCAAACTAGCCCTCCTAGATGCCATTCGTTCTTCATTTTCCAAATCAGGTCCTTGGAAAGGGGTTGAGAGGGGTTTAGGGGGTTTTCAACCTTAAGGTTTTTTTAAAAAGTTTTGATGCTTAAATTATGAAAAAATTACACAAGGTATTTTTTCAATACCTCCTTTAACATCCCTCACCTCCTTAGACTCCCATGATATGCCTCCATGCAATTGTGAGCTCTCAAACTCATCTTATTAAGCTTCTTTCTCCATTCTGTGTAGGCATAAATTGGTCTGAGCCAAGAAATGGATTACCTATGGTCTCCTCTACATTAAAAAATTTAAAACATACCTTATGAATCCCCATGTAAGTGTTCCAATGCTTTGTAATGTTCCTCTAACTCTAGAAATGGTATTGGCCCCCTTTTGGGTTTTAGACCTAGACTAAGCCTAATAGGCTTAGTTTATGTTTTGATCCTCAACACCACCTCTATGTTGTTGATCATAGATGTAGGATTTTTTATAGGTTTATATATGTATAATAACACTATGGAAACCATAATTCATCACACTTAAGACCCCTAATGCATCCTTTCATCATATACTCCCCAAGTCTACAATTTTCATATTTTCTGGAATACCCTCTATCTGAGATAGAATAACAGGTATCTCCCATATATTTTCATGATAATTGAAGGTATGTGTGTATCAATAAAGTAATGAGGGTAATATTTACCCATTTATAGGATTAGGTCACACTCATAACACCTTCAATCTTCATGAAACCCTAGATAAACTTCTTGATCTTACTGACTGTGCAACGTTACAAATATGGACTATAGTGTGCTTAAAACCCACTCTATGATTTGTGTCCTATATTTAACATCTTATGAGGATGAAATAATAATATTTAAGGTATTCACAATGTTTTAAAATTATCCACCATCCATATTGGCTCCTTCAATGCATACCCTACTCAACTAGACCTAACTATGTTTTACCTTAGAAAAAGGGATCTACTTGTAGGTGAAATTGTGTTTAGAATTGTATCCATGTCATAAGACCTCATTTGGATATTTGAGATCACTTAATATTGGTTTGAACTCAGACCAATGTAATTTTAAGTTTTCCAATGCCCAACATTTTTGTTTACACCTACTATCACACTCTACTTAGACTTTAGGTGAGTATTTTGTGACCAAAGGGAACCTATAGGTGATGGTTTACACCAAGTATGAATATGAACCCCTTTTATTGTATTATAAGGACTCATAGTTTAATTTTTATTCACAAATATTAATATATCTAAAGTTTAAGATTCCATTTAATATAACTCATTGGAAAGCTATTTGGACTTACAACACTCCAGAGAATAATTGCATTCTATAGTGTAAGAATGCATGGAATGGGAATCATATATCATCATACCCCTCTAACCAAATAATCCTATATTAAGAAAAAAACTAAATTTTCACCTATAACACATGATGAAAATAATATACCAATTAAAACCTAAAGGTGTGTCATTATAAAAAAAGGTCAAAATATGGACTAGGTGTCTATTCAGAGGGATTAAGGTAACTTATCCCTGAACTTAGCTCTTCAAATATGAACGTGGATTCTCAACTATAACTACCAATAAATGAATTAAAACATGATTGTAATTATATTATATAACTCCACACACTTAATTAATGTATCAAAACCTATTAAACTCCTCCATGAAACACTTCTAGTTCTTTATGTAAGGCCACTTAAAGGTGGACACACAGTATACAAGGTAGTGAGGATTAGAACATGGACTGTGCATATGATGTATGCTTATTTAACTAGATATATACCTTCATATCAATCATACAAATAATATTCAAAATATTTAGGGTCATTCAAACAAGTCACATGCCCTATCTCAACGTGGTTATCTTTTGAGGACACTTGTAAATGTACTTCATAGTTATAGACAAGTCAATGGAAGCATGATGTACTACTGTGTGCCTTATGAAATAATTTCATGATCATTATTAGGGATATTGTCAATATAAATTGAAATTATAATCTTATTGAAACTTCAAATCAATCTAATTTTAATTTTAATTATGATTAGCCAAGTTGTGGGAATCTTTTAGATGCACATTAATGTGTAGGACTATGTATGGAGTTCAACAAGTTATCACAGTCAGTCACATGGAATTCAAAGGGATTGGCTTGATTTTTAATATTTTAAGAATGTTTTAATCACTTTAAAACCCCTGATTACATTTCCAGAAACATTTTACAAGCTTCATACACCTTGTTCAATTGACTGTATATGACAATTATGTAAAGAGTTGACTACATTCTATGTTTCTTGACTGTAACTCCATGTAAGACCCTTTGGGATTGAGATTATAAGGAAAGGGGTGAAAAAATTAATATAAAACATGAGATAAAACATATCACCATAATCTTGAGCCACCACAAGGACATGAAAACTCCACCGATGGTGAAAATCTATCTGCAACACAACAAGGTGTCCTTACCTATAACTTGAGATGTTTGACTTATAAACTAAAATAAAAACATAAAACCAAAGATGAAAATAATTATATAATGAATTATATGACATATGGAATAAATCACAATATTTTAATTATATGGACCTATTTATACAAGAGGAAAACCTAGAGGGTGTGGGAAATAGCATGTGAAAATAGATAGTCAACTTATAAAGGATGGTTAATAAATCACAAGTGACCAATACTATAAATTATACCATTAAATGTAATTTTAATAAGTTTAATAACACCCCAAAATATCATTTTATTCAAAACCTCTTCTACTAGTCATATGAAGAAGAAACCTATTGACTAGTTTTATATGTCTAGTAGAGTGATGGAGGAAAAACATGGTATTTAAATTTTTTTGAGAATTAAAAATATGGAAAATAATTTAAATGAGTTAAAATATCTTTATTATACTTTATAAAATCTTTTCCCATGTTCCAATCTACTCTATAGGCCGTACAACTTCCAAAACTCCTTTTCTACTTGTTTTCTTGATTTTAGTTAACACCTATAATATTTTCAATTATAAACTGACATATCTGATAGGTAATGACATTAATGAAATTTTAATGGATTTTTCAACACTTTGATACTTTTTAAAACCTTATCACCTTCATAAATGACCATAATATGCACTTTAAGTGATATGGAATGACTTAGGAAAGAAAATGACAATGATCGAGGTGATGAAAAATTAAATAAAATAAAATATGACCATGAAACACCCTATAGGACCCTAATATACCAATATAAAATCTTTTTATGATAGGTGATTGACCTATTTTGGCTTGTGGTCAAAATAGTGAACATTTTTGGTAATTTATAGGGTTGGTATGCTTGTTATGGCCAAGATCAGTAGCCTTTTCCTATCAATTGGGAAATGGATTCACTTAGGAATTTATATGAAATTAAAATTTAATTTTAAAATATACCAAAAAATATAAAACCAACAAGAGACAACACACAAGATAATAAACTAAGCAAACACAGACTTGTGTTTCATGAGCACTTATGTAACACACACACAAACCAAAAAAACTAACTCAAACACAAAATAACCTAAAATAAACACTTCCTATAGGATCAAAGGTGAATTTTGAAACTTTTATACTTTATGAAATTAATTATTAAATGAATCATATAGCCTTTTGACCCTTGGCATTGATGCCTCCATCTTCTTCATGAAACTTGCCAACCTCATTGACGTGATGTTTAATGAAATAAAACTAGATACAACTAGATCAAATATGGAAATTAAATATTATTACATACAAATAGACTCAAATTTATCATAGGACTCCTTAACTATAATCTCCAATGGTGGTTCAACAAGACATTATTTTTTAGTTTCCATGGTGTTCTCAATAAAATTAGGTTTCCTTTCAATTGTAAGTTCTTCAAGCTCATTAAAGAGCTCTGCATAGTCAACCTAATCTTGTTAACTTTCATCCATGGAAAAATCTTTCTCCATCTTCTTATATACTTGGTACTCAACTTTTAAAAGTTTCTCAAGCTCTTAAAAGAGTTACATTTGATGTTGCCAACCATCCTTACTCTCCTTGTCATTTAGAACCACCACCTCTTCAACTTTATCTTCTTGATGTATGAGGTCATCAAGATGATCTTATTTATGCTCCAATGCATCTGAGGGTTTTTCAACATTAGACTGAGATATGGAGTATTATTCAAGGACTACATATTTTACCTTGGTTGCATGAGACTCTTTTAGGATTGCAATTTATTGAGGAATGACTTTAAGTTCACCTTCATTCTTGATAGCACTCTTAGCTTCATGCTTGATATGATCCTCAAAAACATCATGATCAAGTGTGTACTTATTAGGAGAAGAAATTGAATCACTTATCTACCCAAAATCTTGGTTTATGGCATGAAACTTCTACCATAGGTCTTCATCTTCATGATTATCATGCTCAAGAACTCTTTCATCATAGACAATAAATATAGGATCCTTGACAAACACTTCTTTTTTTATGTTTTCATCAAATTATTAACAGATTATGCAATAGGATATTCAACGTCTTTATCCTCATTCAATAAGGCAAAGTTACATTTTTTTCACCAAGGGGAGCCCTTATGGTGATCTCCTCTTTATAGTTATTCATGACATCTTCTTGGTCAACTATGTCTTGAGTTTGTTCTTCTTCACTTGATTCCCTTAAAATGAGCTCTTTTTCAAGAAGGGGTGAGGTGGTGGGTTTATGGATAGGATCATGAGTTAGAGGTGAGGAATGAGGTGTTATAGAGGGCTTATGAATATATTTAGGAAAGAGGAATTCACTATTAAGCTCATAGGGAAGTGATAATTTGGGTTGGTTAAAGGGAAAAAAACCTAATTCAACAGAAGTTACACCTTTCCAATAGCCTCCTTAAGTCTCTTCAATAGTATCATGTTTATTATTAAGCTCTTTGTCTTCACACATATTTATCCTATCTATTAAGCATTGAAGTAACTTATTTTCTAAGTCTGGCTATTCTTTGATACCCCATTAATTTCCCTCTTTCCCTTTAACTATATCTAACACATGCATACAACTTTGGGAAATACCTCTTAATTATTCCATCATATGGCTAGGGAGCACATAAAACTCTTTATCCCATGTACTCATATTATCTTCATTATCTAGAATATCTGGTAGGAGTGATAAGAAGTATTTGACATTGGATGGGGAGGAGGAAGAGGGAAATGATGGGGATTTAGGATATCTCTATATTTTTGGATTTGAGTTTCTAAGAATTCATACCTTATTTTATAGTATCTTTATGTACAATCAATGGAATCATTTAATTATTCATTACAAGATTGATAATAATCCTCTTGAGGTTGATAGACACTATGGTATGATTGGTAAGGGTCATATTGGGATTGATAGGAAGACACTTAATGATAGGTTTCTTGATAGCCTTCCTCATAGGTCTGTCCAAAAACATGATGTATATATGGAGAAGGAAATGGATGACCATGGGGCTACCTTGGCTCATAGGATTGATAGCCATTATGATAGGATTGCTAAAGAGTATATTGTGGTTCATAACAATGTTAATAGGGAGGTTTATAGTAGGGATAGTCACCATATCTATTCATATAAACCTCATAGTTCAAAGAAAACATAATAACTAATCAAAATATTAATAATAGATACATAAACTTCTTATAAATATAATATTTCATTATAAGTTGCCATTGGTGTTATCTTGCTTACTTCCAAAAGTTGGTTAGAGGAAAGACACACCAATAATATTTCCACTCTCTTAGACCTTGGTCTTATCAGGCATGCTAAAAATATTGGCACAAAATCTTTCACCCTAGAAGAGGGTGCTCAAGCCTCCTCCAAATTTGGGCAACATGGGAATACTTCTAGGTATGTGGGTTTGCTTATAGTATAATTAGACCTCTAGGTTTAAGGGTTATCTCCTTAAATATGGCTTGAAGTGATTATTACCTACTTAAATAATTGCTTGTGGGAAAAGAGATAGAAGTTTTCATGAAAATAAAATACTCTAAGTGGGTGATACACCATAAGTATTTCCACAAGACCATCATACTTATTTCACTAATAAATAGGACCTACAAACCAGCTTCAAAGTCCTAAGAGGTTCTAACATAAGTGTTTCAACATAGAGGTGATATGCATATGACAATACAAGGTAAATGAACTAGAGGATAGACACACTCTAAGAACAATTGTAAACTTTAAAGGAGTCTAAAAAACTAGCTACACTCTATATGTCCTTTTATAATAGGAACTCTTGCATTAACATGAAAGGATAAAGAGAAGCAAGGATATAATATTATCACTTAACATCACCATACATCACTTTGAACACTTATAAAAATATTCATGAACTAAAAAATAGACTAAATTTATTATTAAAATATAAATTACAACATAAATCCAATAGGGCTTCACCATACATGGAGTGAAATTTTTTATAAGAGCTAACATGGCTACTAATTATAGAACTAGGGAGAGACGAGAAGAGAATGAAGTCTAAGAGTCACTAAAACATGTCTAAAGTAGAGAAAAGGAGTTACATCTACATGAGTATGAACTATGAGACAACACATGCAAGGTATCATAGGATAAATGTCCCTCAAAGGCATGAAACTCTTGAAATGTGGAGTAGGACTCTTCATTTTCATGCCTAGAAATTTTCTTCATCATTTGGCCTTCTATGAGCACTCCATAATAGAATAGGGAGTGATTACAAGATTTTACTAAGAGGGATGGGTTATAAACAACCCCTAACATGCATTTTTTGTGTCCTTAGTCTCCAAAATTCTTTTGGACATGAGTTATCACTACTTGTAGTCATAATCACTCCTCTTTCACTCACCTTTCACACTTGACACCAAGGTTGCCTTAAATTTTATAATACAATCCATAAAAAGGAGTGTATGACACTTTTCAATATCCCTCATGGCCTTAGATTCATCAAATAAAATTTAAAGGCATCCCACTTAGAGTTTTCACCTTCTCACTTACTTGTTCACTATGTTAGTTTGGATAAGCTGAGATGAAGGCACTTGTAGAGGCACTTGTGAGATTTTTTGATGCAATAAATGAACATGAAAGGTTGGTTCAAGTCCCAATCTATCTCCAAAAATGATATTCACCTCTTGAAACTCCCTTGAACCTACACAATAAAAAAATCTATCAATAAAATCCCTCTAGCACCTTTTCCATACAAATAGGGTACAACTCAATTTGGTGGGAAGGATATTTGGGGAGTAGTATACAATCTCAAAGTAATTTCATAGTCAAACTAGCCCTCCTAGATGCTATTTCTTCTTCATTTTCCCAATCAGGTCTTTAGTAAGGGTTTGATAGGGTTTTAGGGGGTTTTCACCCTTAAGGTTTGTTAATAAGGTTATGACATTTAAATTGTGAAAAAATTCCATAAATTCTTTGTTCAAGACCTCATTACACATCTCCCAATTCCTTAGACTCCCATATTAAGCCTCCATGTAGGTGTGAGCTCTCAAGTTTGCCTTCGCAAGATTCTTTCTCCATTTTGTGTAGGCCTAAGTTGGTCAGAGCCAAGAAATGGATTACTTATGGTTTCATCTACATTAAAAAAGTTCAAACATACCTTATGAATCCCCATGAAAGTTTTCTAATTCTTTGGAATGTTCCTCAAACTCTAGAAATGGTATTGACCCCCTTTTGGGCTTTAAACCTAGATTAAGCATAATAGGCTCAATCTATGTTTTGTTCCTCAACATCACCTCTAAGTGGTTGATAATTACTATATGATTTTTAAAAGTTTTTCTATGTATACTTCCATTTTTTAAACCATCATTCATCACACTTAAGACCCATAGTTCATCCTTGCATCATATACTCCCCAAGTCTATAATTTTCCTATTTCCTAGAGTATCCTCTATTTGAGACAAAACAAAGGGTATCTCCCATATATTTTAATTATAAATAAAGGTATGGGTTTATAAATAATGTAATGAGGGTAATTTTTACCCATTTTTAGGTTTATATCACACTCATAACACCTTCAATATTCATGAAACACTAGACAAACTTCTTGACCTTACTAACTATGCAGGGTTGTAAACATCAACTGTAGTGTGCTTGAAACCCACTCTATGATTTGTGTCTTGTATTAAACATATTATGAGGATAAAAACATAATATTTAAGTTATTCACATCATTTTAAAACTCTCCACCATCCATTCTGGCTCCTTCAATGCTTACCCTACTCAACTAGACTTGACTATGTTTTACCTTAGAAAAAGGGACCTACTTGTACGTGAAACTTTGTGTTTGGAATTGTATCCATGTTATAAGACCTAGTTTGGGTATTTTATCTCACTTAATATTTTTTTTAACTCATACCAATGTAATATTAATATTTCTAATGTCCAACTTGTTTGTTTCCACCTACTGTCACACTATAGTCAGACTATAGGTGACTATTTGTGACCAAAGGGAACCTGTAGGTGATGGTTTACACCAAATATGAATATTAACCCATTTGATTATATATAAAGATCCATAGTTTAATTTTTATTCACAAATATTCATTTATCCAAAGTTTAAGCTTCCATTTCATCTCAACTCATTTAAAATTTACTTGGACCTACAATACTGTAGATAATACTTAAATTCTATTGTGTAAGATTTCATGGAATAGGAATCATATAACATCATACTACTTTGGCCAAATAAACCTATGATATCCAAAACACTACCCTTTTACCTATACCACATGATGGGAACAATGTACCAATTGGTACCTCAAGGTGTGTCATTATGAAAAAGGTCAAAATATGGACTAGGTCTCTGTTCAGAGGGATTAAGGTAACTCATCCTTGAACTCAACTCTTCAACTATGAACATGGATTATCAACTCTATATACCAATAAATGAATTAAAACATGATTTTAATGATATTATATAACTCCACACACTTCATGAAGGTATCCAAAACTATCAAACTCCATGAAACACTTCTAGATCTCTATGTAAGGCCACCTGTAGGTGGATACACAGTGTACATGGTAGTGAAGATTAGAATATGGAATGTGCATATGATGTATGATTTTTTAACTATATATATACCTTTATATCAATCTTATAACTTATATTTAAAATCTTTAGGGTCATTCAAATAAGTCACATGCCCTATTTCAATGTGGTTATCTCTTGAGGACTCTTGTAGATGCACTTCAGAGTTATGGACAAAGTAGTGGAAGTATGATGTACTACTATGTACATTATGAACTAATTTAATTATTAATATTAGGGATATTATTATTATATATTTAAGTTTTCCTCTTATGAAAACTTTAAATTAGTCTAATACCAAATTTCAACATGATTATCCAAGTTGTGGGAATCCTATAGATGCAAATTAATGTGCAAGACTGTGAATGGAGTTCAACAAGTTATCAAATTCAGTCACTTGGAATTAAAATGTCTTGTATTTCTTGTTAATATTACAATAATGTTTTTAGTACTTTAAAACCCATGATTACACTTCTATGATCATTTTCTAAGCTTCATACACCTTGTGCAGTTGGATGTATATGACAATCATGAAAATATTTGACTGCATTTTATGTTTCTTGATTGCAAATCCATGTAAGACCCTTTGTGAATAATATTAGAATGAAGGGGTTGAAACAAGTCATATAAAAAATGAGATAAAACATATAAACATACTTTAGAGCTATCAAAAGGACATGAAAACTCTATAAATGGTGAAAACCTGTCTGTAACACAACCAAGTGCCCTTACCTACAACTTGAGATGTTTGACTTATAAAATCAACTAAAAACATGAAAAAAAAAGATATAAAACATGAAAGACATAAGTATATTCCATATGGAATAAATATAAATATTTGGATTATAAAGACCTGCTTATACAAGAGTAAAACTTGCAGGGTATGGGAAACATGTAGAAATAGATAGTCAACTTATAAAGGATGGTTCATAAATAAAAAGAAACCAATCCTAGAAATTCTAACATGAAATTTAATATTACTGAGTCTAAAATCACCCAAAAGAGTATTTTATTTGAAACCTCTTCTACTGGTCATACCAAGAAGAAACCTATTGACCAAATTTGTATGTCTAGTAGAGTGATGGAGGAAAAAATGGTGTTTAGGTAGGTTGAATATCCATTCCATAATATTTTCCCATGTTCAACTATCCTCTATAGGCCATACAACTTCTAAAACTCCTTCTTTTCCACTTATTTTCTTGATTTTAGTTAACACCTACAAGATTTTTAGTTATAATTTGACATATCTAATAGGTAATGACATGAGGGAATTTTTAATGGAGTTTGGAACAATTTGACACTTAGGAAAACCATACCACTCTCATAAATTTCCCTAATATGCTCTTTAAGTGACATGGAATGACTTAGGAAACAAAATGACTATGACCAAGGTGATGATATATTACACAACATCAAATAGGACCATGAAACACCCTATAAAACCCTAATATACCCCTATAAAATTTTTTGACTCTAGGAGATTGACCTATGTTGGCTTGTGGTCAAAATAGTCAATAATTACACTTTCATGTTTACAAGCATAGAAAGGTAGAATTATAAGCTTTGATACCAATGATATGCATCATGAGGACCAAAAAAGTGTGTGGGGACCTGAGTTTGCTTTTGTAGAGTGAGTGCATAGAGATGTATTTAAATAGAAAAATCAATACACATTCTATGGAGTGAGAGTCTTATGTTTTCAGGAAATGCAAATTCTATTCAATGTGAAAGAATTATAAAAATGGTTCATTGTGTTACAATGTATTTATTAAACATTAGATATGTAGAGAATGCTATATATGTTATGACTTTGTATTGCATCAAATTTTTTATAGATGCATATGTTACATATTTATACAAAAACTACATGAGTAGTTACAACTACTATCAGTTATAAGTTGTTTCATCTTCCTTGTTAGGTGATAGTTGAAATTCTAGGCTGGTAGTAACTAACAATCCAATTGACATATTCATAGCTAGTAATTTCCACCTACCAATCCATGACATTAGAGTATGATGACATGTGGATGTGCTATATTGGAGATAATTATGGGCACTCAAGTCTGCAAATACTTACCAATGAGGCATATAAGTTGTGAGTTGACAAGGGTGTAGGCTACAATCTATGGTGATCTATGTGTATAAATATATGAGAAGCACAAGATTTATGCATATGAGTGTGATCAATATTCATTCATAGGAGTGTACAAGAAGTGTAAGATCTATGTAGGAAAATAAGTGAGCTGCACATGGATCATGATCGATACATGATGCCTTCTCTTTCTCTTGTTATTTTTTCTCTATATTCATTTATATTTCTCCTTATAAAATGACATTGGTTGAATTGGTATAAATATAATGATCTAGGACATACTTCACATTAGTATGACTCTAACAAATGAAAGTAAGGGCATGTAGAGCATAATAAAAGGTAAAAGGGAAAAATCATGAGGAATCACTATTTCTATCTAATATAAAATCATTGGGAGTGATTTTCCCATTGCAGGTAAAATAATAGATTTAGTGTTTGATTAACAACATATAAATGTGTAAAATTATGCTTGTAGATGAGAGTAAATATATTTTGAGAAGTGTCAAATGTATTTTAAGGGCATAAAGACCAAATAAAGAGTAGTGTGGAATAGGGAAAGTCCTAGAGACAAAAAATTATGTAAAAGTATAACAATCATGAAAATAAAAGGAAAATACTCTATGAAAAAGGGTCTTGTACCAAAATTAGGTGTTTATAAGAACTTAGTGATGATATGTCATAGTTTTTAGGAACCTGGTAATTAATAGGTATCGAGGACATGTGTAGTCTTTGAAAACCTAATGAGTGTGAGGTATGAATGACTTATCATAGTCTTTGGGAAACTAGTGACTAATAGGTATGAAGGACTTGTCAAAATATTTGGGAACTTAATGACCACTAGGTATGATGTATTAGTCATAATGTTTGGGAATCTAGTGACTGTTAGGTATCAACAACTTACCATATATTGTGTGAACCTAGAGACCACTAGGTAATAATAACTTGTCATATTTTATGAGAAATTAGGGAATGTTAGGTTTTATTTATTAGAAGTATAATAACTAAGGTGGGGGGTGAATTAGTGTCTTCAAAACATTCATTCAATTCCACTTAAGCATACATAAACCATTCATACAAACATGAACATATAACAAAGCATATACAACCATACAAGATCATGAAATAAGATAACACATTACATATGTGGGAAACCCTCAATGGGAATAAAACCCACTAATTTATACAAATGGACTACATTATTACTGGATAGAAACAATATTTAGTGAAGCACTAACTCCACATAGAGCACTAACCCCTACTAGTCAAGCACCCACTCAACTAGGCTTTATTAAACACCAACTTGTAAGGAGGCAAAATTAACTCATCCACCTTAAATTTTTTATCACCTTCAAAAAAAAAAAATTCTCACAAAACATATGGTGATCACCTTATTTATATCCTATCAATCTTTTATCCCTCTCAAACTACCTTCTAGGTTTCTTCGCTCATCTAGGTCTCTTCAAGACAGATTAGGTCATATGACCTTGATATTCATATAAATTACCCATATTATATATTTATGATAGTTTATTTACACCCATATTATGGTCTATAAGACCTCACTCAACTCTTCAAACTACTATTTCCTTCACTTTCACTCCCTCTTCATCTAACTAAGCAAATAGGCCTATTAGACCTTGATTTTATACAAGCTTCATGCCCATACACACCTTAGTTAGCTCCACAAACTTATAAAATTAGATTTTACACATAATATTCCTTAGGACATGTTAAAAAAAGAATCATTACAATCTTAGGTTGGTCATAACTCAATAGGCTACATTCCTCCTTTAGGACTCATGGAGACCTAATTACATTAGGTTTATCTTGTAACATGTAGAACATGATCCCTTAGAACACCTTACACTTTTATATATATATATATACACCAATATTATTTCAAATAAAATTTAAATATATCCCAACTAACCTCTTCTAATCTTAACAACACATTATAGATTCAAACACTCCTTACAACTCATTATCTCATTAGGCATGTGTGTATTCAAACACTATTTGATCTATCTCATGATTTATCACCTATATATCATGTAAGAAAAACATAAAAAAACATGTTTAAATAAGATATATGACATTAAGGTCATGTTCATTCACTTGGTATATTTTGACTCAATGACCAACATTGGTCTTACTCACCCTTTAGGTCTCATAGAGACCTACTTCATTAGGTTGACTCTCTTGATGTTGAGACTTGATCTTCTTGGATCTAGATGGCCTTATCCAACCATCAAAATCTAATCAAAATTTTTTCTAATTAATTATTCTAACCTATTTCATTCTTTGTTATATTTTCATCCTTTATTCATACCCTAAATCCTTCTTTAGGACAAACTACCCTATTAGGTCTATACACCTTAGAAATTATCTTGCAAGAATGAAGTTTAGTCACTCATTTATCATCTCTCTAATGGAAAATGAAACATATATACATATACTAAATAACCTCATGAACATACCCAAATAATTTTAACAACTTCACTCAAATTATAATGGCTTAAGAACATCTCTACAACTTACTCACTGAGAATTGCTAGAATGCTCAAAAACATAGTCAGAAGGAATTATAGTTCAACCAACTATGTAGACACTTTGAATATTGATGCATGAAAATAATATTATGATATATTTATATCATATAAAAATGAAAAAATAAAAATTTATAATGGCAAATATTGGTCATATAGACCAATTCTTTGACTTACAATCTTATAGTCCAATCCTGAATAGACAACCCATTTTGTGAACACATTTTATTCACTCAAACTAACCTCCAAAAATTATACCAAGAATTACAATGAATTAAAAGTAATTAATAATAAATTAATTTACTTTTTTTCATTAATATTACACTCAAATCCAACTTTTCATCACTTGTAATTTGCTTACATAGAACTGCCAAAACTGTAAAAAATAGTCATGAAAAATTGACCTTCAACGCCAATATGAGAACTTTAAAACAATTAAAATATATTAAAATTATTATTTTAAATTTATATACCATCTTAAAATATAAAATAAATATGGTATAATGTCAAATATTAGTCTTATAAACCAATCTTTTGACCTCTCTCCTTACGGTCACACTAAAACCAAATAAGCTATTTTGGCTTCAACTTTTTAACTACTTTCACTAATTATCAAACCTTATAAAAATCATGGATAGGACATAAAATCACCAAAAAATCACCATGCACTCTAATGTATCATTATTCCATGAAATCATACCAGTAACCAACTTCTCAACTTGCCTAGGTTTTGCACTATTCTTCTTCATTAGGCCTATTAGTGAGTGGCCAACTTAGAACACAAAATTTTCACACCTAAAGCATGTAACCTATCTATAAAACTTCATGGAAATAAAATATATGTATCAATATTCATCCTCCATCCATTTTCATACTTTGACTTGGTCAACTCTGAATGCCACAACAAATCTCTAAGAAATTAGTACTTTCTCATAGGGTCTACTCACATAATTGACAACTCAGTCACTCTTGGAGTGCTTGGGAGAGTTGTATACAACCTAAAATAACTTATATATCCATACTAATCCATTTTGGGAACTTTTTATCAACACATTCAACATCAAGTATTTATTAGGGTTTTAAAAGGGTTTAAACACACTTCCACTGTTAATAATTATTCATAAAGCATAACCCCTCAATCCAAAAAATAATTCCTATAATTTTAAGCTATAACCCTTCCCCATATACCATGAATATCTTAGGATTTCTTGAAGATAATTGATGAACTAATGATCAAAATAAAATCCTTCTTGAGTTGAGAATCCTTCATTCTAAGCACTTAAGAGACCTCAAAACAAATTTCATGCCTTATACTTTAAACTATGACCTCAAACTACATGAAAAAATTTAAAACATAATACCTTACCTTTCAAAATTATTACATAAGCTTAAAAACTCTAAAATATAACCATGAACCCTCATTAGGACACACTCTCTCTTTTTATTCTCTTACACCTTGACCTGTAAACTACATTAGGCCTTAAAACTAAGCTTCATGGCTCTTTCCATGAACTCTCTACCTTAATCACATACTCAAGAAAAATATCTCATGATTAATCACTTACATACATCCTTCACATTCCTTGAAAATAGATCATGATACCTCATGAGGCTAGGTAAGGTCTAAGAAAGGTCTATATGCAGACCTAGACTAAAGGTCCTACCCCTATAGGCTCATCATAAAACTCTCATGAGTGTTCCAATGATGAAAATACATGATAAAATAACCTAATACAACCACTCATGCCTATGTTCACTCATCTCACCAAGACATCATACTCAAATCTTCTCATAAGGTATCTTCATTCCATGACTAGGCTTAGGCTACTTAAGCACTTAAACTCAATGACCTACCTTACAACACTTCTAAAAGATTCTACACATAAATCACAAATCCATATAATGATTAACAAATTCTTACTTTCCTGAGCTCACTCACTTAACCATGCTACCTACACATACCTTTTGTTGGCCATGATGAATAGAAATAATAGAGAAAAATATTCAAGAAATTCAATGTAAAAATCATATATTTTATTTTTGTATAATGTAATCCATTAAAAGGCTTACAAGAGACAAGTTGGTTATACAAAACCAACTTAGGGGTAACTAACCCATCAACCAACTAGAACATAAACAAATTAAAATAAAGATTAATAAATCTAATTTGGATCATAAACCCAATAAACCCCCCTTGATCTAAAGGGGTATAGAAAGATTGAAGTAATGAACTATGAGTCATCTAAGTAGACTCTACTACATTTGAAATTGGTACATTATACATCCTGATCTGATTAATGCCTTGATCATCCCTACACTAAAGTAGAACAAGATCACATTCTATCTAACTACATCAACCCTCACATAGAATTCATCCAAAAAGTTATTACCACATTACTGTGTATGGTATAACTCAAAATAATGCCCAAAAATTTCCAACATCTCCCATAGGCCTTTTCTCAATAATAAAAATGCTAGAAACTTAATACCGACTCATACCAAAACCACCAATCACTAATCGTACCAAAACCACTAATGACTGATCAAAAAATAATATGTAATATATTCTCCCCTATCATGTGAGAGGTTAGAAGCTATGTAATAAATAAAACAAGTACAAACCACTAAAATTTTCCACATCAAAGATATTATCAACACTAGATATATGAAAGCAAAGTACACAAGCCAAAAAATGCTAATACATAAAATCTCAATCTTGAGCCTAAAAACTCACACAAAATGGGTGTGTTACCATCTTAGAATATATAATCATCAACTAATTATAAATTAACTTTGTATTCATCCCATTCATCAAAAGAATATGTAGAATATTATTCAAAAGAGGAACTACAAGAGTGACCATCAATGTTTTCTTCTGCCTTTTACCAATGTCGAGAGGACCTCCTTTTGGAGGGTTATTCTATAGAGAGGTATCCTATGCCACCATAATTGTATCATATTATCTCATGTTCACTAGATCTAAAGGAAGAATAACCACTTGAAGAAGAATGTTTGTGCTTGTGATTGTGTCCATGTGAATGTTTGTGGTGATGCTCATGCTTCTGAGAACTAGAGTGATGTTTATGCTTTGAATAACTAGAATGATCTCCATGTCCATAATGATCCCTATATCAAAAATGATGCTAATGTATAGAAGTGTACCATGAAGAGTGTTTCTATCTCTGATAGTGATTCAAATAAGGTTTTATATTATGCTCATATAATGGATTACCTATTTTGGTATAGTGGGCCTCCTTAGTAGGTTTTTATTTCTTCTTTTTAAATTGTCATTCATGTTGAGTGAGCAACTCAAAAATGGAATCAAAAGTAGATTTTTTAAGCTTATCACTAAGATTTGACTTTTCTAGAAAGTTTTTGTAACTAGGTCTAAGGCCATTCAAAACAATCAAAATGATCATTTCATCATCAATTTTCTACTAGTAGTGCCATATTATTATTTCAAATTCTTAATACAAGACACATATTCTAAAACATCATCATTATCTATTAGTTTAGTGTTTAGAAACTACATAAGAAGGTCAATTTTATTGTAGGTAGGTTGTTTATCATATAAGTCTTTTAGATCTTTCCAAGATTTAGACTTGATGGCCTCTATGTGAATTTTAACTTGTGCACTGCAATTTAATTTTAATAAAGCAAGGGCATGCTTGTCACATCTATGAAATTATGCAAGCTTTGTGGCATCGATGGAAAATGTTTATTGATTTTCAACTACTTCCCACAAGTCATTGGAGATTAAATTTTTTTTCATGTTAATTGACCATTCCTTATAATTTTTAGGAGTTAAGCATCCATTTTTAGAAATCAAGCTCATAATTTTAGCCATGGTATGAAATCAAAAATAAGGAATGCTATAAAGGTTTTTCCTTAACCTTTGAAATAGCTTCTGATTACAAGAGTTTCCTAGGACTTGTAAAAAAGGTTACACTTTATAACTCTTATTACACCCTTATTTATCCATTTTCATTGAAAATATTATTATATCCTTATAAATCCTTTTACAAAAAATAAGATAAATAATAATTTGGATAAAAAGAACACCAAAGAGTTTTGAACCTTGATCTCTTTATTGTAAAGTGAACTAACAAAACTACAATGACCAACTTACCCTTTAACAAGCTCTATTGGCCAAGATGAATATAAATAATAGAGATAAATATTTAGGAAATTCAATGTAAAAATCATATATTTTATTTTTGTACAATGTAAGCTATTAAAAGGCTTATGGAAACAAAGTTGGTTATACAAAACCAACTCATAGGTAACCAACTTGATAACCAACTAGAACATAAAAAAATTAAAATAAATACTAATAAATCTAATTTGGATTGTAAACCTAAAAAAATATCCCTTGATCCAAAAGGGTATATACAAATTGAAGCAATGAACTATGAGTCATCCAAGTAGACTTTACTACAGTTGCAATTGGTACACTATATATCTTGAACTAATCAATGCCCTGATCATCCTTGCACTAAAGTAGAAAAAGATCACACTCTATCCAACTACATCGATCCTCACACATAATCCATCCAATAAGTGATTACTCAAGTATTGTGTATGGCACAACTAAAATTGATGCCTAACAATTACCAACATCTCTCATAGGCCTTTGTTTAGCACGAATAATGCTATCAACTCAATGCTAACTTATACTTCAACCATCGATGATTGATCAAAAAAAATATGCAATATCACCTTCTCATAAGGTCTAGACTAGGATTTACAATGCACCTTGATGCCTTGACCTATTCCTTCCATGTTATGACCTTAACAAAACATTAACCAAGTAGATATAAGAGACTTTAACCTATAATTTCATGTATATAAAAGACATTAGTTTCCTTCAAATTATCTCTTGACCTCAAATTCTCATGACTACACTCTTCTCAATACATCTTATCTCATCTCATACTACCAACTAGGCTTATTGTGCTTCCTCCACATGGTTCAACCTTCCATGATCTATACCTTGATATCAGCCAATAGAAAATAAAAATATCAACAAACTAACCTTATTACATCAAGCTCACATGCTCATACCTCAAAGACCACCCACCATGCATCTTCAATAGATGCACCTTAACATCAATGACATTAATATTGACATCAATGAAAACACTTTTCAACAAACTACCCCTTTGTCATTAATGGAAAACATACTAAAACCTGATCATTCTCATTTTCCCATTCTATTCTTTCTCCCCCTTTGACATTAATGACAAAGGGTCTTCCATAAACTACCTTCAAAATCACACCTTCTTGAAATAAAAGATCAACACATAAAATATGAAGTATTACAAGAACATCTTCCCCCTTACTTCATGCATACCTCATTCAAATGAACTCAAATCACAAAACCATTCACCTTATCCTTGACATGAATGATATTAAAAAAACCTTTGATCACACACTATGCCACCATATTCTTGACATCAAATTAAGAATTAGGGACTCCCCCTTTATCTTCATAGTTTGAGCTTACCAAATAAATTAATAGATTTATACCATCTACAATACAGGTCATGATTAACTACCAACTACTAGAAACATATAACAACTTTGCTTACCTCTTCTATGATTTTCAATAACTAAACTTAGAGCTTATGAAAAACTTGAATAACTCCCCCTCAAATCAAGCATCCACCATGTTTTTGATAACTAAATAGTTCTCCATGAATCCTAATGGAGTCACCCTTATTATACCCAACACCCCCCACTTTTGAAAATAGGGACCCTTATTTCAAATTATGCAAATTTATGCTTTAAATTAAAAATTCATCTGATCAGAATATCATTAGAGTATTTTTCACATTATCTTTATTTGAAGATCATCCACACCATAGTTGGATTGACCTCATTGAATCTTTGTTTTGATTAACCCTTGGTCTCTTATTGATTAAATTGAATCTATGTTTAAAATTATGATTAGACCTTAGCCTAATTTGTTTAGTCTAAAGTATTTTTTAGATTCAAAATTCATGTAGGGTTAAAATTAACATGAGAGCACTTTATTATGTTTTGAATAAGGTTTAAGATTTTAACCTAGGTCTAAATCATATTTATTAATATAACTAGGACCTTAGGCTAAAATCTCTATGTTGGGTCCTTTATATCTTATGATTTATGTAGGGTCAAAATTAATGAGGGGACTCTTTTATATATTCTAAGCCTAGGCCCTAATCATATTTTATTAATACAACTAAGACCTTAGGCTAAGAATTTTTATGTAAGGCCCTTTATATATTTCTCAAGTATTATGATAAGTTATTTATTTTATGCCCATAAGAATGGACTAATAGAGAGATACCAAGTGGCATACCCACATGATCCAAGTACATTTCAAAAAAAGTCCAAACCAATATCCTACAGTGCATGTTAACTTGTGTACTAAAGATTGAACTGAGTGAGAGCAATGTTGAAATGCCAAAGTTTCTTTAGAGATGTACAAGGGTGACAAGTGTCACTATCATAGGATCCCATTACATCAAGACCAAATGATGTGATTATTAATAATCATAAATCATAGAATCCCTGAGCAGCTACTAAATGACACACATTATGTCCAAAGTTATTTTTTCATAAAGACCTTAATCTAAATTATATGCTAAATTCATTCTCATTTATATTTTGTATGAGCAGGGAGTTCAAAGGAAATGAAAAGTGTCAATCTCTTAGGGAGTCAAAGTACAAGTCAAAAGGTTAAACAAGTAAATTTTAATGGTCTCATGGATGTCATTAACAATCGTATAAACATCAAAATTAAGCACATCAATAAAATGTTAGGGGTTTAAATTCTGATGGTTATGTGGATGTCATTGATAGTCACACAAACATTAAATTTAAGTTCTTAAATTAGCTATTTGATTTCAAATGTTAGTGTGACTAGGTAGATTAATGGTCCATGTTAACTCTATACAGATGATCTAATGGTGTGAGATCAATATGAAAATTTAAAGGTCTTAGAACTAATTAATAACTACTAATTAGCATAGAAACATTTGAACTAAGACTATAAGGAGTATAGAGGTCCCACAGAGATGCCAAATGGCACACTCTCATTCCATCATATAACAGATCAATGATGCATCTCCTAAGTGGACTTTTCAAAGATCCAAAACTCAATCAAGTGTTGACATAGTCACATTAGAGACTTAACAAATAAAATGGCATGGAATTATGGATATAACATGTATATATTTTGACACTCAAGTTATATTTATCGATAGCCATTGGGTCTCATAGTCAAGCTAGATTAGGAATATGAACACACATGTTTCATACTTAATCTAGTTAGTGAATATGAAAGTGAAGATATAGAAATAGAATGAGATAAGGTTATAGTTACAAAGGCATCTCAAAGTTTAATTAAGTTAACACTATCAATTCTTTCAAGTTAAAGACCCTATAAATCCTTCCAAAGAAATTTTTTGTAAGGGCACGGGTGACATGAAACACACAGTTCAGTTAGATAAGTTACAAATAATAATAGTGTCCCTAGTTCTAAAGCATTGATAAAGGAATGATTTTCCTTCATGCATGTTTGAGTTCCATTTTGAAAATTTTAAAATATTTAACAGTTGTTCTCACAACCTATAATTGTAAAATTTGCCTTTATACACATGTACATGTTGCATAGATCTTGAAAAAGGTTAACTTAAATTGATAACTGTAAGTGGAATCTTATATGGTTTTGGACCTTAATTAAAACTCATGTTACAAATATCACATGTAATGAACTTTCATGATCTTGGAGGATGAGGCAACCCTTTCCAAAGTATATACAAATAATTATAATCCAACTTGGATTTTTGGTCAGAGAATTTTGAATATAAAATATGCATAAATTTTGATTGTTAGTGAATGTGTTTATGTATTTTCTTTCCAATTTCTATGTAAATAATTGTTACTTTCTTTGGTTGGATGTTTCAATAATATTTAGTGTGTAATAGATGTGAATGGATTATTGATTATTTTGATTGATGAACTAATTTATAGATGTGAAACAACTATTGAGAGATTGGTAAAATATATTGATTAAGATAGTCAAGTTATTTGATTCATAATTCTGAATGTGTACTAGTGCTTTCTTTGATGTAGTTTTTTATGTGTGTGACAAAGATGCCTCAGATACTTTAGTAACTCAATCCATAATCTCTTAAGTAAGAGTGTGAAATAGCTACCCTAAAAGGAGAAACCTTTATTTGAGGCCTATGAAATTCATACATTAGTATCTCCTTAGACTTATTAACCATGTCTAATTGTGTGTGTGCAATTACTACTAACAACAAACATAGGTTATAAGAGCACTTGTCCTATTAGAAACTATCCAGGGAAGTGATTCTTGAAAAACATAAAAACTTTCTTTTTTTACTTATCCTTCCCTCCTTTTTTGAGTTTTTTTTTGAGATCTACCCACTTTAGATTAGAAGTCAGCCACCCATATAACTCATGTAGGAATTCACTACTCTTTAGGAACCACACCTTCATCCAAAAACTTTATCGACAACTTGCATGCCCTACTAGCTTTCCATCAATAGGTTGTTCAAACCATATACCTATAACTCATGCCCTAAAGTGGAGTTTACCTCCATTAAGATCCTAAAAAGTTATATGCTACCTCTTTACAATGTGATGTGCATAAAACCCACATCAACAACCCCTTTTCATAGGGCATTAAAACAACATAAACTTTAGGGGATTCCCAAGTCTCCATGCTCTCACAAGATTGAATATCATTCAAGATACTTTAAGGCTTGATTATCACCTTAGGCTTTACCTCTTAATCAACCATTTGATCAACTATATGAGCTAATAATAGATATTCCTAACTTGATTTCATATATGAAGTATACTCTACCATATAAAATAGTCCACTTGGGCTTGTATACTGATCATGAATTAACTTTACTATATTTGGTTTACACACATTCATTTTCCTTTTCTATTTCACTCTAGGGGATTCAAACCTATTATTTTGACTTGATGGATTTATAACTCTATTAGGATAGAATCTTCAAATGTGTCCCAAATTATGACAACTGTAGAAAATAAGCTCATTCATACCTCTTGACTGATGATTCCTTTCACAATCCTATGCATATTAATTTTTAGAAGGTCTTCTACACTCTCTTATACTATGACCAAATTTATTGCATGAAAAAGAGTAACCATTAAATTAATTAGCATAAATCATAACATTAGGCTATTTGATTGGTCTCTTCATGCTGACCTTCTTGTCTTCATTAGCCTTATCCTTGACTTAAGTTGCCTCCTTTTGGTTTTCTTTGAAACTAATACTTGTCTTATCACTTGGAGACTTATAACAACTCAAGATGTTATCTAGAGCATCAATACTCTTTTCAAAAATCATAAAGGTCTTAAAATTTCTAGATGTTTGATCCAATTCAAATTTCAAGGATTCTATTTTAGTTCCATACCTAGTGCATTCTTCCTCTTTAGCTTTTAAGATTGATGTCACAATATCCATCTAGTTTTCTACTTGTTGGATTATCTCTTCATGCCCCTTGGTGTTTCCACTTAGTCTTTCTTCAAAAAAATTGATCTATTCCTCATAGTCATGAACTAATGACTTCAATTTCATGTTCTTATTCTTCACAAGATTTAAATATTTTAAGGCTCTCATGATCTTAGCTTTAATATCCACTTCAAATTCTCCTTCTTCACTATCATATTATACTTATTCATCATACATGTTGTCTTCTTGATTAATAGACATCTTGTTCTTCTTAGGAGAACCTTCAAGATATTAGGCTTGTTTCAAAGGACTAGTCTCTGATACCAATTGTTGGAAGCACAATCACTGAGAAAGGGGGATGAATTAGTGTCTTCAAAACAATCATTAAATTCCACTTAAGCATACATGAACCATTCATATAAAAAATAACATCTATCAAAGCATATGTAACCATACAAGATCATGAAACAAGATGACACATTACATATGTGGGAAACCCTCAAGAGGAAGAAAACCCATTGATATCTACAAATGGAATATATTCCTATAATAAAAAACCAATCTTTATTGAAGCACCAACTCCACATAGAGAACAAACCCCAACTAATTAAGCATCCACTCAACTAGGATTTAGTAAGCACCAACTTGCAAGGAGGCATCAAACCCCTAGATGACTCAATACTAACTCATCAACCTAAAATTTTTGATCACCTTCAAAAAAACTTATCTATCACATAATATATGATGATAACCTTATTTATCTCTTATAATTCTTATATCTCTCTCAAACTACCTTATATGCTTCTTTGCTCATTTAGGTCTCTTAAAGATAGATTATGTTGATTGGCTATTTTTATGTGGATGTAGCCCATACTAGGTGAACCATATTAAATTTGTGTCTCTATTGTGTTGTGTTTTTTGAATTTTATTTTCATCTTTAATTCATTAATATTTCTCTATGTTCTATATTCCTAATAAATGGTATTAGAGATGAATTTTTATTTGGTAGATAAACTCACAAGAAAAGAGGGTTCCTAGTTCAAGTGGAAATAATGGCAGAAGAAGGGAAGTTTAAGGTTGAGAAGTTAAATGGCCAAAACTAAAAACTATGAAAGATGAAAATGGAGGACTATTTATATCATAATGATATTTTCCTACCATTGGGTGGAATAACAAATAAGTTGATGACTATGAAGGATGAAGATTGGGTGGTTCTTGATAGAAAGGCACTTGGAATAATATGATTGTGCCTGACAGCGCTGGTGGCCTTCAATATTTCAAAAAAAAGACAAACATTGGATGTGCTAAAGGAATTAGATAGAGTGTATAAAAAACCCTCAACCTTAAATAAGGTATTTATTATGAGGCATTTATTTAATCTAGAAATATCAAAAGATGGGTATGTTGCTAATCATTTAAATGACTTTTACACAATCATAAATTAGTTAAGCTCTATAGGAGTAAATTTTAATGATGAGGTTAGGGCTATTTTCATTCTATGCTCATTACCATAAAGCTATAATGGTTTGGTCATGGCTATGAGTAATTCTATCTCTAGTTTAAACACTTTAAAGTTTGATGATGTTATTGGTGTTATTCTTAGTGAGGAAATGTGACAAAAAAAAAAGGTGAGACACCTAGTAATGTTTTGAGTATGGAGAATAGGAAAAGACAAA
Organism: Torreya grandis; assembly: GCA_037957365.1. Classification (NCBI taxonomy): domain Eukaryota; kingdom Viridiplantae; phylum Streptophyta; class Pinopsida; order Cupressales; family Taxaceae; genus Torreya; species Torreya grandis. Next base: position 962,632 of record JARHVA010000565.1, read on the forward strand.
AATATAGATGCAAGGGCCCAAGGAATGATGGGAAGTCTAAAAAAGGTTGATACAAATCTAAAGATACATTAGTTTGCTAGATTTGTGGGAAGAAAGGACACTTGAAGAAAGATTGTTGGTTTTGAAAAGAAAAAGGAGATACACAACAAGATAAAATTTAGGAAGTAAATGTAGTAGGTGATGTGTTACAATATTCTTTAATATTTGATTTAGATAATATTAATTATTCTTGGGTGTTAGATTTAGGGGCTTCATTTCATCCTACATCACATATGAAATATTTTCAAGATTATGTTCAAGGTGCTTTTGGACAGGTTTATTTGGGTGATGGTGAACCCTATAAAATTGTTGGAAAGGGTCAGATAAAAATAAAATTATATAATAGAAACAAATGATTATTGAAAGAGGTGATGCATGTTCCTGGGTTGAGAAGAAATCTAATTTTAGTAAGGTAGTTGGGAAGTGAGGGTTGCATAGTTACATTTGTAGAAAATTAGTGGAAGGTCACTAAAGGATCATTGGTAATATCAAAAGGAGAGAAGGTAGGTACATTATATTTATCTACTAGTAATTTTGAATCTTCTATTACTTTAGATTATTTATAAGAAGATACAAAATTATGTCACCACAGACTTGGGTATATGAGTGAAAAGGGGATTCAAGTTCTCCACTCAAAGAATTTGTTGCTAGATTTGAAGAAGGTGGATTTCAATTTTTGTGAGCATCGTGTGTATGGAAAACAAAAGAGAGTCATTTTTATTAGATTTAGGAAGATAAATAAGGATGAAAAGTTAGATCTTGTACATATAGATGTAGGGGGATCGACTCAATTATCATCCCTTGGTGGCTCTTCTTATTATGTTAATTTTATTACTAATAGAACTAAAAAAACTTGAGTTTATTTCATACAAAAAAAATTTGATGTTTTTTATACTTTTAAGAAATGGAAATATTTAGTTGAGAATGAGATAGGAAATAAGTTAAAGTGTGTCTGATCAGATAATGGAGGTGAATATTATAGTAAGGAATTTGACAATTACTATTCGTCTTATGGAATTCATAGAGAGAATATGTTTCCAAGAACACAAAAAAAAAATGGTGTGTTAGAAAGTATGAACATGGTAATGATGAAGCATAAAAGGAGCATGAGATTACATGTAGAGTTGCCCTTATAGTTTTGGATAGATGTTGTACATACTACTATTTAATTAATAAACAAAGGCCTTTCAAGTCCTTTAAATGGTGGAATTTTAGAAGAAGCATGGATAGGAAAAAAGGTAGATTATTCCTTTTTAAATACTTTCAATTGTGAAGCTTTTTTCCATATTGATAAATAAAATAGAACCAAGCTTGAAGAAAAATCCAATACATGTACTTTTATTGGATATGAAGTTAATTATTTTGGTTACGATTTATTAGATTTAAAAAATCATAAAATCATTAGGATTAGAGATGTGATATTTAATGATAAGGTCATGTACATATATTAGTTGTAGGGAAAGAAATAAGAAAATCCAAATATTGAATATATAGTACTGATGAAATCACTAGAAATGAAATTTCAAAATTACCAAAAAATTAGAATGTGCAATAAATATAACAAGTACCTCAAAATCCTAAAAGTGTAGTTAGAAGATCTACTAGAGTATGTGGACTCCCTAAATGACACTCTGTTTCACTTTATTATTTATTATTGACTAAAGGTGGTGAGCCATAAAGCTATGAATGAATAATGTAGGTAGAAACCATAAAGAAGTGGGGATAAGGCATGAAAGAGGAGATGAATTCCTTAGTACGTATCCAAACTTGGGATTTGGTTTAGTTTCCTATAGGTAAAATAACATTTCAGAATAAATGGGTTTATAGTTTGAAAGAAGAAGATGGAGGAAAAAATAGGTATAAGGCCAGACTTGTTGTAAAGGGGTTTGAAAAAAATAAAGGTATAAATTTTGACAAAATATTTTCTTCAATAGTTAAAATGACTTATATAAGAATCATTTTAAGTTTGGTATCAATAAAATATTTGCACCTTGAATAGTTAGATGTGAAGACAACATTACTTCATGGTGACTTGGAGGAGGAAATATATATGGATCAGCCATAGGGATACAAAGTCAAAGGTAAGGAGAAAATGGTGTACAAGTTGAAGAAGAGTTTGTATAGCCTAAAACAAGCTCAAAGATAATGGTATTTGAAATTTGACATGTTTATGATAGAACAAGGTTATAGTATATGTCATTATGACCATTGTGTTTACTTTAAGAGATTAGATAATGGTAACTATATTATCTTATTATTTTATGTATATGGCATGCTTGTTGTAGGGTCTAACATACATGATATAAATAAGCTCAAAAGAAAACTAGCAGATTGATTTGCAATGAAGGATTTGGGTGTTGTAAAGTAAATCCTTGGTATGAAAATAAAAAGAGATAATAAAAATATAAAATTGACATTATCTCAAGAAGAATACATTGAGAAGGTGTTAGTAAGGTTTAATATGCAAGATGCAAAACTAGTGAGTACACCTTTGGGAGGGAATTTCAAATTAAGCAAGGAACATTGTCCTAAAATATAGGAAGAAATCAATTACATGTCCAAAGTGCCCTATGCTTCAATAGTTAGAAGTTTAATGTATGCTATGGTGTACACTAGACCAGACATTCCTCATGCATTAGGAGTTGTCAATAGGCTTATGAATAATCTAGGAAAAGAGCACTAGGATGTAATCAAGTGGATTTTTAGGTATTTGAGGACTATTGATAGATAGTTATGCTATGAAAGGTTAGATATTACCTTACAAGGATATGATGATGCAAACATGGATGGAGATTTAGATGGTAGGAGGAGCACCATAGGTTATGTATTCACTATTGGTGACATAATAGCTAGTTATATTTCAAAATTATAGAAGATATTTGCTTTGTCAACTATAAAGGAAGAATATGTTGCATCTATAGAAGCAAGCAAGGAGATGATATGGATGAAATGGTTCATAGAAGAGTTAAGGTAGAAGTAGGAATATTTTAGGTTATATAGTGATAGCCAAAGTACAATTCATTTAGTAAAGAACTAAACATTCCACTCAAGAACCAAACATATTCAACTTAAGTATTACTTCATTCATTCAGTTTTGGAAGACGGTCAATTGAAGATGGAAAAGATCCATATGAGTTAGAATCCTATAGATATGCTAACAAAGGTAGTCACTAAAGAGTATATGGATATTTTTTTAGCTTCAATAGGTCTTCAAGGATAAAAATGAAGATGAGAAACATTCCAAGGCCAAAGTTTAAAGAAAATTCCAAGGAAGAGTTATAGTAGTGGAGTTGTAACAATCAGACTCCAAGTGGGAGATTTTTGGATGGTGGAGCTTGATCTTATTATAATGCCTATTTCCTGATAGGAGGGTGTGGGGGGGGGGGGTAATTCCCCCCACTAGGGTCTCCATGGGGGTCTAGAGGGGGTAGTGACCATACTTGGATCCACCTTGGTGGGGGTTTGGGGGTAGCACTCCTGAAGCAAAATTTTGTTAAAAATGCATTATAAAATATTGTAATTTTGTAGTAAATATAGACCATTCACTATTAGGTCAAATATCTAATGGTAGAATTATGTTTGTGGATTTTTTCCCTAATATGTAACCCTCATTTGATATTATGGAATTGTAATCATGATAGCATACTATGTGTGAGTAAACAAGATATTGTAGTGGATGTATTGCATATTTTCCCCTTAATTTGTTGTAATGAATAATATGGACTATCTATTTTTGTGTGGATGTAGCCCATATTGGGTGAAACACTTTAAATATATGTCTATATTATGTGATGTTTTATACATTTTATTTCCATCTTTAATTCATTAATATTTATCTATGTTCTATATTCCTAACAAATTAGGTCATATGACCTTGATATTCATCTACAATACCCCTATTATATCTTCATGGAAATTTATCTACACCCTTATTATGGTCTATAAGACCTCCTTCACCTCTTCAATGTGCCATTTCCTTTGATTTCACTCCCTCTTTATCTAACTAGCCAGATAGGCCTATTAGTCCTTGCTTTTATACAAGCCTCATGCTCATACACACCTTGGTTGGACACACACACTTATCTAATTATTTTTTCCACATAAAATGCCTTAGGACATGGTAAAATAATAATCAATCATAATCTTAGGTTGGTCACAACTAAATATGATACATTCCTTCTTTAGGACTCATGGAGACCTAATTACATTAGTTTTGTCTTACAACATGTAGAACATGATCCATTAGAACACATTATAATTATATATATATATATATATATATATATATATATATATATATATAAAATTTAAAATAAACTTTAAATATATCCCAAATAACCTCTTCTAAGCTGTACAACACATTATAAATTCAAGTACTTCATGAAACACTCTTTGCATCTTACTATCTCATTAGGATTGTGTATAATCAAACACTATCTGATCTATCTAATGATTGATCACCTACATGTCATGTGACCATAACATACAAAACATGTTTACATAGGATATATGACCTTAAGGTCATTTTCATTCACTTGGTATATTATGACTCAATGATTAACATTGGTCTTACTCACCCTTTAGGTCTCATGGAGACCTAATTAATTAGGTCTACTCTCTTGATGCTAAAAATTGATCTTATTAGATCTAGATGGACTTATCTAACAATAAAAAACTAATACAAAAATATTATAATGAATTATTCTAACCTATTCCATGATTGGTTATCTCTACATCCTTTGTTTTTTCCCTGGATCACTCTTTAAGATAGACTACCCTATTAGGCCTACACACCTCATAAACTATATTGCAAGAATGAAGATCAATCACTCTTTTATTAGATATAAAATTAAAAATTAAACATATATACATATACTAAATTACTTAATTAACATCCCCAAATACTTGGAACAAATTCACTCAAAACATAATGGCTCAAGAAAAACTCTATAACTTGCTCACTCAAAACCACCATAATACTCAAAAATAGTCATTAAGAGTTAGACTTCAACCACATGTGTAGAAAATTTTATTAAATATTAATGAATTAAAATTATCCTATTACATATATATATATATATATATACATATATACATATACATATACATATACATATACATATACATACACATATATATGCATATATATGGATATGTATATGTATATGTATATGTATATATGTATATATATATATATAAATATATATATATATATATACATATATATATATATACATATATACATATATACATATATACATATACATATACACACATATATATATATATACATATATGTATATGTATATATGTATATATATATATATACATATACATATACATATACATATATATACATATATATATATATATATATATATGTATGTATGTATATATAATCATAATCCTCAAATTAAAAACTCACAAGGTCTACTATAAAATATTGGCCTTACAGACCAATTCCTTGACTTACAGTCTCGTAGTCCAATCCTAAACAGACAACCTATTTTGTGAACACATTTTATTCACTTAAATTGACCTCAAAAAATTATACCATGAATTATAATTACTTATAAGTTATTAATAAAAACTCCATGTTCTTTTTAGAATCAATCTTACACTCAAATCTAACTTTTTATCACTTGTAACTTGCTTACACAAAACTGCTAAGACTGTCAAAAAACACAGTCATGAAACATTGACCTTCAACACATGTATGAGAAATTTCAAATAATTAAAATACATTAACATTATTATATTAAATTTAAATACCATATTCAAATACAAAATCAATATGGTATAATGCCAAATATTGGTCTTGTAGACCAATATTTTGACCTCTCTCCTCACAGTCACACTAGAAATAGATAAGTCATTTTGGATTAAAATTTTAAACAAATTTCACTAAATATAAAACCTTATAAAAATTATGGATATGACATAGAATTAAAACAAAACAAAACCATGTAATACAATGCATCATTATTCCATGAAATTATACCAAAAACTAACTTATCAAACTGTCTGGGTTTTGCACTATTCTTTTTCATTAGGCCTATTAGTGATTGGCCAAATTGGAACACAAAATTTTCACAAATAAAGAATAAAAACTATCCAAATAACTTCATGGACATAAAATACATGTCTCAAAATTCATCCTCCATTCATTTTCATACTTTGACTTGGTCAACTCTGATTGCTAAAGCAAATCTCTAAGAAATTAGTACTTTCTTATAGGGTCTACTCATAAACCTCACAAATAAATCACATTTTTAAGTGCTTGGGAGAGTTTAATACAACCTATAATCACTTATATATCCATACCAATCCATTCTAGGCACTTTTCATCAAAATATTCAACCTTAGGTCCTTATTTGAGTTTTAAGAGGGTCTAAACACACTTCCACTATTAATGATTGTTCATAAAGCATATTTCCTCAATACAAAAACTAATGATTTTAACTTTTATCTAAGATCATTAACCATATAAAATTAATATATTATGTTCCCATGCAAAATTTTGATGAGCTAATGAGCATAGGAAAATCCTTTTCAGGTTGAGAACACTTCATGGTGAGTACTTGAGAGACCTCAAAATAAATTTTCATGCCTTATACTTAAAAATATGACCTCCAACTACATGAAAAAACTTGAAACAATGTACCTCACCTCTAAAAATTCTTACATAATCTTAAACACTCTAAAATATAATCATGACCCCTCATTAGGCCACATTCTCTCTTTTCTCTCTTAGACCTTGACCTGCAAACCACATTAGGCCTTAAAATTGACCTTCATGCCTCTTTACATGCACTCTCCACATTATTAAAATAATAAATAAACCTATCTCATGATTAATCACTACCATACATCCTTCACATGCCTTGATAATAGATCATGATGCCTCATTAGGCCAGGCAAAATCTAAGAGAGGTATAGATGTAGACCTAGACTAAAGGTCCTACCCTTGGAGGGTCATCCTAAAAATATCATTAGTTTTCCAATGCCTCACATACATGCTCAAAAAACATCATAAAACCATTCATATTTTTGTGCACTCATCTCACCAAGCCACCATACTCAAATCTTCTCATAAGGTCGCTTCATGCCATGACTAGGCTTAGGTTACTTGAGCATTTAACCTTAATGACCTATCTTAAAAAACTTATAAAGGCTTATACACCTAAATCACAAACCCATATAATAAAATTTCCTCAACTCACTCACTTCACCATGATACCTACACATATTTTCTCATAAGGTTTGGAGTAGGCTTTACAAGACACTTTGATGTCTTGACCTATTCCTCCCATGTCATGACATTAGAAAAACATATACCAAGTAGATATAAGACACTTTTAATAATACCTTCATGGAACTAAATGACATTATTTTCCTTAAAATTCTCTCTTGCCTTCAAGTTCTCATGATTGCACTCTTCTCAATACATCTTATTTCATCACATACTACTAATTAGGCTTACTATGCTTCCTTCACATGGCTTACATTTCCATTATCTATACATTAAAATAAACCTTTAAATCAACCAATATATAAGAAAAATATCAATAAACTCACCTTATAAAATTAATCTCACAAGCTCATACCTCAAAGACCACTCACCATGCATCTTCACCATATGCACCTTGACATCAATGACATGAATGAAAACACTTATCAATATTAGTGACTTGGAGTATTATATGTGAACCCAATTAATATTAGGTATCAATGAATTTACATATTATTTAGGAACCTAACAACTTCTAGGTATCTACGTTTAGGACCATATGAGTAGCAAGCCATATCCAAATATTTAGGATTATAATAATTAATGGTACTTACAAGGTTAACCATTATGGATAATTTAGATTTGTCCACTCATATATTTTTATTTAATAAAGTCTTATGTGATGTAATTTTTCAAGTAAGATTATTTTATTCAAGTAACCAAAGGAGTTTTTTTGACATCACTCTTATATGTTTCTTTGTGTATGTTATTCTCCAATAAATAATGTTTATAATATGGTATAAAACTAATGGTTTGATCTTTTATAACTAGTAGAAATAACTAATAGTGATGATAGTGAGGAGGATTTTAATATACCAAAGCTAATAATAAACTAGAAGACAATAATATTCACACAGGCATCAAATTGAGTTGATTCTTACTCCATTAGAAAGTAGACACTGAGAGTTTTCCAACAAGTGGATGTTTTTCAAATTTTGAGTGGTATTGAGGGAGTTGTGAGTAGTTGAAGTTTTGAAATTAAATTAGGGATGACTTTAAAGAAACACTTTTGGTAATTTTCTTAGGGAAGTTGAGGATTCGTGAAAGGAATATAAAATATAATTTTTCAAAATTTTGTGCCATATTTTGACTAATTTATTATGAGTTTGGTTTTCAATAAACTCTCTCTCTCTCTCTTGGTTGATTTTTTTTTCTTGAAAAATTCCTATGTTTTTACTTTTTCAAGAAGCCCACAAAATATTTGGATGGGTACATTCTTTCTATTTTTGAAGAGGTGGCTAAATTCATTTTCAAATTAGCTAGTGTGTTTTTGAAAGTTGGAGATAATTTTTGGTGTTCGTATTTTAAAGGAACACCATTTTAAAGACTAAGAGTCATCTATAACACATGTATAAATTATGGTCTTGTGGAATTTTTTTATGAGGACTAAAAATATTCCATCTACCAAATAAGGAGATAATTACTACAATAGGATAGATCAAGGGATGGGAAATATATTGATTAATGTTGAACTCAAGCTTCATTGTCATATTGAAGGGATAGATGTGATAAATTATATTTAGCATAAGTCAAATATTTTGAATGACTCATAACTATTTGAAGATGATCTTCTTCAATGTAGGAAATAAATTAAGAGATCAAGGGAACTCAACACATTGATTTTGATAGAAATGATTAAAATAAGGAAGAAGAATGAAAACTTTGAAAAATATAAAAAGATTATGTTGATGGTTCTACTTTTACTAATTTTGAGTTTGTTGGTGTTTCTACCTCCATTGTTGATCATATTATTTATTTTATTGGTGATCATACTTGTATTAATGATGATAATATTGATCACATTATTGATTCTCATGTTATTAATGATCATGTTGTTCATTTTAATGAAGATCATGTTGATACAAGGTCTCTTTGTCCTAAGATCAAAGCATTTTAGAAGCATAAAAAAAGAATTGGAGAAAAGGATTTTAAAACAATGAGTTATACAGGTGGTGGATCTAACAAGAATGGCCAAGATATTGTTATTCCTATTGAGGAAATTTTCATAGAGGTAAGATAAGGAATTTGTTATTTAAGAGAATCTCATCACCATAGATACACAAAGGAATACTTTGAAAAGTGGAAAAAAAAGTTTTCAAATATCTTTCATGATAGTATCAAGGAGGGGAAGAAGAAGAATATGCACTTAAATTGTAAGAAGATAAAGCATTTTGTGAGTAATTTCTTTGGAAATAACAAGGATGAGTAGAGGAGATACTTTAGATAGTTTAATACATTCATAGAGAGGTATTATTATGGGACCCAAATTAATATTTTGGAGGACATAGGGGATACTCTTAGTCTTAATACATGGCATATATAGGTATTCAAAGATATGATAATCATCATGATTTAGCTATGATAGTATCTAGTACATGAGAATAAATGATGGCATAATTTGTCCTTTGGGGGTTAGATAAAGCATGAGGAGAGAATAAATGTACCCATTTGGTTTTAATTTTTAAATATTACTTATACATGATTGGTAGGTGGCTATAGATGTGATATGAGACCATAATATGGATGGGATGCACTCATATTGTTAATGAATCTAGATGATTCGATTTTTTTGGCATAACTATTGATGTGGAGGTATCTAATGAAGAAATGCTTCATTGATGATTGAGGTATCTAATGAACAATGCATTCATTAATGACAAAGGTATGTAGTGAAGAGTTACATCATTGATGACAAAGGTATCCAATGAAATGTGGCTTCATTAATGATATAGGTATCTAATGAAGAGGAGATTCATTGATGCTAAAAGTTATATGAAGAGTGGATTCATCACTCAAATCATGGATTGATTGATTCAAAATATTGCATGCCAAATTATTAAGTAGTATAAATTTACATAGGTGGTGGAGTTAGTCAAGTTTGTAAATTTGTACAACATGCTCAAAATTTAGGAAATATCCATCAAGGGGGGATTTTAGTGAATAACATCATCTTTGTTTCCTCCACACTAGGAATCAAGTGTATTTTAGCATGGAAAATCATGTTTGTCATATTCCTTGAGGAACCTAGTGATTGATAGGGATGAAATACAAGTCAAGATCAATGGGAACTTAACAACTTCTAGGCATGAATGACATGTCACAATCTATGGGAACCTAGTGACAAATAGGTATGAATGACTTGTTATTATCTTTAAGAACTTAATGATATCTAGTTATGGATAACATTGTGTTGTCATTGGGAAACTAACAAATACTAGGTATGGATGACATGTCATAATCTTTAGGAACCTAGTGAATGGTAGGTATGACAAATTTGTTATAGTATTTGGGAACCTAATGATTTATAGGTATGAAGGACTTGATATATGTTTAGGAACTTGGTGACGACTAGGTATGAAGGACTTGTCAGAAAATTTTGGCACTTAAGAATTGCTATGGATCAACAAATTTTCATATTCCATGGGAACCTAATTATTTCTAGGTATCAATGATTTGGCATACTCTATGGGAACCTAACAACCTTTAGGTATCAATGACTTGGTATATTATTTTGGAACTTATCAACCACTAGGTGAATTTATCTTCAAATGATTCTAATGATTCTATTCAAGTGATCAAAGGTGAATTTTGACACTTCCCTTATCTAATTATTTATTTTTACATTCATGCAATTATCCAATATATAGTGTTTTTATTAAAATATGGGGGGTATCGAGGAGCTTACCTCAGTCAAACCATTATTCTTAGATAGTTTGGAAATCATTAATTCTATAGTCTAAAAAGTATTGAAAATCATTATGAATATATTGACTCTTATTATTGATATGTAAAAAAATAGTAGATTCTATGTTATCTTTCCCTACTTCAATTAAAATTTATGCCCCTATCAATGTAATTCTAATTTAACATGATTGAGACCCTCTTGATGACATTATTGGGTTAAAAATATTAGATGGATAATTCCACATAGTTATAAATTAGTACCCATGGGAAAAGATATAAATATTTAGTCTTAGTAGTTATGAATAATTGTTTATAGGTGTCATGTAAATGAGAAATTTAACCCAGTGAAATGATAGAATGAAGAACCCAAGGTGATAGAATGGAGAACCTATGGCAATTAATGGAGATAATATCATAGAGGTTGGTGATTATTGGGAATTAGGGTGACATAATGGAGAATTTTAGGAAATATATGGATAAGTTTATGAAATTAATGGATCAACTACAACAAATTTTGGTGATTCTCGAGCCATAGGGTGACAAAATGGAGAACTCAGGGTGATAGATGGAGAACCTAGTGTAGTGAATGGGGAAACTAAAATATAGATCAGTGATTGTTGGGCCCTAAGATGACATAATGGAGAAGTTACGGTGATGGATAGAAAAATTAGGGTAAAAAATGGGCATATATTGTATAGGTTTATGAATCTTGGGCCTTATTCAAATGGTGACACAATGTATGTGGTGGAGCTGGGTCCAAATAAACCATAGATGGAATGGAAACAATTGAAAATACCATAAATAAAGAGATGAACTATAAATAAAGGTAAAAATAAGTTAACCCATACAATGTGATTCTTGTGGGTGAGATGGACACAAAGATAGAGGAAAGAGCATTCAGTAGGGTAAACAAGTTCAATGCAATTGTAACTATAAAACTTATAATATCTAAAGATGATTTTAATCTAGATATTGATTATTTCAAGGACTAAATAATCATATGTAGGGTCAAAGGAAGAAGACCAGAAGGAAGTTTGGGCACATAAATATTTCCAAGTCACTTTCCTACCTAAGAGTTTTTTTGATGTTACATTTTGTTGCCTCGATGATAGAAACTGTGCTATGAATTATAGAGCTAATTGTTTCATGGGACAAAGGGGAATATTTATTAAAACTTGGTCAAAAGGTTTTAACCCTCATATAAAATATAGATATCATCCTTTTTTGGGTCAATATTTATCCTCTTACTTAAAATTTTTAGGGAGCACAAAAATAAGGGATGCCATTGGTCTATCACTATACATGGATGAACATATAGAGGAGAAATTAAAACATAAATCCAAATTGATTAAAATTATAATAATCATCTTTATGAATGTGATATTTTTATGTCCATATAGTATAACCCTTCAAACAAGCGATGACAATTAGATACAAAATTTATATTATGATAATCTTAACATTTGATGCTATGGATGCTAGAAAATAGGTCACCTAAAGAGGAAATGTCTGAATGCCTATTTCTATCAAGATTTAAAAGACATAAAAGAGGGTATATAATTATTTTATTAGGTTAAGGAATTATATTAGTTTATTTTATGATAAAATAGAATAAGAGAAGGAATAATTTCACCCTATTATTTCAATGAAACAATAAAGAATTAGCCTTGCAGGGAAGGTTATTACCAATAGAATATAGATTATAAAACTAGGATTTATAGTCAACTGAGGATCCATCCTAAAAAGGAATGGGAGGGATATAAAATCACCTAGTAATAAATCATTTATTATTATGAGTATCTAGATAATAATATAATGTTTGAATTAGAACATCCAAAAGTAAGTGAAGTCCAAAGATACTATCTTAGAAGCTTGAAATGCAAAAATTCTTTTTCAAATATTACAAATCTCAAAGAAGAGGATTTATAGATCATGAGAAAATTCAAACCAAATAAATATAAATTTTAATTTATTGTTTTTCTATTTTATTCTAGGGCCTTTCAAGAAGGCTCATTGTGATTTTTTATGTTTTTTAGACAACTGTTATGTTTTCAAGTTTCTTTGAAACCTTGTTCTATTTTTTTACCTTTTGATTTTTATTGTATTATATTTGTTTCTTATATAAATGGTTTTGGACCATTAAAAACCCCACATTTACCCCTATCAGATAAATAAAATAAATCAGAGTGTGTTCCTATTATGAATCATTATCCTAAATTAATCAATGCACTCATGCTTTTAGACTTCTTGAGTTACATTTATGATCTTATTGGAGAATAAGGAAAAATATAATTGTCATAAAAACCTTAAAAAATAGGAAAAAAATAATAAAAAATAATGACAAAATTGAAATTATTACCAAGGGGTCCACAAATAAAAAATGACCAAGATAAAAAATTTCAATCTTGGTTGTGTTGTATGAATCCTTGTAATAAATGCATCAATGAACTCATGTATATTTAGACTTATTAATTTAAAAATTGGACCTTATTATCAAAAAATACAATATATAATAAAATTCATAAAAGACAACAAAATAGTAGCTAAATAATAACACAAGCGATAGAAGGGCCAAGGGGTTCACAAGTCAAATATGAGTAGGATCAAACTATTTGATGTTGTTTAGACAAAGATCAAACTATTTCATTGTAGTATAGATTTATAATATAAAAAATTAAAATAATAAGAAATCAAAATAAAGAAACAAAGTTAAAAATCAGTTAATATAAATAATGAGAAGAATAGAGAGAACATGGCTACACAAAGAGGATTATAGAGTCACAAAGAGAAACACAGATGTCAAAAGTGTTATAAAATCACAAAAAATATGCCAATAAGAGTATTATCTAAAATAATGATTCAAAATCACATAAACACACAAAAACCATAACAAAAAACTAGTGTTGTACCAAAATTAAGTGTTTATATGATGCCCCTCTTTGATGTGTTTGTATGCACACATATCAAAGTAAAAAAAAAAGTGCACTTATAAGGATTGAATAAGTTGTGGAAAAAACTAGTAAATGTTGCTTAAACTAACATTGGATATGATAATTATCTTAAATTTTAAAAGTGGAGATGTATTACCTTATCATATAGTCTAGATCTTAAGGCTTACAAATTAGAAAAACCAAGTTTCCTCATAATTTGTACATAATGTCTTAACTATCACCAAGGGTCCTCAAATGAACATCTATTTCCTTGTGTTTGAAGAGTGAATATCTAATATATTTTCAAATAAACATAAATATTTTAAAATGTATCAATTTATATATAAATTGACAATAAAAAATATTGAAATAAATGAGTATAATAAAAGATTAGGAATAAATATATTTGGCATTATGCGAATTGCACAACCATCTTTGTAGAATATCTAAATGTGTTTTATAACTCTTTGTGTGAAGTTTTTCATACAAATCTATGTGTGTGCCTCAAAATGTATAAGAATCTTAAAAATCTCTATATTATATCTCATAAAAATATGAACTGTTATGTGTTTTCATGTAATTAAAGATAAAATAAGAAAATCATATGCCCCATTTTGAGGGTGAGATAACTTGTTTATCAATAATCTCAAAATAGAGGATTACATATACCATATGTAACATAGGAAATAGTAAGATAAAATAATTATGAAAATTACATTTATTAGATATTTTGTATAACATAAAAATATATCATCATTCCAACATATATATGACTTAGGGAAGTATGACCATTAGGGGTCTGAATCATGTAAGACATATATCATCATAAATTCATATATGTGACTCAAGGGATTATAATCTCAAGATGTTTCATATCATCTTAAAGTATACATGGTATTCAAGGGATTCTAAATATGAATGCAAA